>JAPSGF010000061.1:0-98648 GCA_035772895.1 Perdix hodgsoniae | reverse complement strand
CTCTCCTCTCCTCTCCTCTCCTCTCCTCTCTCTTCCCCATGTTTAAATGGTGAATATAAAACACCATTGACAATGTAAACACAATAAATTGGAATATACTAATAGAAATAAGTTTTACTCAGCTAATCTGGTAAACAGAGTAAAACCTTCCTGTTCTGCACCCCTGTCTAAGAGCAGCACATGTTCAATACTCCTCCGGTTCATTCACAAGTCATGCTGTCTTTTCCATCAGAACTGCTTGAAGTCAGGCTTTCCCATATAGGCCTTTGTGGGTGACTCTCCAGCCAGTCCTCCATGAAGAAATAATCCGCTGCCATATACATACTGTTTTTATATATCCTGATGTTCCTCAACAGCAAACATTTTCTCCTCTGAAATACACCGGGGTCAAGGATTCCTGGATTGATGAGTACAGAGGAGATGAATCTCCATCCATCCTACAGGGGCTGGCTTTTCATCACCTTTATTTCAAACTCTGTATCATACAGGAAAGACATCTCATGCTTGGGGAGGTAGAGGAAATCTCCACTTCTTTTAACTGTGCTTCCTTTTGGTGAGAAACAGATTATTTGGCATATCTGAGATTATTACTTCATTCAAACAACCTCAGCAATCAGAACTGAAAACTGCACAGAAAAGTTTGTCCACATCACTCCTGAAGGGTATGATAACTTCATCCAGCATGCAGTTACATGTCCTAGCATGAGCCTTTTTTTTTTTTTCCTAGCATTATACAATGCTTTCCACTGTAGTTAAATGAGAATATAAATATCATGATTTTAATTTCTAAGCCTTCCACAATATGCTCCAGATGATTTTTCTTGCCCTGAATTTTTCACTGGTATCTAGAGAGCACGATTCTTCCAATTGATGGCTGTTTTCATAGAAATGACAATAACAATTCTTTTTTTTTTTTTTTTGAATTCCAAATATTTGTTTTAAAACAGATATCAATCAGTGCCATCTGGTCTGGTTGTTTGCTGTGTATTGGCTTTACATGGGTAATATCAGACAGGTGAGAATGCATGACAGACTACTGTCAGTGCAGTTTCACATGACTACACATTTGCCCTTCAGCTTCTCTTTCCTTTTCTGCTGCTTGCTTTTTTTGCCATCAATTTGTAAACTTACAGTCCTGCGTTTCTCTAAGTTCAAAAGCTCTTGGAATAACTCCTTCACATTGTGGTTCAGCTTGGCAGAGGTCTCCATGAATGCACACTTCCACTTCTTGGCCATAGCTTCTCCTTCACTGCTTTCTACCTCTCGATTCTGGTTCTCATCATTTTTGTTCCCCACCAGCATTACTGGAATGCTTTCTACATCACCTTTAATCTGACATATTTGTTCATAGATTGGTTTAAGTTCCTCCAAGGACTGCCGGCTGGTGATAGAGTAAACCAAAATGAAAGCATGTCCTTTAGAAATAGAAAGGCGTTGCATGGCTGGAAATTGATGGCTCCCTGTAGTGTCAGTTATCTGCAAAGTGCATATGCTTTTATCACAGCTGATCACCTGCCGGTAGGTGTCTTCAATGGTGGGGATGTAGCTCTCTCTGAAAGTGCCTTTCACAAATCTCAAGACCAAAGAACTTTTGCCAACTCCTCCAGCCCCAAACACAACAACCCTGTAATCATTGCTTTGCTCCGGCATGTTTCTCAATGTGTCTGTTGTTCAGCTAGAGGGGAAAATCTAGGAAAGAAAATAACAAAAAACAAAGATATTAAAGCAGCAAACTTCAGTAATTGAACTTATCTTTGCCATTAAGAGAAATAAATGTGGTAGAAGTGATGTTATGCATGTTGCAGAGTTGCGGTTTGGCCTGGATAAGTAATAAATGACCATCTTCATCACTTATTTAAAATGAACTTTGAGATTTTAAGTTATATTCCTACTGGACTAACATTACCAAAGCAAAAAGCTGGGAAAATATGGGAACTGGTATTTCATCATGGCCATGTCCTGAACAAACTGAGCAGAAGTGAGACTAAACTGCCCCTCTGTATCCAATAAAGTGTCTCAAATCATTGTTAAAACACACTGCTACATATGTGTATGACAGTCAGAGAATCACTGAATTATTAAGGTTGGAAAAGACCTTCTAGTCCACTAGATGATCAAAAGATCAAAAGATCATCTAGTCCATCTATTAGTCCATGCCATCTCTTCGGCAGCTAGGGGACTTATTTCCAGTGTCCCTGGACAACACGTCTTCATGACCTGTAAAATGTATTTGCAGATTAGCTGGAGTACTGCATCCAGATCGGGGGCCCCAATACAGGAAAGATGTGGAGCTGTTGGAGAGGGTCTGGCGGAGGGTCACAAAGATGACAGAGGGCTAGAGCACCTCCCCTATCAAGACAGGCTGAGGGAGCTGAGCTTGTTCAGCCCGGAGGAAAGAAGGCTGCAAGGAGACTTCATTGCACCCTTCCAGTATTTCAAAGGGGATTCTAAAAAGGAGGGGAATCAACTTTTTTCAAGGGTAGGCAGTGAGAGGTCAAGGGGGAATGGTTTTAAGCTCAAGGAGGGATGTCATGGCAGTTATTTACAGAAAGTATGGTGAGATGCTGCAACAGCTGCCTAGAGAGGTAGTAGATGCTCTGTTCCTGGAGGTGTTCAAGACCAGGATGGATGGAGCCCTGGGCAACCTGGTCTAGTACCAGATCTGAAGGTTGGTGGCCCTGTCTGTGGCAGGGGGTTGGAACTTGGTCATCCTTGGACTACTTCCAGCCCAAGCCATTCCATGATTCTGTGATTCTATTTTCTTCGTCTAACTTATCTGCCCATTGTATTTATGACTCGCCTCTTATGTTCGTATTTGAGGCATTAATAAGTCATTCTCTTTCACTCCAGAAGGGCAGAGAGAGAGAGTTCCTGCATAATAAATACCTTCAAAAAGTTCTGAAAATGATCTGACTTGTATACTTCCCCTTACAGTAAAATTAGGTTAGAATATCAGGCTAGAATACAGACAGAACATTAGAATCCAACATGAAGCCCATCTACAGGAAGGGTTGTATGGAGCATCCAGTGAACTACACACCTTTCAGCATGACCTCTGTATCAGGGAAGGTCGTGGTTCAGACTGTCTTGAGTGCGATCACATGGCACATGCAGGACACCTGGGTATCAGGCACAGCCAGCATATGCTCATGAGAGACAGGTCTTGATTAACCAATGTCATCTCCTTCAATGACCAGGTGACCCAACTGGTGGATGAGGGAAAGATTGCTGACATAGTCTACCTAGACTTCAGCAAAGCCTTTGACACTGTCACACAGTATTCTCCTGAGTAAGATGGCAGCTTATATCCTGGGAAGGTATGTACTTTGCTGTGTAAAGAACTGGCTGGAGGGCTGGGCCCAGAAAGTGATGGTGAATGGAGTTAAATTCACCTGGCGGCTACTCATGAGTTGTGCTCCCCAGGAGCTGGTACTGAGGCCTGATCAGTTCAAAGTCTTTATTGATGTTCTGGATGAGGGCATTAAATGCTCGCTCAGTAAGTTTTCTGATGGCACCAAGCTGCAGGGAAATGCCAGTCTGACTGGGAGTAGGAAGGCCCTTGATAGGGATTTGGACTGGCTGGATTGCAGGGCTGAGACCAGGAGGATGAAGTTCAAAAGGATCAAGTGTTGGGTCCTGCACTTTGGTTACAAAAACCACAAGCAGCATTACAAGCTTGGGACAGACTGTCTGGAAACCTATGTGCAGGAAAACAATTTAGGGCATTAGTTGTCAATCAGTTAAGCATGAGTAGCAGTATGCCCAGATGGCATCCTGGGTTGTATCAGAAATAGTGCTGCCAGCAAGAGGAGCAGGGAGGTTATGATCCTTCTGTACTCAGCACTAATAAGGCCACACCTTGAGTACTGTGTTCAGTTTTGGTCCTCTTAGTACAAGAAAAACACTGAGGCCATGGTGTGTGTCCAGAGAAGGGCAACAAAGCTGGTGAGAGGTCTGGAACACAAGTCTTACAAGGAGTGGCTGAGGAAACTGGGATTGTTCAGTCTGGAGGAGACTCAAGCGAGACCTTATAGCTGTCTATAACTACCTGAAAGGAGGTTGTGGTGAGATGGGAGCTGGACTCTTCTCCCAGGTATCTATCAACTGAATGAGAGGGATGCACTCACAGGGGGCCTGTGAGAGCTGGTTGGCATTTAAACAGCTCTTCTTCCAAGCCCAGGATCAGTGCGTCCCTGTGAGCAAGAAATCAGGAAAGGGTGGCAGGAGACCTGTGTGGATGAGCAAGGAGCTTGTGCACAAACTCAAATGGAAGAAGAGGGCCCATGAAATGTGGAAAAAGGGTCTGACCACTCAGGAAGAATATAGAAATATTGTCAGGGCCTGCAGGGATGCAACGAGGAAGGCTAAAGCCCGCCTGGAATTGAATCTAGCAAAGGTGGTAAAGGATAATAAAAAAGGCTTTTTTAAGTATGTTAACAGTGAAAGGAAGACTAGGGAGAATGTGGCTCCCTACTAAGTGAGGAGGGTGTTCTGGTAACGGGGGATGCTGAGAAGGTGGAGATACTGAACGCCTTCTTTCCTTCTGTCTTCAGTGAAAAAGCTCCCCCTCGGGAATCCCAGGCCCTGGTGGTTAGTGAGAAGGTCTGGGGATTGGAAGGCTTCCCTTTAGTCAGGGAAGAGGCGGTCTGAGAGCGCCTAGGCAACATCAATGTTCATAAATCCATGGGACCCGATGGGGTGCATCCATGGGTGCTGAGGGAGCTGGCAGAGGTGATTGCTGAACCGTTCTCTATCATCTTTGAGAGGTCTTGGAGAATGGGGGAGGTGCCTGAAGACTGGAGGATAGCCAATGTCACTCTGGTCTTCAAAAAGGGCAAGAAGGAAGATCCAGGTAATTACAGGCCAGTCAGCCTCACCTCTGTCCCTGGAAAGGTGATGGAACAGATTGTGCTGGATGCCATCTCCAGACAACTGGAAGAAAAGGAGGTTATCAGGAGTAGTCAGCACGGGTTCACCAAGGGGAGGTTGTGCTTGACCAACGTGGTAGCCTTCTATGATGTTGTCACTGGCTGGGTGGATGGGGGGAGAGCAGTGGATGTAGTCTACCTTGATTTCAGCAAGGCATTTGACACTGTCTCCCACGACATCCTTATAACGAAGCTGAGGAAGTGCGGGATAGATGAGTGGACAGTGAGGTGGGTTGAGAACTGGCTGACTGGCAGAGCACAGAGGGTTGTCATTGGCAGTGCAGAGTCTGGTTGGAGACCTGTAACCAGCGGTGTTCCCCAGGGGTCGGTGCTGGGTCCGGTCCTATTCAGCATCTTCATCAATGACCTTGATGAGGGGATAGTGGCCACCCTCAGCAAGTTTGCTGATGATACAAAGTTGGGAGGATTGGCTGACACGCCCGAAGGCTGTGCTGCCATTCAGCGAGACCTGGACAGGCTGGAGAGCTGGGCAGTAAGAAACCAGATGAGGTTTAACAAAAGCAAGTGTAGAGTCTTGCACCTAGGGAGGAATAATTGCATGCACCGGTACAGGTTGGGGGATGACCTGCTGGAGAGGAGCTCTGCGGAGAGGGACCTGGGTGTCCTGGTGGACGACAGGTTGGCCATGAGCCAGCAGTGTGCCCTTGTGGCCAAAAAGGCCAATGGCATTCTGGGGTGCATTAAAAAGAGCGTGGCCAGCAGGTCGTGGGAGGTGATCCTCCCCCTCTACTCTGCCCTGGTAAGGCCTCATCTGGAGTACTGTGTCCAGTTCTGGGCTCTGCAGTACAAAAAAAGACAGGGATCTCTTGGAAAGAGTCCAGTGGAGAGCCACAAAGATGGTGAAGGGCCTGGAGCATCTCCCCTATGAAGAAAGGCTAAGTGATCTGGGTCTGTTTAGCCTTGAGAAGAGAAGACTGAGAGGGGACCTGATCCAGGTCTATAAATATCTAAGTTGTGGGGGGCAAAGTGGCGAGGCCAGACTCTTTTCAGCAGTGTGCGGAGACAGGACAAGGGGAAATGGCCAGAAGCTGGAGCATAGGAAGTTCTGCACCAATGTGTGCAAGAACTTCTTTACGGTGAGGGTGACAGAGCACTGGAACAGGCTGCCCAGGGAGGTTGTGGAGTCTCCTTCTCTGGAGATATTCAAGACCCGCCTGGACGCCTACCTGTGTGACCTGGTGTAGGGATCCTGCTTTGGCAGGGGGGTTGGACTCGATGATCTCTGGAGGTCCCTTCCAACCCCTACGATTCCGTGATTCTGTGATTCTGTGATTTTTAGGTTGGACATTAGGAAAAAAAACTGTCTCAGAAAGAGCAGTCGAGTATTGTAACAAGCTGCCCAGGGAGGTGGTGGAGTTATCATCCTAGGAGGCATTCAAGAAAAATGTAGATGTAGCACTTAGTGGGTGTAGTGGTAATGGATCAATGGTTGGACTTGATAATTTTAGAGATCTTTTCCAACCTCAGTGATTTGATGATTCTGTGATCATGTAGGCCATTGGTGCTGGTAAAATCCTTCTTTTATAATTGAAAGCAGTTAAGAAAAAGATGCTCACTACAGATGTTTGCCAAGGACGATACACTTACAGAATGGGGATTTTATACTAATGGTATTTCCATCTTTTAATGCAATACAATATATAATTCAATTCTTTTTTTCTGTGCTTGCTTAGACTTTCTTATCAACAAAAATCTTAACATATTTGAAAACTAAACAGCTTCAAAAGGCATATAAAACAGCTTTTCATTGCAACATGAGGTTCTATTGCATTTGGAAAGCAATTTTTTTATTCCCATGCTGAACAAAATGTTCTTTGAAAGCACGCTTCTTGATGATCAGCCGGTATAAATTGTGATTTCTTCATTGCAGGAATGTTGTAACACTTGATTTATGTCAGCTCTGGTTTTTAGGCAGACGCTGTTCTTGCTATCTTTGTAAGCAGATATGAATATTGTACTGTTGAAGTTTTTGTTGATACTTGAGTGCAGCCTTTGTCACAGATAAGCATCCATTCAAAACACCTTCTATTTTTGCATTACATTTACATAAAACAGGAGGTCATCTGACCAAGTAACAACAATGCAAATACCTACGCATGGATTAATCATATAATACAGCTAATAAAAATTATTTGACATTTGGAGCAAAACTGTTTCCTGAATCAAAATTTCAGTTTGAAAATCTTGGCTTATTTTCAAAATGTTTATTTATAATTTTGTGAATTCCTTTCACTTGAGTTTAAGTCTGACAATTTTATAAGTAGTTAGCAGATTGTTGGATAATGTTAAAAAAACAGGTTAAATAAAATTATATTAAGTAAAACACTAATTACTCATAACCATTACAACTTTTTAAATACCTTCCTAAGACAAAATTATAGGGAAGTATTTTAGACCATAGCAAAATGAAGTACTGAAATGCAAAGAAATCAGTTACATAATTTCAAGATAACAATATGCTGCATTTTGTTCAATGTATTTATGCAGTGCCAGAGATGTTTAAGATTTCTTTGGGTCTTCCTCACTTGTACAAACAGTAATGCTACCAAATGAAAAGTTTACCAAGGGTGGACTGATGTTCTACTGAATGTCACTTTCCAGTTAGTGGATTGGGTACTCTTAAAATTTAAAAAAAAAAAAAAAAAAAAAAGAATATCTACACTCAAGGTCTGTCTGAATTCATCTTTACTTTTGGCATGTTAAATACTTCACTTAACTGGAACTATTTGAGATTTATTTATCTGTTGGAGTGTTTGGTAAAGCAGTATGTTAATATTTTAAGTGCTTAGAGACATATGTCACTGAGCAACCCTAGAGGTCTTGCATGTATGTAAATAGGTACTTGCCAATTCACACACAGAAATAAAAATGTTGAGATAACAGCATGGTTTTAAATCACTATGGAACCAATATGCTTTTATTTGATTTTTCTCCCTGTCATAACAACTGGGGTTTGTTCAGTTTACCATGAATTTAATTAATCTTACTAAACAAAAAATTACAATTTTATATATTAACTTTTCAACCTGTAATGCCATTGGATAGAGCTGTAGAACTTTTCATTGAAATGTTCCACTCATACGAATGCTTGCATGGTTTAAGTCTCGTCTCTCAGTCTGTTTTTTAAGAACAGAATGCTCTTCATGGAGATGAGGCATGACTTTACACACTGTGACGAACTTCTCTAGATGTCCACTACCCCTTGAAAAGTAATTTATTTTTTCACATAAACTTGAGACTGTTTAAATAACACTTCTGTAGAAGCAGAAACATCAAAGATCAAGGTTTGATGACTTGTTCAAGAGTATACAGCTCCTACTGTTGCCTTTTCTACACACATGTGCTCTACTACACACATGTAGTGACTGCTATCTTAACTACTGAGATAGTTCTGATACTCTTATACAGACTAAACAATTCCCCTTTCAAAACAACGTGGATTAGACCTAACCAAGGGTATCGTGATCTGCTTTTCAGTCCGTGCTTTGCATAGTGTGCTGTCCAGAAACACTACCAGTCAATGAAATACATTTTGCAACTGTTAGGCAAGAACTTGTGAATAGATTAATACAGTGTGTTTCAGGATCTGAAAGAATATTCATGAATTATTATATAGTGCAGTTCTGTTGTCACTAAGGTTTCAAAAGCTAGGAAGAAGCGTGTGCTTTCACCAGAAATTGTCTGCAGGTCAAAAACTTTGGAAAGCAGCAACTAAGGTATAAATGTGGAATGTGACAAAAGAATGAAGATTTCTGATAGCAGTTTCAAAATTTTCACAATAATGTATTTGTTGTCTATGATGTGCGATTTGCTGATGTAGTAGGAAATATATATATATATATACACATACAATAAAGTGTATTTCCTTTAACAATTACTTCGCAAATCTGCACCTCAAGATGTTTACAAAACTGAATACTTCCGTTACTGAAACGTGTTACTTTTAAAAAGGAAAGCAATTTCATATTCAACTTAATTTTTCCAGGTTTCTGTAATTTCTATTCTGAAGTAAAAAATGTGTACTTAGCCTTATGAGTAGTTTACTTTCAATTCATGTTTCTTTTCCTCATAGCACTGTGCAAAATTATGTCTATATTTAAAAAAAAAAAATACTTTCTCAGTAACACACATCTGCATTCTAATATTTGAGCACATAAAGAAAACTGCAATGTGTTTTATTTGCAGGAATATAGTAGCAATTTGTGTTAGCCAGTATTTGATTACACATAATACCTTTTTAAGAATAAAGAAAAGTTGTCAGTCTATATTTTCAGAACAGAAGATAAAAATTAATAAAAGACAGTTATTTTCTTTTTCCTAACTTCACATTCATTTTAAGGTAGAACTACTGAACTTTTATTAGAAGGGAAACATCAGTTAGCCAGGGATGTATTTGCACTTTTCATATGACTGGTTGCCTACAGATTTTAAACAGTTATGTTAAAATTCTCTGAGGATTTCATTGACACCTATCCTGAATCACCTTAAATCAATTCCACTGCTGAAGTTCCACTGCTTGATGAGGGAGACTGTATTTCACTGACACAGTCTACTGCAGCTCTGCATAGTCAGAGGAATCAGAGGCTTATTCTGATCTCATAAACATAAGTCTAACATTCAACTCGAATTTACTCAAGAGGAAGTGCTAACTTCAGTGTGAGTGGAAAACTATGTTTGTCACACACTGATACCCATTTTTTTTTTTGACATTTTGCATTCTTATTTTGATACTCTTATCAAGAATTATATGGTAATCAGTATTTTTGCTTGTTTTCTCAGGATGAAAGAAAATGTACTCTGTTTCAATTTATACATACAGTGGAATTGTCACATGACCTTTTATCACTGCCTTTGTAACAATAAGATAAATCGTAATTTTTTTTTTAATTTTACTGCAACACCAAGAGCACAGTGAAGTATTTACTGATAAAACCTTTGAGTGGAAACTAAAAAATAAATTTCTGAATAAATTTTCCTTTTTTTTTTTTTAACGTTTACTATAAGAAAACTGTTCATTTGAAAAGGAAAGTAATATTTCTGATATTGTGCTTTTCTATTTAACTTTTTTTTATTTTTTTACTTTATTCTAGTATGTAATACTGACTGCTAATCAATAAGTTCTGTTTCAGATTTCATGTATAAATGGCCTCATGCTCACAAGCCACCTGGAAGCTGGAAGCCTGAAATGCATCTGATTAGTTAGTTGTTACAGAATAATTACTGAGATTTATTGCAACTTCAAAGCAATTCAGTGTAACGGTGTCCTTTTGATAAAAAACAATACAGAAAAAAAAAAGTATTTGATTAAAAAGAAAATAAAGTAGAAGAAAAGGGAATATAGAGTTGAATGTGATCTTTCTTTTCTGTAAGAGAATCCTTGAGCCAGAATAGTTTTTAATGCAATTTTTTAAAGCTAAGCTTGGGGGAACAGGGTACACTCTGTCACAATGAAAAGGTGTGACAATGTGATCTTTACAGGGACAGATGTATTGGTTAGCATAAAAGTGAAGTTTTTAGTTGAAACTCAAATGAAACTAGGACCACCATTAATAGCAACTTCAGAATCAGCAGTGACAGAATAAATCTTGTCCACCTTGGGAGGTGTGGGGTTTTTTTTGATACTACAGACTGCAGCACTAGTATAATACAATATTGACCACTTGGCAGGAGGAACTTTCTCTCTGAACTCTGATCTTCCATAGAGACCTGTTCTGCACTATATGAAGGGGACATAATTTAGTCTGATGAGTATCAGGGCTTATGTATCTGCTCTAGTGCTAGAGTGGTTCAAACAAGTGCAACAAAACCTAGAAGAAAAATACGCTTGCATTTGGTTTTGTTGTGGGACATGCAGTAAACTGTGCTTCCCAAATGTCTGACCAATTTGCAAAAAGATTTTTTTAGTGTAGGCAACTTCCAGTGAATGGCAAGAATGGTATTTGGCATTGAAAGAGACCTTCTAGACTATCAAATCCAATTCATTACTGTTGCAATGCTGTTGCTGTTTCATAATCTCTTCCATCGAGTTCCATCTGAAAAACATGCAGAACCTCTTCATTACTTCAACAAGAAAGCAATTTCAGTAGGTTAGTACTCTAATGGTTTGAAACCATCCGTCTTGAGTGTACTCACACCCTATTTATAACCATTTGTTCTTTGCTTTTCCCAGGGATGAAGACGGCTGTATACTGCAATCATTTTCCCAGACTTTCAATTCCATGGGACCATTGATTTGCAGTTACATATTTGATGTACATATTTGGATAGCTCTTCATGCAAAACCGTACAAATGCACTGTGCAATGTAAGAGGTATTGTGAAACCTGAAGCTATTTCATAGTCCCTGAACAATGGCACAGATGCAGATGCCATTCCATGAGAACTACGCTCTACTGTGTTTTGTAAGCACAACTGGGACCCCTGCAGGGAGCTCCTGAAACTGGAGTGAAGTCAGAAAAGGGGGAAAAACAATAGCCAAAATAATCATCTGGCCCAGAATTAACCATTTTAGAATCTGAAAACATTCCAGGTACAATAAAATACAAACCCTAGCAAAAGTAAAACAACAATCACTTCTAACAGCTTCATTTATATGAAAAGGTATGTGAGTGCACATATCACACATGCGCAAGTATGTGCATTCATAAACAGGCATTACACATCCATGTATGATCAATCACACATAAAAACAAGAGATTAGGAGAATTATTTTAACACTTCAAATCTTGTTGCTCAGCCTGAGCTCACCCAGCTGTGACTGAGGATTGCAGCATACATAACACCCCACATTTTACAGGGGAGACACCATAAAAGGAACTGAACCATACTGTCATCTCTGAAGTCATGTCACTTGAGAATAGCCCTTCCTGATTTATTTTCATTCATTCAGTTGAGAACCACACAATCTACAGAGCAAACAAAATATTTTTCACCTGGAAGAGGAATGTTGAAAAGTTGTATTTGCTTCAAACACATTTGTGTTCTTTCCTCATATAAGGAAAAATGTATCTTTCACATAAAAATATTTTTTAATAGAAAATAATAATTTAAAAAAAACCCTCTCTTTACAACATTGCAGTGGCAGTATATAAGTAGGGCAAAATTCAGCACATTCAGTTTTAATGAAAAGCAGTTAAAAAAAAAAAGAAAGTGATTAAGCCATGACTAGCATCCCAATGAACAGAAAAATAGTGCTGTTAAGCTGGTCAGCATGCATGTTACAGGTTTCTGGCTTCCATATCAACCCCAGCCTGTAATGTGCCATATTTTCAATCTATGGTAACGACCTGGATCAGATCTTGCAGTTGTAACTCAAGCAAAACTCTATTGATATTTTTCGAGTGAGGACTGTGGACTTTGGTCAGAGAAGGTAAAAAGAATCTCTACTCTCCTTTCAAAGCTATGTTTATGGATAAGGCAATGAAGACAAGTAACGGAAAGAAAATTACCTGCGAAGGAACAGAAGGCTGCAAAATCTCCTCAGTTTCTGCCTGTCATCACACCAGCTGCTCACCCTCTCTGATGTGGGTTTTTCTCTACTCAGAAAGGGAATGCATTTCAGTTGCAGGGTTGTAGCTCTATCCTCTCCTCCTCTGCTTTGAGTCCTGTGATGCCCGTTGCCTGCTGCCTGTCCTAGGCTGCAGCTCTGCACTCTCCCTGGGTGCTGGGGCCAGGTGGGTGCTGCTGTTAGCTGGGCTGCAGCTTCACTTCTGCTTTCTGCTCTTGCCGATGGACTGGCTTCATCCTCTGCTGGTGCTGCTGCCTAAATGGCGACTGCACAGCTCATCTAAGCTTTTAACTGCCACCTACTGAGTAAGTGTGGAATATGTGTATGGATGCATATGTTACATCGGCTGCAAATTTCTGGCATTCTCCTCAAATGCAGTGTATTTTTACAAGTAAACTTCAAGCCTTCCAAATATTTATTAATTAAAACTGTAGTTTACTTTAATCTTGTACTTTTTTTTTTTACTTTTGTTTTTACTTTTTTTTTTTTTTTTTTTTTTTTTCCCCCAGCAGCTCAATATGGAGCAAGACCACTTCTTTTACTTCAAAAAGCTTACAGAGCCTTTGGTTAGGCTAATTCTCAGTGGGCCTAAATCACCATAGCTCCATCTAAATCAGTTAAGCTCTGCTGATTTATATTAGCTGTGAAATTTGTATTTTAGGTCCAATATTTATTTGCAAAAATACAGTAGAAATGAAGTGCTAAAAGCATGCCATAAAGGCAGATGCTATCCAATAGAGCCGTTGAACATTTCAGTCACTGGAAGCAGATGAGATAAATTTTCTGCGTGTTTCCCTGAGAGCAGAGTAAAGTGAGTAAGCACATTGATTTCTCCAACATGGAATGTGATTTTTTAATGAAAAATCTAGAGACAAGTTCTAATGCCTCCTTCAGCTGTTCATATCCAAACCATCTCCTAGCAATGCCAGAACAGTTTTCTTTCTCCAGAGTAGAAGCAGGCTCTACACAAGGTCTGCGCATTCCCTCACACGGGTCACAGGTTGTTCTGTGATGGCACCTCATAACCCTGTGGCACCACAGTTTCTCTCAGCCTGCACATATAGCTGAGCCAAGCTGCTAGCCTGGTGGGGAAAAGAAGCTGCCCTGCAGCTGTAGGTGGCATCCAGCACCACATATGGCAATAAGCAGAGTATATGATTTTTAGGTTTGCTGTGACTGTGGAGGGAACCAACAGTTGAGCAGTCAGCTCACCAGCTACCAGTCAGCTGGTAGGGTTTGTTAAATGCCACCCTTGGTAAAGGGTGTTCATTTTCATGAAACATTCATACATCATGTTAATTGTTTTGTTTGACACAGAAATGAAAAGGTGTTTCCTTTACATGTGCCTTTTGCAGATGTCTGAGAGCATTAGGTTGCTGGGTGATCTGTCCTTCTTGCCCTGAGGAGTGATTTGTACTGGACGCAGGTCTGGTACAGACCAGCCTTGACTTCTGTTCTGCAGGATGCCAGACAGCAGGCATAGGCTGAGCCATGCCCCAACAGCCATAGGCCTACTGAAGCAGCCTTCCAGCACAGCCCTACCTCAACAATAATCTAACCCTGTGTGCTCTGAGGACTGGCTAATTAGTATACTGAAAGCAGAAAGTGGAGGTACTATAAGACTGCAGTTACTGCAACAAAGCAAAGCTTAATCTACGGACTGTGTAATATTACACAAAGATTTGGCTTTTTCCTGGTGCTGCCCATGGCGGCATGCATGTAGGATCTGGCTCTGCTTGTAACAGAATCTATGGTGTGCTTCTGAAGCTATAAAAAATACAGCTTCTCAGTGATTTGCAGGTAGCAGATCTCAGACTTCAGCAAGTATACCCTTACTACCAGTGCATTTTTTAACTTGCCTGAAAAGTGTTAGAAGCATCTGATGAGCAGTAGAGTCATAATTTGCAACAACTTTCATTCATTTGATTTACACCACTAGTCAGGGAAATTTTAAATCTTGAATTGTATCCCAAAAAGACAGATGTTCAAACCTTCAAGACTATGTCTTTTAAAATCCCAGTCCTTTCTGAGATACAATTTATGTCATTACAACTATCAGCATAGGCTGCTGTCATTCTACTAGCATGTCCAAAATAAAGAGTTCTCTCATTGGCAGACACATCTGCACTGGTATACACATGCTCCAGTCAAGCAGCTTTCAGCCGGGCTCTCCTCTCACTGCAATCATGGTGAGATTTTTCTGAGCACAGCTGCAGTGCTAGGCTTGCACTTTAAAGCCCTGCAAGGGACATAGGCTGCTGCAGAAGTAATGCTTTCTATTTATTTCTACAGAAATTACAAAATGTATACAGAAAACATTAATGCTGCTTGATAGAGCATAAAACAGTACTTTTCAGCATAGTCACCAACATTTGCTACACATTTTTGCCTGTGATGAACAAGAGTCTGCAAACTGAACTTGTGAAAATGTGTACCAGTGGAGGTAACCCACTGTTACTATTGCAGCAGTGTCCAATGCTAAGATCTTACTCTAGAGTGCAGGGGAACCACTGCGACAAACTGAATCAGTGAGAGGGAAAGTAGCTGGTGTTCTACCAGGAGCTCCAGTGAACTGCTCCGGGAATGCTGCTCCTTCCCTCCCCTCCAAGAACCTAAAATGCCCAAAAAAGGCAGTCCACGGAGCCAGAACATTAACTCTTTAACTCCCACTCCCACTGACAACAAACATCACAAAGCCATAACATTCTACCCCTTATTCCACATCACTGCATCATTTTTAACATAGATCTATATACAAATAAACAGTAATTAACATGCATTACATACACACATATATAGAGAGAGAGAGTTACTGACTGCGTTCCCTCAACATCAAATGTCCTAGTGGTACACATTGAACATCCCCGTTTTTCTGCATCACCCACCAAATAGACCCAGGTCCCTGAGCAAAAACAGTTCCACAGGGAGGTCTGCCCTTTCCAGAAGCTGGAAGAACCCAATCTACTTTTCCCAGCATGCTCTTTACTTGTACCACAGGAACCTTATCTCCCTCTACAGTATGTAGGAAGCTAGATTGGGTAGGACCATTTTGATCGACTGATCCTCTATTGTTGCCCAATCAGGTGGCTTCTTTCAAATGCTTCTCCCAGTGCTTAAGTGTTCCTCCACCCATTGCTTTCAACATGGTTTTTAACAACCCATTGTAGTGTTCAATCTTACCACAAGCTGGTGCATGCTAAGGGATATTATAAATCCACTCAGTGCCATGTTCTTAGGTCCAAATATTTACAAGTGAATTTTTGAAATGAGTTCCATTATCTGACTCAATTCTTTCTGGGGTGCCATGAAGCCATAGGTTTTGTTTCTCCAAACCTAGTATGGTATTTTGGGTGGTAGCAGGGGGTACTGCATATGTTTCAAGCACCCAGTGGTTGCCTCCACCATGGTGAGCACATAATGCTTACCATTGTGAGTTTGTGGCAAGATGATATAATCAACCTGCTACACCTCCCCATATTTATACTTTTGCCATTGACCTTCTTCCCATAGAGGTTTCATCCTCTTGGCTTGTTTAATTGCAGCACACATCACAGCCATGAATAATCTGCAATAGTGTCCATAGTTAAGTCCTCCTCTAGGCCTCTAGACCACTTATATATCCCATCTCTTCTTTGATGTCCCAAGGTCTCATGGGCCCACCAAGCTAAAATAACTCTCTCTTGTTCTGCCAGTACAAGTCTATTTGAGCTACCTCAATTTTAGCAGCTCAATCTACCTGACAGTTACTTTGCTGTTCTTCAGTAGCCTGATTCTTGGGCACATGAGCATCTACATGGTGCACCTTTACAGCCATATTCTTTGTTTGGGCAGCAATATTTTTCTACAGTTCAGCAGCGCAAATAGGTTTACCCCTTCTTTGCCAGTTGCTTTGTTCCCATTGCTTTAACCACCCCCATAACAAATTTGCCACCATCCATGAGGCAGTATAAAGCATTGGCCACCTCTGGTTTGATTCTCCTTCTCCTCCAGTGGCTTCTGCAACTTGTTGTGTGGGGCTCCACACAGTAGTTTTCCGTCTGCAATGCTTCCCTAAAATACAGCATGATCCATCTGTGAACAGGGCATATTTCTTTTCATTTTCTGATAGTTTACCTAGTGAGCTATCAGAAAATATCACCTAGATAGTGAGGCCTCTTTAGCATACAATACTTCTTTTCCTGGTGATGTTCCAAACTTTTTGCCTTCAGACCAGTGCACAATCACCTTTAAGATTCCTGGATGGCTGAAGTTTCCCATCTGCTCATTGTGTAACCAGCACAATCCACTTACTCCATGTGGCATCAGTAGCATGATGGGTATGATGGGTGGGGGGAACCTTTCCTTTAAATATTTGGTTTAGAATGGCAGTCAAGGTGCCAGAAGGAGCTACGTTTCAGAATCGACTACTTCAGAAACAGCCCAAACCTCTTCATACGTGGCTAAGATCTTCTTTTCAGTTGGAATGTAACACTCTTCCAACCCCCTGTACGCTCAACTCAAGAATCCCAGGGGTCGGCTTCAGGTCTCTCTGAGACTCTTTGTCACAAACTCCAAGTGGTTTCTCCCCAGCAGCAGTGTAGATGCTGTTCTTTACATCCTGTCTCATCCATACTGGCCTCAGGGCCACAGCACAGGCTATCTCCTATTTAATTTGGTCAAAAGCCTGCTGTTGCTCAGGGCACCATGAAAAATTATTCTTCTTCCGTGTCACTTTTGGTAAATTTAAAAGGAGAACTGGCTTCAACAGATGAAGAGAAAGCTGAGGTGCTGAATGAATTCTTCACCTCGGTCTTCACCGGTGGCCAGGATTCTAGTCTTTTTCACGTCCCTGAGCCCTGCATCCCCAAACCTCTATGTGGGGACCAAGGAGGTAAATCCCTCCCCACTGTAAAGGCAGACCAAGTCTGAGAGTGCCTCCTTAGACTGAATGAATACAAGTCTATGGGGCCGGATGGCATACATCCCAGGGTCCTGAAGGAGCTGGCTGAGGTGGTTGCTGAGCCGCTCTCCATTATATTTGAGAAGTCGTGGCTGTCAGGTGAGGTCCCGGATGACTGGAGGAAGGGTCACGTCACTCCCATATTCAAGAAGGGGAGCAGGGAGGACCCGGGGAACTACAGGCCGGTGAGTCTCACCTCCGTGCCTGGGAAGATTATGGAACAGATCCTCCTGGACAACATGCTTGATCACATAAAGAATGAGCATGTGATCCGAGACAGCCAGCATGGCTTCACCAAAGGAAGGTCATGCCTAACTAATCTCGTGGCCTTCTATGATGGAGTGACGGCATTGGTGGATGAAGGGAAGGCGACCGATGTCATTTACCTGGACCTGAGCAAGGCCTTTGACATGGTCCCCCATCACATCCTCATCTCCAAATTGAAGGGAAGTGGATTTGATGGGTGGACGATCCGATGGATAAGCAATTGGTTGAAAGGCCGCAGACAGAGGGTGGTGGTCAATGGCTCTATGTCCAGGTGGAGGCCGGTAAGGAGTGGTGTCCCCCAAGGGTCTGTCTTGGGACCGGTGCTCTTTAACATCTTTATTAATGACATCGATGAGGGAATTGAGTGCACCCTCAGCAAGTTTGCTGACGACACTAAGCTGAGTGGTGCGGTTGACACGGTGGAAGGAAGGGATGCCATTCAGAGGGACCTTGACAGGCTGGAAAGCTGGGCTCGGGTGAACCTAATGAGGTTCAACACGGCAAAGTGCAAGGTTTTGCATTTGGGTCGGAAGAACCCCAGGCACCTGTACAGACTGGGAGGAGTGGTCATTGAGAGCAGCTCGGCAGAGAAGGACCTGGGGGTCCTGGTGGATGAGAGACTTAACATGAGCCAGCAGTGCGCTCTGGCAGCTCGAAAGGCAAATGGGATCCTGGGCTCCATCAGGAGAGGGGTGGTCAGCAGGGATAGGGAGGTGATTGTCCCTCTCTACTCGGCTCTTGTGAGGCCCCATCTGGAGTACTGTGTTCAGGTGTGGAGCCCTCAGTATAAGAAAGACATAGAGATTTTGGAAAGGGTCCAGAGAAGGGCGACTAAGATGATCAGGGGACTGGAGCACCTCCCCTATGAGGACAGGCTGAGGGAGTTGGGTTTGTTCAGCCTGGAGAAGAGAAGGCTGCGGGGTGACCTCATTGCAGCCTTTCAATACCTGAAGGGAACCTACACCCAGGAGGGGTGTAAACTCTTCAAAAGGGCTGACAATAGCAGGACTAGGGGAAATGGATCCAAGTTGAAGGAGGGAAGATTTAGGTCGGATGTTAGGGGGAAGTTCTTTACAAGGAGAGTGGTTAGGCCCTAGAACAGGCTGCCCAGGGAGGTTGTGGATACCCCGTCCTTGGAGGTGTTCAAGGCCAGGTTGGACGGGGTCCTGGGCAACCTGATCTAAATGTGTATGTTTGGTGGCCCTGCCAGGCAGGGGGGCTGGAACTGTACGATCCTTGAGGTCCCTCCCAGCCCGGGTGATTCTGTGATTCTGTGATTCTGTGTCACTTGATAGAGGGGACTTACAATGAGGCTATAGTTTGGAATGTGCATTCTCCAAAAGCCCACTACACCCAGAAAAGATTGCATCTCCCTCTTGCTAGTGGGTGGAGACATAGCGGTGATTTTGTCAGTCACATCTGGGATGTGACGATGCCCATCTTGCCATTTTACTCCTAGGACCTGAATTTCTTGGACAGGTCCTTTCACTTTGTTTCGCTCAATAGCAAAACCAGCATGCAGAAGAATTTGGATTATCTGCCCTCCTTTCTTAAAAACTTTCTCTGCTGTATTGCTCCACACACAACAATGTCACCGATGTACTGCAGGTGCTCAGGAGCACCACCCTGTTCCAGCGTGGTTTGGATCAACCCATGGCAAATGGTCAGACTATGTTTCCACCCCTGGGACAAACAGTTCCAGGTGTACCATCAGACTGCTTTTGACTCCGGTTTGTACTGGAGTTCTAATATGTTTGGCACAGCAGCACTCAATGGGGGTGTGACTTCATTCAGGCCACGGTAATCTGTCAGTCTCCATTTTCTACTGGCTTTACACACTGGCCATATGGAGTGGCTAAAAAGTGAGTGAGTTTTGCTGATGACTCGCTAACTCTCTAGCTGATGAATCAGCTTATGAATGAGGAGCAAAGAATCCCTGTTGGTGCGGTACTGCCATCTGTGCACTGTTTTTGTGACAATTGGTACCTGCTGCTCTTTTACCTGTAGTAACCCCACAACAGACAGATCTTCTGACAGGCCAGGCAAAACAGACAGCTGCTTAACATTGTGTGTATCAAGAGCAGCTATTCCAAAAGCCCATCAATATCCCTTAGAATCCTTGAAATGTCCCCCTCTGAGATAATCTATACCGAGTATGCAGAGCCCTCTGGCCAGTCACTATAGGATGCTTCTGCTAGTCTTTACCAGTGAGGCTTATTTCTGCCTCCAACACACGCAATTCCTGACAGCCCCCAGTTACTCCAGAAATATAAATCAATCCTGTCCTTTTATAATCCGAGGGCATCAGGGTGTGCTGGGCACCGGCGTCAACCAGTGCCTTATATTTCTGTGAGTCTGATGTGCCAGGCCATTGAATCCATATAGTTCAATACATTCGATTATCCCTTTCCCCCCCAACTGAGGGCAGGGCCCCTCTATTGGTTACCTGCAATAACGGGAGCTATTTCAGTGGTGGTTGATTTGTTTTGTAATTCTCTCACCCATGCTTGTAGTGCAGGAGTGGGTTCGTTATGCTACTTCTTCATGTCTTCTCCATGCTCGCGTAAGCAGCTCCACAGGGCAGCATGTGACATAGATTTACTGCTTTCATTTGCTCAAGCAGAAAGGTGTTTCCCTTTGACAGCTGAGACATTAATCAGTTTGATCATCTCTTTCAGCAGTCAGTTTTAATCATCCTGACCTTCATCATGTGTTTCCGATACTGCCATGGGTTTATCACAATTAATCAGTAGGGATGATTCCTCAAGCATGCCATCTTGTTTCTTCTCCATTTTATCTATCATCTTAACTACTTTATCTAGTCTTTCTGTTACTTGGGAGATGGCCAAAATGAAAGCATGGGAAGGTGGTAATTTTTGTTCAGAATTTTGAGGTGTAATAATCAGTTCAAAAACTGGTGGCCTTCTGTTTTGGTCCTTGTATCTATCAAACATTACTGCTAATGTACTGATGTACCTTTCCAATGCTGTTCTTGTGAACTTCAGCCATATATCATGTGTACTCCTCACTCGCTCAGGATCATGGTCCTGGTGTGGATTCTTAGGAACAAACACGGGATCATACAACATTTTCACCATGGCTGTTTCTATCAAATATTGAATACCTTTCTCAGCAGTATTCCATTTTCTCATCTCAGGCTCCAGATTGTCTTTCAGGGGATATCTTTCCTTCACGGCTGCTAACACTCATTCCCAGAGGGTGGCAGCTCTGTGTTCCAGACATCTACTAATCCCTTTGTCAATAGCTGACTCTCTGGCAATGACTCCTAGTTGGTGAGCTTCGTTGCTGTCTAGTAACATGCTACTGGCCCTGCTGTCCCAACAATGAGGCAACCAGGTGACAGTAGTTTCATTTGGGTGCCATGTAAGCTCCTTTCTTGAGACTTGGATTTTGGTCTTCTTCGGAGGTCAACAAATAGTGGTAACAGTGACTCCCTCCTCCTCACTCTCCTCTCTGTGTCTCTTAGTTTTCTCAGTGATGGTGGTTTTGGGGAGGGTCCCTCACCTGGATCTTCTTCTACTTCCTCTGCTTATTCTTTCTGTTCTATACACAAGGACACCTGTTTCCATTTCAGCCCCTCCACAGGGGAAACTGACATTGATACTGGTGCTTCGTGTGATCAATTGAGTTTGACTTGAAGACTTTCCCCCATCTGAGTCTGGAAACTCTTTCTCTCCAGAACAGTGTTGTATAGAGCTCAGTAATCAGAAGCCAAGCCCCAAATAAGCCATTCCTTCTCAGATCTTCCTAAGCCGCACCATCCTTTACTCAAATTCTCACTTAGTTTCTTGGCATCCCACAGCTGTTCAAGAGAGAAATCCCATTACACTGGGGGTCCCCACGCTTCTAATCTTTTTTTCTAAACCTCTCCACATTCCCTGACACTCCACATTCTCTGGTTTTAGAAAAAGCTTCCTCCACATAATGTAAATTACCATTGCAGAGAATACATTCAGAGAGACTGATAACACAGACCCTAAGCCGGCATCTGAACATGCATAAAAAACTGGTAAGAGCACCTGGAAACCAGATCAAACATCATACTGTCAGTTAAATTAGCCAAGATGTAGAGATACCAGGTAGGTATCTCCATCTGTGCCCTTAATTGGTTATAGCTATGTGCCACTCCGACATCAGTGTCCGACATGATGAACTTAAAAAGAAACCAATATATTCCAAGAAACATAATGGTCTTTAGTCCGCTATACAATGCTCTTAAAATGAAGTAAGTTTCACAGTTGCCTGTATTCTCCACTAATAATTGCCACAGAGTTATCCCTAGATCTGTATCTGTAACAGGGGCACAAGTCTAGAAGGAGACAAAAGAGAGAAGAAAAAAAGTATTTTTTGTTGCCCAGTCGGCCCTGGCCCATGACAAATAAGGCAAGGCACTTGCAGGCCTCACACTCTGGGAGAGGGGGAGAGGGGGAAGGGTGATAGGGAGATAGTAGATGGATCTAAAAAAAAGAAACAAACAAGAAAAACAAAAGGAACAATGTGAGGTGAAACAGTAATTTACTAAATCCAACAAAATCAAACAAAATGAGAGAGAAAAAGTGTCCAGTGCTAAGATCTTACACCAGACTGCAGGGGAACCATGTGCTTTCTTTGCAGCAAACCAAGAGAGTCAGGGGGAGGGAGAGTGGCTGGTGTCCTTCCAGGAGCTCTACCTTTCTTCCTCTACAAGCAAAGTCCTCCGGGAATGCTGCTCCTCTCTTCCCCTCCAAGAACCCAAAATGCTCTCAAAAAGCAGTCCATGGAACCAGAATATTAACTCTTTAACTACCACTGTTTTATATGATGTTATGATGTGGAATACCAACAATAAAAATCACAAAGCCAAAACTGCTGAAATGTACCACCCACTGCATCACTGTGCTCACATCCACTGTTTGGTCTCCATAGACATTCAGCAAGTGTGGATTAATGCGAAGGGGTGCTATTTTTTATGAACAAAGGAATTTAGTGACACAACTTTGCTTCACATGCACTTCCATGTCAGATGCCATTTTGTCAAACTGGCCCTCTGCTGCCATCTGTCACACTGCATCAAAATGTAACAGAATATTGATGGAAAGGTTCAGTCTCTACTTCTGTACCTCCATCCACCTCTGACATTGTGGGACAACATGATAAAATAGAAGGCATTACTTTCAGAGCAACCCATATATTTTGGTGTGAAATTTCCCTTCCTACCTATGCTGAAAATGAGCATGGCAACTTCTGCCCTCAGCTATGGCTTTGTATGCTTTGTAACACAATAGTGTTACCTAGGTATTCCAGGATATGCAGGCACAGGAAATGTGTGTTTCCCAGGTATGCCTCATCTCACTGTAAATACAGTGCAATCCCAGCAAATCCCAAAGGCCTAACCCAGGCCAGAAACAGCAAGATATGAAATTCCCCACCCCAGGCTGTGGGAAGCTTATTGCATTGTGCTGGGTACCAGCTCTGGGCAAAGGGGATGCAGCCTCACAGAGGGAGCCATGCAGCCATATTTGTACCTCAGTGCCTCTTACAGGCTTGTGGTTTGCAGAGCTACAGGAATCACAGAAGCAACATTGAGTTCTTCATCCTGACATGCAGTCAGTCCTGTTTCATTAGAGAATTATAGTCCTCTTAGTGCTGTTCACACTGAAGAAATGCCCTTCTGCAAGGACATCTTGCTCAATGCAAGGGGAAGTAGAGAGGGCAAGAGTACAAAGCCCTTTGAGACTATTTCCATAAAACTAAAATTGTTGATAAAAGTCTCATGCATGCTACATGTTTTTTGTTTTTCTGTACTGCATATGAACAAGAGACTTCCTTAGTTAGCAAAACATGAGCTGTCTAAAGATTGAATGCACATCTATCATAAAACTACACATGCACTGAAAAGTATTTTATTACATTTCAAAATTATTAAGAATTCTCTGAAGCAAAATATAGCATTTCTATCTCCATAAATCATAGAATCATAGAATCATAGAATTGTTCAGGTTTGGAAAAGACCTTCAAGATCATCAAGTCCAACCACAAATCATACTACCCTAACTCTAACAATCCTCTGCTAAATCATGTCCTTGAGCACCACATCCAAACTGTTTTTAAACACATCCAGGGATGGTGACTCAACCACCTACCTGGGGAGCCTATTTGAGTGCTTAACAACCTTTTCTGTAAAGAAGTTTTACCTAAATCTCCCCTGGTGCCATTTGAGGCCATTTCCCCTCATTCTCTCACCTGACACCAGTGAGAAGAGACCAGCCCCGCTCTTGCTGCAATTACCTTTCATATATTGGAAGAGAGTAATAAGGTTTCTCCTCAGACTCCTGTTCCCCAGACTAAACAGCCCCAGTTCCTTCAGTGTCTCCTTGTAGGGCATATTCTCCATGACCTTCACAATCTTGTTGCCTTTCTTTGGACCTGCTTCAGCACCTTAATGTCCTTGGTGCCGAAAAAGTGTGCCCAAAATTGAATATACTTAAGGTGGGGCCTCATCAGTGCCAAGTCCAGGGGGAAGATTACTTCCCCGGTCCTGCTCACCACACCATTTCTGATACAAGCCAGGATGCCATCGGCCTTCTTGGCCACCTGGGCACACTGCTGGCTCATATTAAGCCAATTGCCTGTCAGTATGCCAAGGTCCCTTTCTGTCAGGGAGCTTTCCAGCCACTCCTCTCATGGCCTGTATGGTTGCCGGGGGCTGTTGTGACCAAAATGCAGGACCCAACTCTTGGCCCTATTGAAATTCAGACAGTTTACCCTGGACCATCGATCCAGTCTATCCAGGTCCCTCTGTAGTGCCAATCTACCCTCCAGCAGATCAACACTCCAACTTGGTGTTGTCTGCAAACTTATTGAGGGTGCATTCAATTCCCTCATCAAGATCATTGATAAAGATCCTAAATAAGAGTGGTTCCAGTACCAAGCCCTGGAGAACACCACTCATGACTGGATTTAACTCCATTGACCACAACTTTTTGGGCCCGGTCATCCAGCCATTTTTTCACCCAGCAGAGCGTATGCCCATCCAAACCATGGGTTGCTGGCTCCTCCACGAGGATGTTGTGGGGGACAGTGTCAAAGGCCTTACTAAAGTCCATTAAGCAGGTCACCTTGTCATAGAATGAAATCAGCTTTGTTAAACAGGATCTACCATTCATGAACCCATGCTGACTGGGTCTGCTCCCCTGGTTGACCATTGATCCATGATAGCTCTTGAGATTACCCATTCCATAACCTTCCCTGGCACCAAGGTGAGATTGATAGGTCTGTTGCTACCAGGATCATCTTTCTGTCCCATTCTGAAGGAGGGAGTCACATCTTCAAGCTTGTATGAGCATACATCACACAATATATTGGAGATCAGTATCTATAACAGTCTTCTCTCTCGCTGAATAATATTCACTATAAACCCTGCACTGTCCTTGAACCATTCCAATAACCCAGGCAGAATGAGGAAGGTTAACCTCTGCAAAAAAGGAAGGTTAAGATATGATTAACTTGATAAATGTAGATGAATGACATTGACTAGATGATTGACATTGATTTTAACTGTGCTGCTCACAGGTTCCAATGTGTATGCAGCATAAAAGCTTTTTTATATTAAATTAGTGCAAATTGAGAACAATAGAGAAGCAAATTTTCAGAGCTAAGAGTCAGCAAAAGAGCTCAGTAATGACAGCTCACAGTGAGATGAAAGATACTTTAGGTAGTCAAAGACTTAGATCCACATTCACATAGTGTCCTAAAAATTCAGAAGTTATGAAGACTATTTGCATTGCTCTCAACAATAATTTTTTTTAAAAGGACAAAAAAGCCTTAACTGTGCGAATCCTTCATAATATAGATAATCTACTTGTCTTGTATCCTTAAAAAGGAGGACAACATGACTCCAGTTTTACATCTGTTGTTAGGCATAATCCACTATTGGGCTCACACAGACTGAATAGCTGGTGAAAGAATTATAATTACATTACTCAGTATCATTGAAAAAGGATTTTATTTACCATTATAAGCCAGAAATTAAGATATTCTGTGTAAGACTCATAAAGGTAAATAATAATGTTTCCACTTAATGTACTGAGTTCATTATTTTTGCAGCACTTCAAATGTAAATAACGTATATACACAAGTAATATCTGTTTAGAATTTATACCAATTATAACAGAATATGTGTGCACAGCCATCGTATCATGTTTGCATTTTCAATACTTCATAAGATCCCTACTTACTATATGCCTATTTGTCAATAAAGAACAGTCTGAATCTTGCTATTGCTTTCTTCATTTAAGGCTAATTGGTTGATGTATCAGCTCTATTAGTATAGTATTCTCTATTAATCATCTGAAGTGCAGAAGACAGAAGGTCTTGGCATTTTAGGTACAGACAACATAATACACCCTTTGCAAAATACACTAATTTTATTTGTTCAAGGTCATGGTTCCCAATTTCCTCTTCAGTACTTATTGTTGCCTATTTTAAACTGAAACTTTCATCATAGGTTGTCTTGACATCACTGATCCAGTTGGTACTCAGATCCCCCAATTACAACAATTGGATGTTAGTGGTGAGAGATGAAGAGCTTTCTATTATTTTCCACATTGCTGCTCCTGATTGCTTTTGGATTTGTATCCATGTGTGCTGGGGACTTACAGGCCACTGACTGAAGAATGGGATGAAACAAAGTATTCTGCCAGTTTTAAGGGAAGTGTTTTGTTTTGTTTGTTTTGCTTTGTTTTGTTTTGTTTTGTTCTGTAGAGAGAGCTGACCTCAGTAGTTTATCTTGTTTTTGCAAGAACTTGTTTTGCAAGCAGGTATTCCACTTGGGCTCTGTGGCATTGGCCACAGAGGTACAGTGTACAAATGGAAAAAAACATGTAGACCCTGGTGAGAATAAATCTTGAGAGAGGCTGTGGTAAGAGAGAAAGAAGTGCACTTTGAATCAGGGGATTTCCTACTCTACCTATTGAATCCACTGATGTCCTGTTCCTCCTCTCTCCTTTTCAGCATTTCACTATCTCTCAAGGATTGGTAAGTAATAGTGCACTTGCTTAGAGAGTTTCTGCTTGCCACTTACTGGGATTATCTAAAAGGGAAGCCTGTACGTGTATGTATGTATTGAATAAAACTTGTAACCCTCTGTGATGCTCTAAGTGTGTAGTTTATTTCTCTCTGCTCCTGAGACACCCTGTCTCTCAGATCCAAAAATACCATGAAACACCATGCAAAGAGTAGAATCAGAGTACCAAAGCAACAGGGAATTGCTAATTAGACCTGAACATCACTGATGTGATACTCTTCTACTACCAAAAGTATAATTTCTCATATTTTTGCAGAAATGTCTGGGGACAAGAATAGCATTTGTCTGGAAGTCCTATAGTGTGCACAAAATGCACACATTGTAAGCAATTCTCTGGTTTCTGCAGTAGATCTGGAGTATTTAGAGTTTTCTTATTCTCAATTCTTGCCTAGTATAAACTCTCACTTCTGCTAATTAGATTATATGTAGTTATATCTTGATATTATCATTGTATCCAGAGCTGTGCACTATTGGTATTCATCTCTTTCTTTAGGATGTACAGAGGATAGCAGAGCTAAATAGATGCCAATGGTATCTTTTTAGTTGGGCCTTATGTTTTTCAAGTACTACCTACTGGTTTTCTCTCCTATCCACCATTAAGTGTTAAATGCTACAGCACTATTTGGCCCAGTGTACAAACCTATTAGTACCAATATTAGTGAGAATCTATTTCCCGAATACGTGCTGTGAAGCAAGGTTAAGTGCATGTCTATTTCTTTCTTGTCACTTCCCATTCCAGGTCTTATTCTGCCAGTCCTTTACTCCATTGATTCTATCAGCATTTCTGTCTTTATAGAAATTTATATAATATTTTAAGACTTTTTACAGGATCAGTGCACTTACCCATATCTGCAGATAATGCTTTGGCACTGGTGACACCTGATGCACCACTTGCTGCATTTTAATATCATTGCTATGGACTCACTTGCAGAAGCCAGTGAGTCAAATACATTTGTCCTTTTTACAAGGACATCCTCTCTTCCCAATGGTTCCTCATATCCATCAAGTAAATGATCTTGAGAGAAACTTTTAGCCACATAAAAATGTGGAATTGGCACAACATAAAAATAAGAACATGATATACGTAACTTCTTTCTCTTAAATTATCGTATTCAACAGCATAATTAGGGTAACCACCACAATTTTTTTATTCTTTATTTGCTATTAATAACCTTAAGGAGTGCAAAGTGCAGGTTTTTCACTGGACATGATGAAATTCAAAGCCACTTCATAGTGTTAGCCAAAGTATGAGGAACAATCATCTAAGGGATAGTGTGGTGTAAGCAAAATGTCTTGCTTAATATGTAAGAATTTATCATTCTTACATATTCATTTGGAGGAAGTACCCTTCTGAATAATATTTCAAGAAAGATATTCTATTGATATTTACATTTTTCTTAACTACCTATCAGTTCATAATCCAAACACAGATCTCTGTCCTCATACAAGCAGAGCTGAAGCCTGGAGAGGTTTGCACAAGGTCATCTAGTCCACAGTGTCTCTTGAGTAAAGTAAAACCTGCTGAATCTTAGCAGAGCTTTCTGCACACTAGCACCTCCTGTTAGTTATTTATGTTTATTATGATACTGCAGCTGTGGCCTTAAGGACAAAGATATTTCAGAATACTCCTATCATTCACAAGCATAAGTTTCAGTCATTTTCACTGGATTCTGATGATACATCTTCACTGCTGGTCAAGGGAGTAGAAGCAGTCTTACTGTGGTTTCATGGATGAGAGTAACCTTGCTTGTGTGGAGAGTCCCTATGACAAGAATGTTTCCATACTTGGAATTGAGTCATTAATAGCTCTTTTTTTGGATATCTGTATATTTCACATTAGTGACACTGGTGAAGACACAGCCTGAGTCTGTGACAGAGAAAGATGAACAAAAATCATGGGATCACAGAATCACCAAGATTAGAAAAGACCTCCAAGATTATCCATTCCAACTGTCCACAGACAATCAATATTCTCCCAGCAAACCAAGTCCCCACCAAGCCAATCTACACATTACTTGAACACTTCCAGGGATACTGACTCAACCACCTCCCTAGGGAGCCTGTTCCAGCACCTTAGCACTCTTTCAAAGAAAAAAAAAATACTAATATCCAACCTAAATGTTTAAGTCCCTGTTTCAATGCCTAGTCACCTACAATCTTTTAGGCTTCGTAGTATTCATTAAATAATACACATCTTTAGAAATCCCTAGATGTGCTTCTTTTCTTTTCAAAGTGATTGAGAGTTTGCAAAATCATCATTTGGTTACTAAAGAAATCCCAATTTTTTAGCTTATTAATTTGGGTGATTGTGAGGAATGTCCGGTATTCTGCTGCTGGGATAGCATGACTAATGAAGTACAGCTTCCAAAGCCTTAGACTGGAGAGAGGCAATGAGGATGAGAAAGGAGAAAACTAATGAGTTCAGAAAACAGACATACACAAAACATGTAGGGTAGGGCTACCCTTTGTTATTGTCCTAGTAAAATTCCAGGAAAAAATTGTCAGATCCTTTCCAAAACAAAATGGAAATAGTAAATCAAGGTCCAACACATCAAGGTCAAATGCAAACAGAAAATACAGAGCTGCTGCCTCCTTCACTGCTGTGATAACTCTTTTGGGAAGCCCTGGTACATAAATCCCTGCTTACTGGGCTGGATAATGTAATTAGTAGCTCTCTGCTCTGAATAGAACTGTAGATTACTGAGAATATGATGAGGCTTCCCACATGCAGTCCATGCTACTGTTCCTGAGTATAAAGTACAATTTTTCCTCTATACAGAATATGTCAATAACAAAAAGGTGAGTTACCTGTATTCATAAATTGGTCATGGGCATCTCAGAAATGCCCATTTATCACAGCTGGTTGCATGTTGGTCTGAGATGAAGAAATAAGAAAAAAAAAAGTGTGTATCCTGTAGGATGTCACAGATGTGACTATAATAAAAACGTTCCCTGCTTGAAATATAATAGCCCTTTCAGTGCAATCTGAATGCATGCTGTTCATTTAAATTGCCTACTGCGTGGGCTGTGTGCCACTATACTATACTGTACAAACATAAAAGAAATATATAGTATTTGCTTTTCCTAAAAAGAAATAAGTAATACTAATGTAGTACATTTTCACAGAAGTATAACCATGTTCTTTTAACTTCTTCAGAAAGAAGAAAGAAATTGCATCACTTCTGCAAGCTACTTATACACTTCTCTTTGCCACCGTTACTGAAACATAAGCTTTTAATAATCAAGAATGTGGGTTTGTTCAGAGTGCTTTACAGGCCTCCCAGTACCTGGGCTACCACCTGCTAGATGAATACATCAGTCCTCTAAACATTTCTCTTGAATAAAGATTGTAGATTTGGATGCAAGAAAGTGTTACAGCTTCAGTTCATTAACTCTGGGTCTTTTGGAGTATGGCTAAAGAATACAATGTAGTCTGTGTAGAGATACTTAAATCTGCTCCAAATAAGCTAGCTCCAACATTAAAAACAGCAGTCATCTCAACTCAGCAATTTTCTCTAAGTAATTGACTCTGCTGAAAACTGCATACAGGGACAAGATGCCTTCAGAGACATGATTGTACTTCTGGACCTCTGCTAGAACCTTGATCTACTGCTATATGGAGGTATGTTGCATTTAGAAATGTCCAAAAAGCCCACTGGCCACACAATTTTAAACAGCTTTATTCATTGTGCAGCAACACAACATCTACACATACGTCAACTAACATTACTGCATACTGAGTAACTCACAATAAGCTGGATATAGATGGTATTTCTTGGAACAGAATTTGTCCTGAAGAGCCCACCTACCTATATAGATAGTTATGATGCGGTCACAGCAGTAGCACTCATGACATCAGAGTCTTTGTTTTTACACTGGAACTTTGTGGACTTCCACTGAAGACAAAACTTGGTTGGTAATTTTCATTATTTTTTCCTCATAACAAACTGAATTTTTACACAGGAAATACCTACATTGGACATGGAAACTTCTGTACTTATCAGAGCTCTCTTGCTAGTTTTGTAAAATACCTCTGGGCTTGCTCAAAGAAGTTTTTGTTGTCCTTTCTAGGGGAGATACGACTAAGCAATGTTAAGCCAAATCATCAGTGGATGAAAGCCCATCTTCATTATAATTAGACTACAAGACATGCCAATTTACAGAGCTCAGAACTGGGACCTAGCTGTTCTGATTTGTACCTGTTGCTGTCCTGAAACAACGATGAATGCAGGTATATTCTGCCAAAACCAATTCTACAGGCAGAGACAGAGAGAATACACTTGCATTAACCACTACCACTTAATCATTCTATGAGTAAAACAATCTCACCAAGCCTAGCAAATGTTCTTTCCCTGCTAAACTTGCTGGTGTTTCACAGGTAAACCCTGTCGTTTTTATTCACTGCTCTGTGGCTTTTGAATGTTTCATTTATAAAAAAAAATCTTGACATAAATTCAAGGGAAACTATGTTAATGCACACAAATTGGAAATGGGCCATAAGTTTATTAAAGCAAATTTTGGGCAGGAACATAGTATCTAGAAAAGATTTGCTTAGAGATGGATTGCTAATCTGTCCTACTTAATCACAAAGGCTTCTCCTCAGAAATGGGAGCTGTTAGAGAAAACAACAGGGAGAGGAGTATTTTGAAAAATTTCATTGAAGTCTTTTACCTATCTTGAAGCAATAGAAAACAACAGAGAAGCCATGCGGTTCTTTCAATTTGCCTTTCATTGCAAGAGGCATCTTTGTTGAGATCTGTATGCTTCTTTACAAATATCTTAGTTTCAGTGAACTTTACAAGGACTAATAATAAATGTGACAACCATGGCATTTCCACTGGGAAGAGAATGGTGCTTTCCAACACCAGATGAAGCTGTAAAATCCAGTTCAAGGCTGGAGCTTCATTTGTGAAAATGGCACTTAATGTAAGTCTATTATTTTTCAGTTAACTCAACACTTTAGATTTACACGTCTCCATGGTTTGGATAGCTTGACTAAATGCAGTATCCCTATTTCTTTCTATTTTTTTGAGGGGTTGTTTTTCCATGTACTGTTATTTTCAAAATATCAGCATGTCCTGCTGATCTTCACAAATTTTAAAATAAAAATACAAGTGTTGAGCCTTTCACTAAATTTGTATTGACAAAAGATTATCTTGATAGTCACACAATCACAGAATTACAAGGGTTGGAAGAGACCTCTGGAAAGCATCCAATCCAACCTCCTGCTAAAGCAGTTTCTACAGCAGGTTGCACAGAAGAGCATCCAGGTGGGTTCTGAATACCTCCAGAGGAGACCCCACAATCTCTCTGGGCAGCCTGTTCTCCATCACCCGCCAAGTAAAAAGGTTTTTCCTCATGTTTACAGGGAACTTCCTATGTTCTGATCTGTGTCCATTGCCCCTTGTTCTGTTGCTGGGTGCCATTAAAAAGCGCTTGGCCCCACCTTCTTGACTGCCACCCATTAGGTGCTTATAACCTCTTATAAAAACTCTGAATGACAGAGTTATTCTTTTCTGATGATTTCAGTAATCTTATACTTTCTTCTTCTTCTTCTTCTTTTTGTTGTTTGGTTTTGTTTCTATCAACAAAGATTAGCCCAGTTTTCGGTATCAAACAATAACTGTAGCATCAGACCTGAAGACTGTCTCACTGCCTGCAGCCTGCAGGTTCAGGTATTGCTATTCTTCCACATAGTAAGATCTGAAACTTCTTTCAAGAGTGAATGACTGGATTTCTCATTAGCTAGGCATGGGATTGCCATCCTCACTCCAGTGAAGCAGTGACTCTAAAAAAGCATAATCCCATCTTTGGCCAGAACAATGAAAAATATTTTTAATCATGCTTATATAGGGTAAACAAAATTTAGACTGATCAAAGAAACTTGTGAATTGCACATTGGTCTTTAACCAGCTGTTGTCTTTCAACAGATACTCTGCATGTCCAGATTGTGTTCTCACATTATCGACAGTTGCCTTCCTGTACTCAGTACCCTTATCTTCATTGCTCAGTTTTGAATAGGACTGTATGCACTAGTGATTAGTACACATAAGTCTGCAGAAGACAAGCATGTTTGAGATACAGTTCCTAAATACTGTATCAATCAGCACTTCATTGAAATCTCTATATGACCTAATACACTGGTGAAGTCTGTAGTGTAATTCCATTACAAAGCAAATAAACCTGAAACTCAAAAGCCCATCATTTCTAAGATAGCTGACTGTGACCTTGTGTTCTTAGATGTCTCATTTTGCTCATTATTTGAATTCTTAGAATAAGTTTAATTTAACATTATGGTTCAACACAAACTATATTAACTCTTTTTTTAATCTGTTCCTTGGACACTACTTATTAAGTAATTTTCAGAAATACCACATGCAGGCATTTATGTCAGAAATTAGAAAGCAAGAGTTTCTCAATGAGATTCCTAATGTCTTTTTTTAAAGTTCATAAGTATGTCTGGAAATTCAGAACAGAAGGCTATACTGAGACATGATTCAGTCACCAAAATAGATTCCCCACTCATCAGACACAAAACAAAACAAACAAATAAACAAACAACAAAACAAAACAAAAAAACTTAAAAGAATGGTTCATATCGTATTTGAGATTACATCTTTTTTTGAAGTTAAAAAAATCGGACTTGGCTATCTGTTGCATTTTCTGCAGATCTACAGTGCCTGAATAGCCAATGATTGCAACTTACTCTGGCACTGCAGTTTTTAAAAACGTCTATTTCAGTGTACCTCACCCTGAAAAATAGTAATTCTAAGGGAGTACAACTTAAAATATTGAAATAAGTATTTCAAAAATATTTCAAATTGCTAAATTTTATGCGGGAGGATATTTGCTTCAGTTCTAATCCTCTAAGAAAGGATTAAAAGGGCAATATACAGAGCAGGTTTAAGTTTTAACTGTGGCTCTCTTGAAACCAGTAGTATTAAAATTGCTGACTCTGCAAATAAGCATATTCTATGAGATATGTTACATAAATAGATCTTTAAAAGAATACATCATTATTCAAAAGACATAGAATCAGGCAGGAAAAATCTGGTCATTTTACAATGTTTTTATCACAATTCCTATATCCGTAAGATTAACTTTAGCCACTGGTGGTTTGGATTTTTTTGCTTAACAATTTGTATCCTTTCCCACAAATGGTTACTTCCAGCTAATTCTGTACTCATTTGGTCTCTCCATTCACATTTTTTTCCCTGTTGTCACAATTCTGGCCTAGCAAGTCAGGACAAAGCAATTCCAAGTAAATAAATTAGCCTTGTTATTTCATAGAGTGCTATTTTCAAGGATCTTTCAACTGCCTTTTCACAGAAGAACATCTATGAAGAAGAGTGGAGCAAGTCACAACTGCAAACATCTCATTTTCAGCCCTTTACATTGACAGAATAATTCAAAGCAGTTTTCAGCATTATTATTACTAGCATTGGTGGATAGGTTTTTATACAGTACACAAGCAAATTCTTCACCTACTTCCTTTCAGTATGCTCAGGTTTTAAGCAGATGTGAGCAGAAACTTTGTGATCATATTCCACATCATAACATAACTGAGAGTTAAAGAGTTAATGCTCCAGTTTCAGGAACCTGTCCCAGAAGAGATGAACAACTACATCTCCCAGAGGACTGTTCGCTGTTCTGCCACTGTTTCCACTCAGAGGGAAAGTTTAAAACCATTCACAAAATGTCTCTTACTGATCTTCCAGCTCATCTCTGTTGCAGGTGCTGTATCACCTCAGCTTACTTAGAGTAAAGCCTTTGGTTTTCAGACACTTTTTCTCATTTTATTTATTAGCTTCAATTCTAATCATATTGTATCATATTTTATTATAGAGTGTCATCTTGCATTCTGATATCTTATTTGGTAAATTAATTTGCTTCTCCTCAGATCGTTGCCACTGTTTTGTTTTTAGGCCCATCTCTTTAACCCCTTCCCTTTCCCCTTTTTTTGTGTCTGTGAGTCCCCCACTGATAGTTACGGAAGGGGGCTGAATCAGCCTGTAAACCACCAACACATTACAAGGATCTTTCAATTGACCTTTCACAGAAGAACATCTGTGAAAGAGAGTGGAGCAACCATTTCAGTTTTGGCTCTTTACATTGACAGAATAATTCAAAGCAGTTTTCAGCATTACTATTCTTAGTATTGGTAGCTAGATCTTAATCACGATACACAAGCAAATTCTTCACCTACTTCCTTTCAATGTGCTCAGATTTTAAGCAAATATGAGCAGAAGCTTCTAGTCAGAAATCTGTTCAATGCAATCAGATTTCTACACGATAAAAAAAAGGAAAGATGGCCATAGAATAGACATAAAACTACTTCAAATGTGGTAGAGTTTTATGTTCAGCTCCCTGAAAGTTCCTACTGCACTGAACAGAAAGACATTTTAGATTAAAGATTAAAGGTCAATCAGAAGATGGAATGGGAATAACCAACAAAAAGTATTATGTTTATAGTCCTTTGAAGGACAAAGAGAACCAGAATAAAAGTTAAATCAAGTTTTTAACATATACCATGGCATTCTGTCTCTAATGGGCAGTGCAAAAAGTGAAGAAAATCAGAGATGACCAGTTTTAATGGATGATGTAGAAAAGTCACAAAGCAAAGTATAAAAACTACTCTATTTGATTATTCTAGAGTGACTAATGAAGGTTAAATGAGTGGGCATCTGTATTTCTACAGCTAGAGTTTCTTCTAAAATTCTCTGAATTACAAAGTTTGAAGTGACCTGTAGTGTGCTGCCAACTGGGATCATGCTGGCTATTCCACAGATCTCCATGTTTTTCAGAACATACTTCCTTTTTGCATTCCTGTACTCTAAGTTAGGTCAAATCCAGCAATGTAATTTCCATATCCCCATGCAATTTCATTGGTTTATCTGGACTGTATTTTAAAATCGTGTACCTCTTGTTCTCTGTGCATTCATGTCTGTATTTATGAACAAACAAAGAAACAAGTAAACACACTTGAAGTCTGTAAAATGAGACATTCCATTTAGGTGACAGAATCTATAACAAACATGTATCTGTCAGAAAGCTATCCACTGTCTCTATGTCCACTGTCTGCACGATGTCACAGTATATTCAGACTCATACAAGAAAAAAAAACAACAAAACCCTAAAATGAAACAAGGAAAAAAAAAAAGAAGAAGAAAAAAAAAAGCCCTTTCTTCACAGCTACCTTGTTGGTTCTCTACCTCTGTGTAAAAATGCAGGGAAATCTGAGACACTTTAATCAAAAGATTTTGCCTCAATTCCCAATGCCTTGTTTATTCATTAAACACAAGCTGCTTTTTTGAGACTTTCAGCTACAGTGACCTCTGAATCTATGCTGACTACTGGCCACACAGCAGTGCTTGCTGTTGTTTGTGTAGTGTGTGTTTATGCATTCAATTTCCCCAGATCAAAAAAAATCCTACAGTTTGAAAGAGAGGTTCATGCAACTTCTAAAATGCATCCAGAAAATACAACTAACAAAAGGATCTTGCATTTTGTTCATCCTGTGAGAGAATAGTGACAAAGTGAAAAATAAAGAAAAAATAAGAACAAAGAAATAAATGTTAGTCTTTTTCTGTTTCAAGCAGTGAAACACAACTGACATAACCAAATTTGAAACTAGTGAAATACTGCCAGTCATACACTTCTGTTCACAAGAGAAAAATTTCAGGAATTGAAAAACACATAAACGTTTCCTGAACGTTTGCAAATTTGAAGGTGTTTATGATACAACAGAAAACAAATGTTTGTATTAAGAAACTGAGAAGCAAAAGGGTTAATGTCCCAACAGACAACTAAAAAGGAGTTTTCACACTTACAGATAAGGGGCCTTGTGAAGGCAAGACCAAGCTTTTCCGGACCACTTCTCTTATCTGGTGATAATACACAGATCTGTTGAATTACAACAGGCAAACTAAGTGGGGGAGGGAGAGTTCTGTCAAACTAGCCTGTGTATCAAAGAAGGTCAAAGAAGCTAGCAGTCATTTGGGTGGGACAGAGTATCCCCTGGCCCCTGAAACCCTTCTGATCCACTGACCCACTTCCAGAATTACTCTGGATCTTAAACTGTACTTGCAAAGGGTTAGGACCATTCTTCCATCCCAGCATTAGAGGACACCTGAAGACCACCTGATAGCCTGGACTCATTTACAACTATTGACTGAACTCCTCCTTGCAGGGAGAGTGTAAATGCATAAAGGACTGCCATGTTGGATATGTGCCCACCACCAGAGGTGGTGAATACCAACCCTGAATACCAAGACATTGCTACATTAAAGGGTGGTCACTCTCACTTTTTTGTCTTTACCTCTATCCCTCTCTTTCTTTTCATTTACATTAGAATGTAACACAAAGCATATCACCATTGCAAAGGAGCTTGATGTTTAAGTCCACATTGCATCTAGTTACAGCACTGAATTAATAAAACCCAGTGGCTACTGCTGTTAGCTACTACAGATAAGTGAATCACATAAGCACTTAGGTTGGCATACATATATGATTTTTGCACCATCTCTTTGCAATATGTCTCTCTTGCTCTCTTGAATTTCCACTGTTTGTTTGTTGTTGTCCTTTCTTTCTCAACTGGAAGGACAAAAATGTAGCAACTACTGTAGTGAATAAAAGGCTAATCTATTATATTGTTAAAATTGCAAGAGTAGTTTGTGTAAAAGCACAAACAATGGGAATGATACTGGGTCACTAGGTAGGGTTGGAGTTTGGGGCATAGAATAAACGTGGAATATTGTAACGAGTTTCTAGAAATAAGTGTAATAATCACTCTTTGTGCAATGAATATGCATGTATTCCCTCTATAAAGAAAGATGTTTACCTGCTTTTGGGGTGCAGACTAGGAAGGAATTATCCCCCCTGCACCCAGTCGGCCAAATAAAACGTACCTGCTCCACAACTACTTTGTGGTTATAGAGTTTGTTCCACAAGTCAGCTTTGGCAAGCCAGCCAGGAGACTCTCTGCTGGATTGCAGGGTGGTTGGACCAAGGGACACTTCTGGTGTATCCTGAAAACAATTTTTTCAGAGAAGACTCTCCAGGCCGACTCATCCACTGCGGGGCAAGGAAAGAGCTCTGGCTCTTTCAGGGACCAGGTATACTGCAGGCACAGGGGACCCATAAGCTGTAAGGAGACATCCTACACGGGGTTGAGGGAGCGAGGGTTCTCCCCATGAGGGTGGATCCACAGATAAAGGTTGGGTGATCGAGATGGGAGTACACCCCTCAGGAGGGGGTTCTGACTTAGGAGGGTGTCTCAACAATCCCAAGAATCCCACAGGTATAGTACATAAGGTATCCCGAGAGTGAGGTCACAGTGTGCTTGGGAATGTAAGTGTCGTAATACTTTGGAACGATCTTACCTATAAAAGTGTGTTGGATCCATAGTGTGAATGTGGTGTGAGTGAGACATAGCTAAGCTACGGGGTGAGTGAGTTCTGATCCGTCATTTCTTTCTCCTGCAAGGAAGACAGCTGGAGACTGTCATTGAAGTGTTTAAAGTGACCGGTCAAATGGCGGAGGGAAGGAGCGAGCAAATGCCCAAGCTGGTTTTCTTACTTTTCGTGATAGGAAGTGTGTTTGTTACTGTTGCTTATCTTCATAATTGCTAAGTGCTTTTGTTATAAAAATATTGCTTGTGGAATTCCATTTATAATATAAATGCTATTGTTGCTGGGGGACATTGGTTATACCTCTTGTACAGGGAATTCAGTGTTCCCGTGACCTGGGGAAGTAAGCAGACTCAGTAACAAGTAACTAATAACTCAGCAATGGAGACTCTATAAGCAGCTGCTATATAATGTAAATGTTAAATATTGGATCCAAAGTGTGAGTGGTGTTAATGTGAGATCTGGGAGTAATTGGATGCTTGTTACACTCAGAAAATAGTTGTAACCCTGTATTTGTTGTTAGATGCTTAACCTGTAATATGGACCAGGAATTACAGTGGAACATAGGAGACTGGCATTTCTGTTGAATTGTGAGCTGGGGTTTAAAGAGGAACACGTATCAGGTCTAACTGATATACTCACTATAAAGTGTGGACTTTGGAGAACAATAAAGAATTAATATGATTTAATATTGGGGGGAGCACAGGGAAATGAAGTTCCTAGGTGAACCATACTTGAATGCATCTTGACTCACTGGCGAGATATTGCTGGGGAGCCTGGAGGCACCCTGAGCAAGAAAACTTTAACTAAATACTGTAATCAGTAGTGGTTGTTATATAATTTGTAGGGCTGTGAAAACTTGCCTGTAAATGACACTTTTAGGTGAAAATTGTCCTGTAAATGGCACTCTGAATGACAATACCCTTTTACAGTTAATGTTGCTTTTGCAGACGGAGGGCAAAAGGGAGGAAGCTGCACATACTGATATGTTCTTCACCCTCCATAATAACCCTGAATGGCAATGGGATTGTGGTATGGGGCCGCCCCAGGACCTCATGGTTGTAGCATTAGAAAAGAAGAAAAGGGGAGGGAGAAATAGTAACTTGAAACACTGCTGTTCCTCAGGGCAGTGTTGCACCAGACTAGACAAAGTCAGGTACCGTACAGAGTTGCTGAACACTTTCAGGCTCCAGGAGCACCGTGGGAACAAAACAGGTCACAGAACAGGAAAGAAATTCCCCCGCTGCCACCTACACCACCACAGAGTCCTATAGAATCAAAGACTAGGAAACAACATGGAATAATTCAGCCACCTCTATGGGAAGCTGTAGGGCCAGATGGAGGGTCAGTTCTTATTAAGGTGCCCTTTTCCTCTTTTGAATTAGAGGTGTGGAGAGGAGTTGCTAAGGATTATCAGAGCAACCCCACAGGAGTAAGCAGGCATTTTCAGTTTTTGGTTAAACAGCATAGCCCCGACTGGCATGATATTGAGGTTTTGCTAGAGCAATTAACAGAAACAGAAAAGCAGTTAGTGCTAAAAGCAGCGCTGGATTTGGCAACAGATGCAGTAACAGTTAAGGGTGGAGGTGGTAAGTTAAGGGATACTATGAGGAGGCATATCCCCTTAGACCCAGGATCAGAAACAGGCATTCAACAGTTTGTTTCACTCTTTATAGAGCAATCAGCAGGGGATGCCAGATGAAAGCTTCAGAAGTTAAATTTAACTTCTGAAGAAGTTAAGAAGAAAGCAGGAATTTGGAAAGTTTGCTTGCTTAGGCATGGAGAGTATATAGCAATTGAGAAGAGGAAGATAGGAGAAAGGATAGGAAAGTGTTGGTGGCAGCCCTTCAAAGAGCCAGGAAAATGAGGTTTGAGAGGCCCCAGAGACCCCTAGAGAAGGACTGATGTGTGTTATGTAGAAGGAAGGGACATTGGAAGAATGAATGCCCCATTAGGGGTTGGGAAAGAAAGGGATCTTGGAATAAAATCCAGGCCCCAACAGAAAGGAGTTGATGGGGACCTCGGGAATCTATCCTCGCAGATCAACTGGTTAAAAAGGGAAGGAACTGTGGCATAGCGTGGAATTTTTAGTGGACACTGAACAAGTGTCCAACTTGTGGCAACTTATTCAGTGTTAAATACTTCTCTAACTCCAGTAAGTGATGAATTTATAACTGTAGGGGGAGCCACTGCCCAAACTGAAAACCCTTATTTTCTTAATCCTCTACAATTCAGTACAGATAAACAGAAAGGGATTCATCAATTTCTGTATATGCCAATTCACCAAAACCAGTACTGGGATGAGATTTACTTGAACAATTGGGAGCAGAGATAAAAGTTAAGCCTGGGAAAATAGAATTTAGGATAAATGAAGACCAATTGATTGAAGTACTTTGTTTGGCTTAGTTTGGAGTTACAGGATAGTACAGATATTAAGAGCTATCAGTAAAATAGTGGAGGGTCTGTACCCAGTGGTGGCAAATCCATATACAGTGCTCATCAAGTTATCTAGTGAATTGGCTTGGTTTACCATACTGGATTTAAAGGATGTCTTCTTCTGTCTGCCCCTGAGCCCCGTAAGCCAATTACTATTTGCATTTGAAGGGGAAAACCCCAACTCAGGAAGAAGGACAGAACTTACATGGACAGTGGTTCCTCAGGAGTTCAAAAACTGCCCAACTATCTTTGGGAATCAGTTGGCTAAGGATCTGGAGAAGTGGTAATGCCCACTCAGGAAAGGAATTTTACTACAGTATGTAGATGACCTTTTGATTGCTACTGAAACAGAAAGGTTATGTGTGACATGGACAATAAGTTTACTAAATTTTTTTGGGCTTAACAGCTATCAAGTCTCCCCACAGAAAGCCCGAGCTCAACAGCAAGTAGTCTGTCTAGGCCACGAGATCATCATTGGACTGAGGACACTTAGAACAAGAAGGAAAGAGGCCATCTGATGAACTCCTGAACCAAGGATAGTTAAGGAGCTACGTACCTTCCTGGGAATGACCAGAGGTGTTGATTATCGGTTTATAACTACAGACTACTGGTAAAACCACTTTTCACACTTTTAAAATCTAGTCCCAATGTTCTCATTTGGAATGGAGAGGCTAGGAAAAGCCTTTCAGCAATTGAAACATGAGGGCTCCCACCTTAGAGTTGCCAGACACAACAAAACCCTTCTGGTTGTTCTCACACAAGAAGCAGGGAATAGATTTGGGAGTCCTGGCCCAAAGCCAGGTCCTGGGGACCTATCAAACGGCTGTAGCATATTTCTCCAAACAGCTGGATGAAGTAAGCAAAGGGTCACCTAGCTGCTTAAGGGCAGTGGCTGCACTTGTGCTGAATATTCAAGAAGCATGTAAATTCACACTGGGCCAAAGAGTTATGGTATTTATTGAAAGGAGGACATTGGCTCTCACCACAGAGGTTTCTCTAGTGTCAGGCAATCCTGGTGGAGGAGGATGATGTAGAAATTGTGGTGACTAACACTGTCAATCCAGTATCTTTCTGCAGAGGAATCTCAGGAGAACTGATGTCGCATGACTGTCTAGAGACCATTGTGGCAGTGTATTCCAGACAACCAGACTTGAAGGAGGAATCACTGGAGGATGCTGAAGACCCCTGGTACACTGATGGTAGTAACTTTGTGCGACAGGGTATATGCAAAGCTGGTTACGCCACGACGACTGCTAGCGAGGTACTGGTTAAAATCTTTCTCCAAACACACCTGCGCAAAAGGCAGAAATTATAGCCTTGACTCAAGCATTAGAATTGGCAAAGGGAAAAAGAATTAACATATGGACTGATTCAAAATATGCTTTCGGTGTTGTACATGCCCATGGAGCAATATGGAAAGAGAGAGGACTTTTACCAATTCAAGGAAAAGGTATCAAACATGCCAAGGAGATTCTTAGACTCTTGGAAGCACTACAACTACCAGAGAAGGTGGCCATCATGCATTACAAGGCGCACCAAAGGGGAGAATCATCGAATTAGGTAGGTAATGCCTTGGCAGACCAGGAAGCAAAGAGGGCAGCAAAGGAGGATCCAGTGGAAGTGCATCCTCTGATTCCAGATGGTAAAATTCAAATTGATGGTACATACCTGCTCTATAACTACTTCATGGTTATAGAGTTTGTTCCTCAAGTCAGCATATGAAATAAAAATTTATTTCTAAATTCAGACTAAACTCACTGAAGCATTCTGTTATCACACTGGGAAACTGTCAATTTTAGACTTTTTTCTTTTTCCAGAGGCTTCTGCTATTATGCATCATAGAAGTCAAAGAAATTAATATTAATGGAGAATTCGGCTTCTTCTGATGATACTACTGACAGCTCCTGGCAGCAGATTTGGCCTTTGACTGCTCTTTCTCACAGACTGTTGCATCCAGAAAGTTTCCAGCCTCCCTATTAGTAACACTGATACTCAATATGGACTATTTTGTACATATAGCTCTCCCTGGAAATGTAGACTGTACTGTAAGGGAAATGCAATGGCCAGCTGTTCTGCATTAGCAGGGACACATGAAAGTGAGAGAGGCTGGGAGGCACAAGCAAGCCATGTTCCAGGTCTGTTTTACACCACTCTTTCCTAGGAACATGATCTACACTAATATCAATGCTGGCTTTGAGGACATGCAGCCAGAGCCCCGAGTGGGTGGAGAGTTGGCAAAGGTCACTGCTTGCACTCAATTTCTATCTGGCACTTAGTTCCTCCTTTCTCCCAGGAAAACAGAATCATTTCTAAGTTGTTTCATATCATATTCCTGCCCTAAGTCTCTGGTCAGAAGAGAGATGATAACCAATTAGCCATAAGATGTGAATTTCTACACAGTTATCTACAAACACTCCAGCAGTTTCAAGAAGTACAAGTGTTAAATTAGCTTTTTACTGGATAATTACTTCATCTAATTACAAGAGGAGTTCCATTGGCAGTAAGCATCAGTGAAGTACTATGTCTTCAGCAGTGATCAGCTACTCCCTGGATCTCAAATAATCATGCAGCTACATGAGACTGGATTTCTTTTATTTGGAAATTACATAATGCTTGGCATTGCTATTTTTCATGTCCATTTAGATCCATAGAGATGAGAACTGTATTCAGTAAGTCTCAGGCTGACAGTTTAATAATGTCTCTAAGTTACTATGAGTGATAAACACTAATAATTAGTCTATGATTTCATAATGTAAAAATTCGAAAGATATCTCTCATTCATTCTTCGTGAACCATCTTCAATTCCATCATGTCCATGTTTCACATCAAATCAATAAAAATTTGTCATGGTTTTACAGTTCTTGTTACCAGTATTCCACATCATGACATCATGTAAAGCATGGGGAATTAAAGTTAATACTCCAGCTCTGTGGACTGACAGCTTTCTGGATACATGGTTCTCAGAAGAGAAGAACTACATATCCCAGGGGAGTCACATTCAGTGAAGAAGAGAAGAAGATAGGTCACAGGAGGAAGTCATGGCACTCGCTTTCTCACTTGCTTGCTGCCTGGCAGTGTGTGGGTGTGCTCTCCAGCTGTGTGCCTTCAAACTAAGGTTTTCGGTTTTGGACACTCTCTCTCTTATAATTGGAATTAAGGTTAATAAATCAAATAAAATAAGAGGACAGTTGACTCAAACTGGACAAAGGGATGTCCCATACCATTGATATCTCCTACTATCATGTATATCACCCATATCTCCCTACAGAAAGCTGTCCAGGGGGATGCTGTTACCCAGAGACTGTCTGGGCATCAGTCAGAGGATAGTGAACATATGTAATGTGGATCACTTGTTTCATATCTCTTATCATTCAGCCCTGCAGAGAAGGACTTGAGGGTTCTAGTGGACAAAAAGCTGGACATGAGCCAGCAATATGCTCCTGCCAACAGTGTCCCGGACTACATCAAGAGAGGGGTGGTCAGTAGAAAAAGGGAAATGATTGTTCCCCTCTGCTCTGCCTTCATGAGGTCCCAACTGGAATACTGCATCCAAGCCTGGGGACCCCAATACAAGAAAGATACAAAACAGTTGAAGTGGATCCAGAAGAGGGACACAAGGATGATAAAAGGGCTGCTGCACATTTCCTATGAAAAAATTCTGAGACACATGGACTTGCTCAGCCTGGAGAAGACTCTGAGGGAACCTCACTGCAGCTTTCCAGTACTTGAAGGGAGCTTATTCAGAAGGAAGGGAAGCACTTTTTATACAGTCCAATAGTGATAGGACAAGGATGAACAGCTTTAAACTAAAAAAAGGCGAAATATAGGTGTGGGGAAGAAATTTTTCACTGAGAGGGTGATAAAACACTGGTACAGGCTGCCCAGATAAGCTTTGGATGCCCTATCTCTGGAGATGCTCAAGGTCAGGTTGGATAGGATCACTGGCAACCTGGTCTAGGGGGAGGCAGCCCTGACCATGGCAGGGGGTTGGAACTGGGTGGGCTTTAAGGTCCCTTCTAATGTAAGCCATTCTATGATTCTGTGATTATCATCAATATTATTTTCCCCTCCTTTTCAGTACTATGAAATTGGCTTTATCTCAACCCATGAGTTTTACCTTTTTCTGATTCCTTCTCCAGTCTCATGATACGCTATGAGCAAACAGCTGTGCAGCTGCCTGCCAGGTTAAACCACAGCATTAACAGACACAGTAGAACATGCCTAATGCACACAGAGAAGATTATTAATTTATGGAGTACATGCAACAGTATCTGTAAGAGCTTCTAGGTGCCAGATACTGCATTGAAAGCAGAGCTTTCCAAACTAAGAGTAGTGACCACAGCAGCATCTGTGGCACTAACTGTGGAGGAATAAATCAAATGAAGATAAACTTCCAAAACTGAGCATCATTAAAGAAGTCATAAATCAGGAGGTGAAACTGGAAGGTTGTTTTTGTGAACACAGACAACCCTTTCCATTCCCTTCAACCATTTTCCTATCTTTCTGGGTCAGAGAAAGTTCATTTACTTATGTTTAACAGCAGCTATTTTTACTCATAATGACTTATTCAAAACAACAGAATTCTTATTCTAAGTAACAGAGTACTAAAATATACAGATATCTTTTCAAATATTTTGGAAGATACTATTATGAAGTGATTTTCCTATGTTGAAAAGCAAAGAAATAAGACAGAAGCTAGCTGTTCTTTACTAACAAAAGAAAACAAAACAAAACAAAACAAAACAAAACAAAACAAAACAAAACAAGGTTATGTGCTTGTTTTCACAGCTATACTAAGAATTACCTTGTACAAAATTTAATATCTATGCTTACTTTACAGCTAAACTGACTGTGTGATAACCCTTAATGTTAGCTCAAGTTTAGATTGTCCGGAGTAATTTATATGAATATGTGTAATCAACAGAACATACAAAGCTACATAATCAGTGGCAAATGTTTCTGCAGTTCAATTAAAGTAATTATAACACCTGTGTTTATTAATTTACATAAGTTAGAGTTCTCTCATCCTAACCGCTGTCCTTCCCTAACAACAAGTAAGCAAAAATTTCTTTGTTATTTCAAAAATCATTTCCGAGTTGTTAGGAACTTCATGTTCAGAGCATATATTTATCAGTAGTATTTTATTTTTAGTGCAAGAAAATATTATCTTTTGTTCCTTTATTTCGGACTCTTTCCTTGAACATTTATATATAAAAATCTAACCTAGGACATGATTCTGGAAATCTGTATAGAACTGTAACCTGTATGTCAAAATATGTATCCAATTATATTAAATATTATGTCCATGGGTGCCAGTTCCTAACCCTATAGCTAACATAGCTCTACCTCAGGTTCATCAGTCAGGCTTGTATTCATCCAACTGCAATGAAACAGGTATCACAGCCCTGAGCTGGCACCCCATTTAAATAACTTCAGCCATACAGAACATAGACATCTAGCCTAAATTGCCTCCATAGTTTACAGAGAGAAAGAGAGAGAGAAAACCAAAAGATGAGGCATAGAATTACAGAATCACGAAATTGTAATGGCTGGAAATGATCTCTCTAGAAATCACCGAATCCAACCCTCTGCTAAAGCAGGGTCCCTACAGATCACACAGTGAAGCAGCATCCCAGTGAGTGAAAACCTCCAGAGAAGACTCCACAGCATCTCTGGACAGTTTGTTTCAGTGTTCTGTCACTTCACTCTATAAGAGTGAAGAAGATTTTTCTTGTGTTTGTATGAAACATCTTGTGTTTTAAAGATTCCTGCTTGTATTAGACACTTACTTTGCTATAAAATTAATATTCTTCCAGCAAAGAATATTACTTTGTCCTTTTTTCTGGCTATCCAAGCTTTTAGCATGGATATCCAAGCTGTACTAAATACACATATTATTCCAGGTTATGAAATATATGTGAAATTAGACCTCTATTTGAATTCTGGATTAACATGTATGCAGGGTGTGAACTGTACAATGTACATTTGCATCCTAACACATCAAACTAGACTTCTTGAGTAGGCTGTTTACAGGTTTGACACACTCAATCAGGCAGCTAGACTGAATCTGCCCTTCACATGGTCACAGTACACCATTTTGAATCAAAAACTGAGAAATAAATTATACCAGTTTTTACACTTTGCAACCATTCAATGGAATTCACACTTGCGCATAACAGAAACTATGTTAATATGTAAGAAAAATGAACGTTTCATTAATTCATATCAAATGGGTCACCAGACCATCATTTTGTAATCTTCAACTATGTTCAGCATCTCTTAATAACTTATCCATGGCTTTTGTGAAATTAGGGGGTGTTTTCAGTATGAGTGTCAACTGGCAGATGTCTACTGCATATTACTTTTTGTCATATCAGGTAATCACCAGTGCCCCAAGAATGTCCAAGAAGTTAACATCATTTGGATATAAAGAAACCATCTATTTCATTCCAAAGTAAGCTGGTTCTTATATTCTCTTTTCAAAATGTTATTAAAACTCTGTGTGGTACTCATATCTGAATTATAAGTGATCAAACAAACCATGCATAAACTGCTGTATTTGGATAACTAAACTGAGCTACTGAGAAGGAACCAATGCAAAACATGTCAGTGATGCCACAGTGCTGAGGAAGTCTAAACACCCAAATGTGAGAGCAGCCAGTGAAGGCTGTGCTACCTTGCTGAAGAAGGCAAACTTACAGGAGACCATATGAGCCAAAGAGTCACAGCGTAAGATTACCCTTGAAATCCTTTGCAATGAATTTACCTGCAGATTCTCCCAGAATTCCTTAAAATTGATTAGCCAAATTTTTAAGCTCCCTTTCTTTCTATACAAAAATCTCCTAGCACAGTAACTTTTTATGAAAATCAACAATTGAAGTCCAGTAAATATGAATTTAAAGTTTATATTTGGAAAAATCCTAATAGATACACTAAGGCAAAATGAAAGCATTAAATGATATTGTGAATAATATTAGGCTAAAGCTTAACTGTTGAGAATTTGTACAGATTTCATAATTACATTCTTTAAAAAAATGAAATTAAGGACACCAGAATAACTACTGTTGAAATATATTATGATAATGGCAGAAAACCACAAATAGTGTAATGCCAGCAGTGCAGTGTGGCTGAGATCTTTTCAGGTTATTTGGCTGGGTAATGGCCTGGCAGATTAAGACCACTGGATTGGGAATGGCTAATCCCATCAGCCAAGAAAGTCTCAGAAAAAAATTTACTACAGAAACAAATAAAACTAGAAAACACTACAGATTTGAGGAGCCTTTGCAGTGAAATGAAGTCACTGAGATCTGGAAATCAGATTCTGCTGAGAATTTGTCTTAGAAAACTGACAGATGCACTATACTAAAGACAATCTCACTAAAGTTCTTTGAAGCACACATCACATGTGTGATGAAATCTTTGAAAAGTAGCTTTATGCCCTTGGGATTAATCTATGCTAGTATGTTTGAGCAACTAATATCAGCTAATAATATCTAACTTTGGTTTTCTTAGTCTGCCTAAAATCTCCATAACATTTGCAAACTAAGGTTCTCACAAGTTTAATTAAGTTACTCATGAAGCCTTAATACACTTCATTGTGTTTACACTTTGCAGTACAAACACAAACTAATTTTTCCACAAGAACCCTGCTTCCACCAGCTTCTAAGGGGGTTGGCAATTATTTACTAAGTAGCTTGTTGGTATTTCATTTTCTTTCAGTGCTCTCCAACAAAGTGTGCTGCACAGTAAGCTGGAGATGAAGCTGAGCACTGCACTCTCTGAAGGCTCTCAACCACTCCCAAGGAAGGAGAAAAGGAGGAAAGAAAAAGGGCTTTCAGTGGAGCCCATGTCCACCCAATCTGAGTCACTACCAGAGCAAGTGTGTCCCTCCCATGCCATGTGTCAGGGATCCTAGATGGGCCATACAATATCAAGAGATATGCAGTCAAGTAGGATAACTTCATACTTCATACTTCATACATGATGTAAATTCTATCATTTCTTAATTTTGATGAATTAACACTGATATCTCAATGTTGTCTTGCTGCATTATTTCAGTACTATATTATTGCACTATTGCACATAGTGTCCTCACATAGAAGACATTCTGTTACAGACACTCTTCTTCTGTTGTTACCTCCTCAGGTCAGGTCTCCTGCTTTCTTTTTCCTTTTCCTTTTCCTTTTCCTTTTCCTTTTCCTTTTCCTTTTCCATCTTACTTCTACCCACATATTGCTACATTATTGTTTGTCATATTTTGTTTCACATTCACAAGGCTAAAGATATGCTTTATTAAACCCCAGGTGTCATACCCCCCTATGGTGCTATATGAACAATAATAAGTAGAAAAAAAAAGTCAAACTTATTTTGTCTGTACTATCTTTTGAAGGACTTCTGAATGAAATGCTTGAGCATTTAGCACACTAAAGACAGACCTGATGTTCTCTCATAGCTTTTTTAAGTACTTAATTGTATTCAATACAAAATAAATTATTTGTTCTAGGTGGTTTTAATGTAGCACACGGTGCCACAATGGAGATAGAATTTCAAAAGTAATGACACAACATGTATTAATGCAATACAGCCATTTTAAAAAGCATACTATCCTTTCACTGACAATCCCTTTATTTAAAAAACAAACAAACAAAAAAGTCCATTTCTTTGTCATAAAAGACTTACGGATATGACACTCTCACACTAAGTATCTATTACTGATGCCTGGAGAGAACAGAAACAAACAGATAATGCTGGGAAGTCCAAACGTCTGTGCGTGTGTGGATTGAAGAACGTACATCAGCTATTCCTACAGGCATAACTAAGCCTACCACTGCCTTATTATTAATATACATACATAATATAGATACACACATGAATATAGAATCATAAGATAATAGGATCACCAAGGTTGGAAAAGATTATCCAGATCAATCATTCTCTATCACTAATACTTTTCATTGAACCATGTCCATCAGTACAACATGGAAATGTTTCTTGAACACCTCCAGGGGTGTTGACTCCAGTACCACCCTAGGCAGTCTGTTCCAGCGCCTGACCACTCTCAGAGAAGTATCTCCTAACTCCAGTTTCAATCTCCCCTGCGGCAACCTGAGGCCATAAATATGTGTGAACCAGTGCTCATCACAGATTTCCAAGTATATACTCAGTTCATATGAATGAGCTGAGTTTATGGAACGTCAAGAAAATATATTTTAAAACCATATCATAAAATGAGGCACTTAGAAGTTTTAAAAATTATTATTAACACAGGGTAATCCTCAAAGATGACTGAAATTTGTCATTATTTAAAAAATAATAATAAAATAAAGAAGATGACTCCATGCCATAAAAATCAAGCAAAAAATCTGCTGTTTCTTCTATCAACTTTTATGAGGAAGCCTGCAGATATTTTAGGCATCTCATGAATCCTGATCTCTCACAATCAGCTGCCTGATCTAATATACCTAGGTAGTGGGCTTAGCTACACAAGCTATCTGGGCTGTTATCATTTTGCAATAGATGGATGCACACTTTAAAAGGTGCATAAGCAAAGCCATTTATCATGAACTGATATGAAATGAAATGGTCTTTAAAAAACTGAGGGGAAAATAACAAAAGTAAAATTCTACCTCAATTCGGAAAAAACCTCTAACTGACAACTTAATAAACATACAGTATACAGTAAGAATATAGTACCTCTTACAATTGCAAGAGAAATACCATCTCTATAAAATGGAGTCTAAGGACAGCAGATGCAAGACAGATGTATTTACAACCTGTAATCTTGCAATCATCTCCTTCATCTATCATCATCTCTTTATGAATCTTTCTTGTCTGACTGGTGAGGTTGGTAGAAAGAGTAACCATAAAGCTACCTTTAATTTCTTTGAAAAATTACAAGATTTAAAAATAACTGAATATAATCTAGGGATTAAGTCATTTAGAAATCAGATACAGATTTTGCTTTGGCAGCCTGGGTTCTACACTGCTTTAAAACATGCAATATTTGATCCGGAGTAATGAGCCATTTCAGATGCTGAACATCAGCCCAGCTCTCATGCTGATCCAGCATGACTCCATAACGCAGATATGAGTGTTATCTAGGTATCCAGAGACATCAGTGGACTTCCGAATTCATCTACCTTCAAACTATTTCTGCCTCCAGTCTGAAAGCCAGTTCTCATCCCTTTATAATGTTAAGATAATAAATATAGCATATAGTCATGTTCTTTCATTATCTGGGTTTGAAAAATATGAAATACAGAAAAGTTTGTATGGTCAACACAATCCAAATATAAAGTTTATATGGTCACAATCAGAAATACCCCACCTCATCAAATAGGAGAGGCAAAAAAAGCCTGGCTCCAAATAAAGTCCAAATAAACCCAAATTTCAAACTGTTCGATTTTATTTCTTATGTGTAATGCATCACATTTTTACAAAAGAAAAAAATAATATTAGTCAAAAAAAAAAACCTTCCAACAGCTATTATATAGTATTCTTCTATTTTTTTTACCACTCACATGCTGTTAGAAGTGCCACAGTCACGACACATCAGAGAGAATATTACTCATGAGTGATCAAAGTTGCTAGACTTTATTTTCATTTATTTTCATTCCAACTCCAAGGAGTATTGTTTGCAGTACAGTGCCTGACTAAGGGTTCTAGTCTTCAGTTATTATTTTCACTTTTTATCTCAAACACCATGTGTACATTAATAAAATAGACAGATATTCTTGTCATATAAAACTCATTCATTCAGCTTCACAGTGAAGCTTCATTAGAGTTGTGCTTCACTATGATCATGAGTAGACACAACATACATTACAGGCATTAAGGATAATTCTGACACTATTAAACAAGAGGTCTAGTAGATTTAAACAAGTAATCGTTGAATAAAATCAATGTAAATAAACTGAATATTGAAATAACTTCTGTTTCCTGTTATTTGCTTCCTATGAAATCCCCAGCAGTTTCAGTTCTCAAAAAGTTACAAATATTTTACATTCACATTTGCATCGATTCTGATAGGAATTCATGCGGGAGAATTCCTCCTAGGTCCACATTCTGAAGGAAAAAAAGAAAAGACAGCCCACACTTAGCTGGCCCATACCATATTTCATAATACATTTTTAAAAAGTTTTTGCTGGAGCTCTGAAGGCTTTCCAGGACCATGTGGCTCTTTCCCTTCTTGCAAACACCCGTGGACCAACCTGGAAAAGCCTATTGTGATGCTGATATAATTATTTTTCATCTCTTTGCATAACTCTAAAGGTGCGTGCCTTGTTTGAGTTGCTTCTGATTTAGTTCCATACTGAAGATTGTTTTAAAAGCTTTCTAAAAGTGAACTTGTACATATATAAACATAGAGAAAAACAAGACCCTACCGGTTTGGGTTTTGTTGTTGCTGTTTTTGCTTTGTGTGTGTGTCTTTCCTACATTGTGCATCAAATAAAATGCAGAAAAGCAAACTAAAACTTCAGGAGTAGATACCTCAGACTATGACATCACTATGCTTTTTGGCACAATACCTGACAGACATTTTTAAAGCTGTTGGAAAGGCAGTTTATTTTTGTTAGAATTCTACTGTATATCCAAAATCAGGAAACAACTTACTTGTATAAATGGCATACTCATACAGACAACCACAGTCATGATCCTCCTGCAGACTGGAAAGCACATTAAGACTTTTGCGACAGATTAAGGGAGAAATTTCCAAACCAATTCTACCAGTGGTGTCCAAAGCATTCTGAACAATCCTTTTTTTTTTTTTTTTTTTTTTTTTTTTTTTTTTCCCCTCTTTAATCTTCAGTGTAGTTCTCATGTATTTCTTATGGAGAACTTCAGAGATAGCCTATGGAAAAGCAGAGTCAGTGCCAAATCAGGACTCAGAAGTGGGATGGAAAATGGAGAAGTGTTATTTCTGTACCTTTTAAGATACTACAGCTTCTCAGAAGTATTGCTTCTGCCTGCAGGCCCCAGCTACTCAGCAGGAGGAAACAAACCAAAATTAAACTATTTATGAGGACTCTTGATACTAAGGAAGTATTTGTTACTGTAAAAAAAAAAAAAGGAAAGCAGGTTATGAGAGCAGATGGATAATATTTTGCATTGTAAAAAAGGCTGCCAAATTCAAAACAGTGAATCCTGAGTCAGGAGCCCATGTAGGCTGGTTGGAAAAATATACAAGGGTTGCTTGGATGCAGTATCAGCTCAGATCTGACAGGACTTGTTAGTTTAGGTACAGCGATATGAGAATGCAGTCCTCCCAGTGCTAGCTGTAATTCAAGAAACAGCACATCTGCTTTTTGTGCCTCAGTCAGAATCTGTGACAATTACAAACTGGTTTCATTAAATGACAGGTGGGGTATTACCACACTCTGCTTCTTATGAAAAGGAGTACTTCTTGCTGTTGCAGATGCAATTTATGCTTACTCAGGAAGCAGTGCGGGTCCAACTTAGATATTAGTTTTCAGCAATATGGATGGCTGCTAAATCTTCTAAATAAGTGAAGTGAAGCACACAAAAGCAAACTGTGCCAGCACCATATCTAAGCAAATAAGTGGTTCTAAACCACAGTGCAAAGATATGAACTGGCTCTTAAGGAAGGAGTTGACATGTGTTGCAGACAGAATGAAACTGCAGCTGGATGCATACTGATTGTTGCAGTCTCTCTTTCAGCTGTTCCCTGGTCCTGAGATAAGAGATGGGCTCATCAACAAAGATACAGCATGAGTCACTCAACTAATGAAAATATTTCTGGAGCATGGAGTCTGTAGAAAAGCTCCATAAGCTTGTCTGGCACTGACTTACCTGAAAGTACGAGAGCTGCTCCAAAAGTAATGCCTCTTATTTAATTATGTTGACAGTGTCAGAGGCAGACAATGGCGATACGGCAGTAGAAGATGAACCTTCCCACCAATATTCTGTTACGTTTTGTTGCTATATAGCAGATGGCATCCAAGGGGCAGTCTGACAACGACAGCTGATATGGATTTGTTTATGAAGCAAAGGTGCTGAATTGTTCATTGAATTCCTCCATGCAGAAAAAAATGGTACTCTGTGACATCAAAAATAGAAGCTGAGGAGTTTTATGAGGCGCTAGTAGGCTTACATTAGAAACACCTCTTTCCTCTCCATGTCTGTTTACTCTTACTGAATATGGTATATGAAGTCACAGAAATAGGACTGACACAAGCCTATATCTTAACTTTAACGCAACAACTTATTTTGTAAGGTCACGTAAGTTTCTTAGCCAACCTACAATCATACCCTGTACTACTCCATCTAAATTAAAAAAAGGAAGGTCTCATCTTTTCTCATATCACAATCTTTCACAAACAATGAATACATCCTCAGATTACTCTTCATGACCAGTAAGCAAAATTTTCATTATTTTTATAATAGAGATACATGATGAGCATGCTCCATTTTTTGTTCTAACATAAAAGAATATGGGAAAAGAGATAAATGTGGCTATTAAAAGCATTATCATATTTGTTGTTTTTTTAAAACCATTATCGCTACAAACACAAAATAATGCCAGGTATCTAGTATATCTAGTGTTACATGAAAAAGAAAATATCTTGATGGCCCTGAATTTTCTGGTTATTACTCTTAACTTCATATAGTAAAGATTATTGCTACTGGCATTATCTAGTTAAAACAGTAAATTAGTGAAATAGTTATAACTGATGGATTTGCACAATGAACAATAGATTGGCTCCTGAAGTATGGAGATTATGGAAATGCTGAGTACAGTGACCAGCTGAGTTTCAAAACTGGTACATGGCAGGACTGTTACACAGTACATTAAAAAAAAATAACCTTATTCTGGATTCCAGAGACAGTAAACAGCAGAAGAGGGGAACAGCATGCTGGAAGTGATGCATTTTGACTCGGAGAATGAGCAGTTGTCCCAAATGCCAATAGCATCTGGTGCATGCAACCTATGCGTTAGAATATTCTACAGAGTTATTTCTAAATGTAATATAGGAAATTTGTTTTTATGTCACAATTTTGCTTTCAGGCAACCAACTTTTGATTTTTTACACTGCTGTTAACTGCTATTGTGCTAAAATTGAAATTCTGCTTTCTTCAAAATTAAAATGAAATAGATCATAAGTAACTCCCAAATAGCACTTTTTTTTTTTTCTTTTTTCTAAATCATGACAGAACTGTGCAAAACTTCCTATTCCTTAGGCAAAATGAGTTACTTCTGCATTCTTCTCTTTGTGCGCACAGGGAGACCTATCATATTGTCATTAATTACTTTTTTGAAATGTTTGTAGGGAAAAGTAGGTATGGGAAAGTAACAAGAATTTGCAGCTTAAACCTCAGATGAGATTGTGCTACATATGAAGGCTGCTCCAAAAGTAATTCCTTCAATTTTATTATATATAACATACTATATATTTTATTATATAGTACTTGATGTCAGAGGCAGGTATTGGTGAAATAGTGCTATAGCAATCCAGTTCGAACATTCCCACCTATATTATCACATTTTCTTGCCTTGTGACAGATGACAGCAGAGGAGCAGTCTGACAAAATGGCACCTCACATGGAAGCAAAATGTGTACAAAGCAAAAGCGCGTCACTGAATTCCTGCATACAGAAAAAATCACACTGACTGATGTTCACTGATGCTTCATGGGGTTGTTGTGGTGAAACTGCGGGAGCTGGCACTTGGTCTTGCTGAGCTTCATACAGCTGACCTCAGCACATCAATACATCCTATCCAGATCATTCTGTAGACCCTTTCTGTATCAAGTAGATGAATATTTTGCCCCAACTTGGTGATATTTGCAAACTTTCTGATGGTGCACTCAATTCCCTCATCCAGATCATCAATAAAGAAATTAAACCGAGCTAGCCCCAATACTGACCCCTAAAGGAATACCACTGATGACCACTTGTCAGCTGGGTTTAATTCATTTCACCAACAGTATTTGGGCCCAAACATCCACCCAGTTTTTTACCCAGCAAAGGCTACACATGTCTATGCCAAGATGTCAGCTTCTTTAGGAGAATACTGTGGCTTTACTAAAATCTATGTAGATTACATCTACAGCCTTTCCTTCATCCACCAGGCAGGACACCTAGCCATAGAAGCAAATGAAGTTCATTAAGCAGGATGTGTCTTTCACGAACCCATGCTGGCTAGCCCTGACCCTACAGATGTACCTCATGTACTACGTGATCACACACAGAATGGTCTGGCTCCATAACATTCACATATACCAACGTCAGGCTGACAGACATGTAGTTCCCTAGATTCTCTTTTTGACCCTTTCTGTAGAAGAGCGTCACATTGGAAAGTCTAATTCTAAAATTCTGTTCTGTCTGTATTCTTGTCTGATATGCTAATCTTACATTACCCTAAGGGTAAGTATACAAGTAGGTTCATTTTCAGAACTTCTTTAATATGCAGGAACTCCCTGTACCTTTTGCAGTGAAAGGGAATGAATATAATATTAATGCCTCAAATACATAACATAAGAGGCAAGTCATAAATACAATGGCAGATCAAGTGTCTCACCACCCTCACCGTAAACACTTCCTAATATGTAATCTAATTGTACCCTCTTCCAGTTCAAAGCTATTTAAACCCTTTGTTCTGTCACTACATGCCCTTATAAAAAGTCCCTCCCCAGCTTTCCAATAGCCCCTCTTCAGGTACTGGAAGGCTACTATAAGGGCCCCCTGGAGCCTTCTGTTCTGCAGGCTAAAGAGCCACAATTGTCTTAGCTTGTCTCCACAGGGAAGGTGCTCCAGCCCTCTGATCATCTTCATTGCACTCCTCTAGACCTGCTCCAACAGCCTGATGTCCTTCTTGTGGTGGGGGCCCCCAGAAGTGGATGCAGTACTCCAGGTGTGGTCTCACGAGAGCAGAGGGGCAGAATCACCTCCCTCGACCTGTTGGCCACACTGCTCTTGATTCAACCCAGCATACAATTGGCATTCAAAGCACACTGTCAGCTCACATTGAGTATTTCATCAACTGTCATCCCCAAATCCTTCTTCTCAGGGCTTCTCTCAAGCAATTCTCCACTCAGCTTGTATCTGTGCTTGGGTTTGCCCCGGCCCAGGTGCAGGACCTTGCACTGTGCCTTCTTAAACTTCATGAGGTTGGCATCAGCCCACCCCTCAAGCCTTTCCAGGTCCCTCTGGATAGCACCCTCTTCCCTCTAAGGTGTCAACCACACCATTCAGCTTCGTTCATTTGCCAACTTGCTAAGGGTGCACTTGATCCCACTGTCTATGTAACCTACAAAGATCTTACATAGCAACAGGTCCAGCACAAATCTCTGAGGAAAGCCACCCATCACTGGAATCCATTTGGACACTGAGCCATTGTCTGAAGCTCTCTGAATGCGACCACTCAGCCAATTCCTCACCTAGCACGAGGTCTATTCATCAAATCCATTTTTTTCCAATTTAGCAATCATGATGTCATATGGAAGGGTGTTAAAAGCTTTGCACAAGGCCAGGTAGATGACATTTTTCGCTCTTGATTTATCCACTGACGCTGTAAATCCATCAAAAAAGGCCACCAAATTTGTCAGACATGATTGGCCCTTGGTGAAGCCATGTTGGTTACCACTGACCACCTCATCTTTATTTTCCATGTGCCTTAATAGGGTCTTCAGGAAGATCTGCTCCATGATCTTGCCAGGCACAGAGGTGAGACTGACTGGCCTTTTTTTCCCTTCTTGAAGATAGAGGTCATGTTTCCCCTTTTTCCCATCAGTGAGAACTTCACCAGATTGCCTTGACCTTTCAAATATGATGGACAGCAGCTTGGCAACTTCATATGCCAGTGGCAGGTTGCTGTTTCCTCCTGAATTATGAGGGAGTTTATACTGCCCCCCATCCCTATCTTTCAGCTCAGGTTACTAAGTATGCTGAGGATGACTCTAAATGACAGGTGACTATGCTGAGGATTGACAACTAAAGGCAAAATGAAAAGTGCATTTATCACTTCTGCCTTTTTGATGGATAAGGAAACATTTCTCACTGCATCCAATAAAGGTTGATGATTACTCTTGGCCTTCCCCTTGCCCATGTGTAAAAAAAACCCATTTTTTGTTACCTTGGACAATGTTAACCAGATTAATTTATAGCTGGGTTTTTGCATTTCTAATTTTCTCTTTGCATGTCATAGCAACATCCTCATACTTGTTCCCAAGCTGCAGGTCATCCTTCCATAGGTGGTGAACTACCTTTTCCTCCAGGTCTCAGTGAAAGTAACCTGTTCTGCCACCTTGGTCTTCTTTCCCACCAGTTAATCTTTCAGCACACAGGGATGGCTTGTCCCTGTGCCTTTCAGGTTTCATTCCTGAGGTATGCACAGCTTTCTGGACCCCTCAGAACTGTATCCCAAAGGACTCTCTGAATCAATGTCCTAAACAGTCCAAAATACACCTCCAGAAGTCCAAGTTTTGCTCACCTGCTCCCAGATTTCACCAAGAATTGAGAACTCAATCATTTTGTGGTCATTATTTTTCCTGCAAATGTCAGGCAAGTTGAAGTCCCCCAAAACAAGCTCTAGCAATGGTGCGACTTTCTGCCAGCTGCTCACAGAATGTTTCATCTATCTCATGTTAAGCGGTCTATAACAAACTTCCAACAGGATATCAGCTTTGTTTTACCAGAGTCATGGCATTTCAGCCAGGATCCACTTGTCTCCGCTCCTACTCACACTCACTGATAGGTAAATAGTTGTGTTGCTGCAAAGCCCCCACCACACTGCATGTATCCTGGTCTTAAGGAAGACTGCATTATCTTCTGAAAACAGATGTCTTTCAACTCATGTTTGTAATAAGGTAAGCATTTGAAGCATCACTCACATGCTTACAAAAACTATGGAGGATTACAAATAAATTACTGGAGTTATTATATGGAACAGCTAGTGGTAGGCTACGGACAAAATATTGGTTTCTACTATGAAGGTTCATAATGATAACACATAAAATAATATCTGACAATACTGTGAGCCCCCTACCAATAAAATAAGGTAGCAGAACTGTCGGGAACCTGCCGACACTTAGCCAGGGTTACCCGCTGACGCTTGGGGAAGCACATCGACTCAATATGAGCAAGAGCTTTGCTTATTATTTTGTAGGCTTGGCTTATATAGTTTTTACCAGGGCTTACAATGTGATAAACAAAAGTATAAATCAGTGCTTATAATGTGGTAAGTAATGTTGATGTGGTAAACAAGAGGATATGATACAACAGCTGAGAATACATCATTAATAACAAGGAATGATCAAGGCAACAGCTAATAAGGATACTGATTCTAAACATAGGCCCAAAACATCCCGATACAGATAAGCACACAAGGACGATCCAAAACATCTGGTATTATTCCACTGCTATGTACTCAGAGCTGCCATGCCCCTGCTTGTACAATACTTTCAGGGAGCCACAGCCCTGCTCCCTGAGACATTCTGCAACACAGAACTCTGTAACAATTATTTCACACAGCATTACAAAATATTTACCTCCCTGACTTCTGTTTTGAATTAATCCTGACCATCAGACAAGCACCCACACAGCTACTTGCTAAATTTCCCCTGCACAGCAGATGGTGAAGAGAACTGGAAGGGGCAAAGCAAGAAAACGTGTATCGAGAAAGGAACAAGAGAATGAAGGGCAAAGATCCTATCGATGCAGCCACTCACCTCCTCAATGAGGTGAGTGATGCTCAGCTGGTCTGTAAGCAGGAAGACAGCACTAGCTCCTGCCCTTTTACATCTATCCCCACGTTGATTCTGGCTGTGGTATAACTCTTCCTCTGCTCCCTCTGCTGGAGCTGGTCCCATCAGCGTCCGCTTCCATCTTGCCCATTGGTTGCTTACTTGGAGAGGACTGGGGCAGAGTGCAAGATGCAGAAAGGCACCGAGCAGCAATGTCCAGCAGCAAAGAAAATGCGTTATTCATACCCTCCTACTCAAGATCCTGGATAGGCGTCATATCAGCTGCTGCAGAAAGTTAACTCCACTCTTACCAGGTCAAGTACTCTTGCTCACATATAATTTGGAGTCATTTTTTCATCAATTTAAGATTAAACTGCTGCTTGAAATCTTGTTCACAGCACAATAATGACTTTCCAAAAGTCACTTCCCATAGAGTGTGCTCTACTTTTGGATGGTTTTAGGAAAACAGCTGTGCCATCAAAAGACATTCAAGGTTTTTTAATTATTTGCCTTGTTCTGAGACATAGACAATGCCAATTCAGAAATATATCTGCACTGTAGCAATCAAACCAAAAGAAGGGAACCTCTTAACTGGTACGGAACATGAGGCTTTTGCCCTTTGGCAGCTCCCTTTAGTACAATGGACACGGAAGGAGAGACAGTACTTCCTTGCAGCACCTCTTTCTTACAGTGAGCGGGCCCACTCACTGCAGCATTCATTTACTACAACGGAGCAGGAAACAGAACTCGCCCCCAACCAGCGCTGCCCATCACGGGACACAGCACCTTCACACAGCGTCCATGGCGGGAGGAGAAGGTGTGTGTGCGGGTGCGCCTGAGGTGTCGCTCGGTGTCAGGGAACAGCGCGTCCTTGCGAAAGCTGCTTCCTCCTCTTGGCTGTGCCGACATCTGCGGCGGGAGCTGAGTCCCTGTTGCGTGGAGCCTTGGAGTGGGGGTTTTCTTCAGCTTTCTGTATGGAGCCGGGGTATTCTCTTCCGCACCAGCAGCTGCTGCGAAGCTAGTAAATACCATGTTTCTGACCGAAATATATTTTTGACTAAAATACAGCACCAAAACCCGATGTTGTTTCAAATACAAATCATTCTGTTTCCTCCAGAAGTAATTTTCTCACCAAAACACAAAAGCACCGAAATAGACTGAATTTCAGTGCTGACAATCAGAGGGTCTGTTCCTTTTCTCCCGAGACGACCACGCTTGCCGCCCTTTCTTTCCCACTCGCGCTGCCGAGCAGCCCCACGTTCACCTCACAACACCGGACGCAGCGACCCGCACTTCGGGGCGCCGCCGGTCCCACACCGCGCACCCACTTCGACGGACGGCCTGGCGGGCCGGGGGCCGGAATCGCTCCGAGGGAGGGGGCAGAGCGCCGACAGTCCTTTGAGGAAGTGGCCGCGGCTGCGAGAGAAAACGAGGAAGCGGCGGCTCCCGCAACGCCTAGCTGGGGCACAGCTCCACTCTTGGCGGAGTCGCGCCGCCCTGCTCGCTCCGGGGACCGGCAGGAGCCGCCGGTGGGCGGCAATAGGCAGTGAGCGGAGGAGCCGCGGCAGTGGTGAGTGGGGGCCGCGCCGGGCGGGGTCACGCTTGCTAGAAGCGAGGAGGGTGGGTCGGGGTCTGCCAGCCGCGTTCGGGAACGAGAGCGGGATGCAGGGAGCGGCAAAGCGGAGGGGCTCGCCCCAGGAAAGGAGTGGCTGGCTGTAAGCGACGAGCACATGTACCAATCTGGAAGCCAGCTGGAACGTTCCGTCGTTCTGCAATAATATCGTTGGCCCGACATTTGAGGAACTAGAATGTGGAACTTTAATACAGAAAATATATAGATTTAGTTATGTTTTGATGTGTTGTGGTAGTAGTTTTTAACAGAGCAAAATTTACACTAAAGTAAACGATTATCTGACTTCTGAATGGCGCATAACACATCAAAGATTTGACACCTGGGAAAGTGGCTTTAAAAAAGGGCTTATCAAACTTCTGATTTTGTTTTTGACAAAACAACCGTAGAGTATTGATAGAAATGTTGAAAGTCAGTACTGATGGTGTGATGGCTGACTTGCTGCTGATCATTTCAGTGTTGGCCAGTGTTTTCTTCAGTAGCTCTGTACTACATGCACTTAGTGCTAGGGTTCATCAAGTTCGGGTGTAAAGTGATGCTACCCTGGGCAGAGCTGAACGCTGCTTTTGTTGTTGTTGTTGTTCTGTTTTTTTTTTTTGTTTTTGCATGACACTGACCCCACCAGAGATGGTAGAGTCACAGTTTGGCCAGATTACATGAAATACTGCAGAGTAATTCCATTTTAAAACAAAATTATTCCTTCTAAGAGAGTGAACTGCTTGTAACTTTTGTGATATTCTTTTCTGTTGAGCTTCTTTCATACTCTTTTTATCCAACAAATTTAGATTTCTCGATTCTTTGGGCTGAATCTGCAGCTTAATCCGTAGCTACAGCTATCAGGTACAAGTGAGTATCAGCCTCTAAAGCTGTGCATTACTACATGCTTGGACGCCATGAGCTGAAGCAGAGGAGAATATGTTGAGGCAGCCTAGTTAGAGGAACTGTGACTTTTTTCGTCCCTCTTTTGAACATTCAGTGATAGAGACAAATAAGGAAGTTTGAATGTTCTATATTTCTGACAGTTTTCCTGTGGGGGAGAAATGTTATAGTTTGGTAAAGACATTGAACTAAAAGGTTTGGAATCCCTGAACATGCCCCAAAATGTAAGTAATTACTTCAGATTTCAAATGTACATGAAATAATTGCAAAACCCCATGAGAAATACCGTTGAAATGTTCTAGGTTTGTTGCCTTTAGGAAGTATTAAGTTCAGTTAAATCAGTGGTGAACAGTGCTACTTTTCCACTTTCATGTTATGATCCTGAAAGAAGATCAGAATTAGATCTGAAGTTGCAGCTACACAAAAACAGAAATTCAGTTTTAGAAGGAGCTAGCAGGTTATGTTGAAAAGTAAACTTCATTTTAGAACACTGATGGTAAAATTAAAAGCTGGATTTAAGCACCCTTGTAGATAGTAATAAGAAAAAATATAACATAGACACGTTACTATAGACTTCCTTCTTTATTTTTTTTTTGCGTATGTTATGACAGAGACATGAGCAGACATGCAGAGACATTTCACTACTGAAATGCACGTTGTGTACAGAGTTCATGGGATTGCAATCATAGTGTTCTTAATAATAAATTTTGATTCTTTTTTCATTCTTTATGCTTTTTCATTATGCAATATTTAGCAAAAAAACAGTAAATGTCTGGCATTCCTAGTTAGAATGTTGTGACTGTCAGCGATTGTGTTCGCGGCTGTATCCATGGAAGAAAGATACTAGATCGTGTTGTCCATTTTTTAGCTTTACAGACTCTTGGATCAGTGGTTCAATATCTATTTTGTGCATATCAGTTGCATGTTTAGCTCCAGGATAAAATGGCTGAAAAGGGGAACATGTATAGTTTTGTGTCATAATTACAAGGAATACAGTGCATATCTCTGCATTGAGTGAGTAACGTTTACAGAAAGATCCTTCCACTGAGCTATTTAAAATTGTTTCTTTTCTACTTCAAGATGATTGTGTAGTTGTGTGAGCTTCCGCATTGGGGTGAGTGTAGTTGTGCCATTCAGCCTGTGCACGTCTTCTGTCTGAGCACAGTGGTCCTCTTTAAAAGCTCAAGATAATCTTGTGAACATGAGAAATGCAGTTCAGTCTTATGCGTGAAAACTTCTCACATTGCAAGCATTTGCAGGATCATCTTACTTTCGAATTTGGGGAAAATATCATTTTATTATAGGGAAACAGCTTTGTTTTCTTACATTTTAGTTGTCATTTCTAGGAATGTTTTAACGGGGAAATGTTCCTACTATTTGCAACAAAAGAGTGGAATACTAGGAAAGGATAATTGGTTCTTATTAACATTTGATATCTGCCTTAAAGAAGTAAAATAAAAGTATGTACCTTTATCTTTACACTCCAAAGCATTAGTTCAGAATTTCCTGTCACTGTATGTACAGTGACTAAGTGACTACTTCTTTAAATGAGTTTGTTGAAAGGAAAGAAAGGGGAAAATATTTTAAGACCAGTTGCGTCTCAATCTTTATCTTGTAGGTACTCCTCAGTATCTGCCTTCTCTCTGTACCAGGTAGAAGAACAACTTCAAATTTAAAAAGAATTAGAAATTAAGTAGCCAGTATGCAGAAATGCAGAGCATTACCTTGTGTGGTTTCCCAGCTTGTTTGTAACTGGCCGATGATGGAGTGTATTAATTTGAACAGCAAGGACTACCCTGCCTTTCCTCCTGCTTTGCCCTAATTTGCTCTGGGACAGTGTTCCTTAGAATGGGATGCAAGGTGTCTTGAATGGATAACTCCTAATATGTGCAGTAGTTTCTCTACCTTCCAAAAAGCTAGGAGATGACACAAGGAGTCTTTCAGAGTTGATTTCTCAGTAGTGGTAAACTCAAAAGTGTAAAAGCTTTTGTAAAAAAAATAGGACTAAAGTACTGTATAAAAACTCAGCCTTGTAAATCTGTGGTGTAAATCCTAGGCTGAAGATAGAACTGCAGTTACAAGAATCACAGCTGTGCTTGGAGATGCAGAGAATATGTACAAAGAAAATGGTTGTAAAATTATCTAAATATCTTTTATGTTGTAAATTAAATAAAAACAGAGCTTGTCTATTTTTTAAATAAATACTTTAAATTTATTGTGTTAAGCAACAGATTCATTAAAATGAGTGAAAGATCCAGGGCTCGCCACTGAATACACACAACTGTGCTACACCCACCCTCCTAAATAGTTTTTTTCTTATTTCTTTCCCTTTCTCTGGACAAGATAATGAACTAGTGGGAAAATAAAAGAATATCCATGTTTTTTTAAGTCGACAGCCTGTAGAAGTGCATTTTCTTTTAGTTAAAGCTGGGGTTTCTGAGTGCAGAATTAAGACTGAGATGCCAGAAGTAGAATGTTAAAATGGGTGCTGCAGCTGATCACTCAGTGTGAAGTTCTGCTTTTAAAAATAGTAGTTCAGATTTCAGAATTGGCTTTACAAATTTCAGAGGAGTTAACCTTAGCTTAAAAGTGTCTTTTTTTTTTTTTTTTTTTTTAGTAACTTTATTTTTGGTAGGTCTGAATGAAAAGTTAATTTCTTTATTTGGGGCTGGAAATTTGCTATAAAAACTTTTCTTCTTTTCAAGCTCCTCAAAAAGTCTGGTACAGGAAAATATTAACTGAAAAACATTTTCCTATGTTTTGTTTGAAGAGAACATAAAAAAGCAAGATATTAAGTGTTTGAAACGTGTTTATGGATAAGTTGCATCTCTGGGAAACTCAGCCCAAATTTGATAAGTTAAATCAAGACAACCAGTTCACTCTGTGTAAAAAAGGTCACCAATATCTGAAACACAAAGAATATAAGTAAAGAAAGCAACATTAATGCAACCTATCTCTGACATAGAGTGTTAGACTCTATCTGCTTTTCAAAGAATACATATGATTTTTGTGATATTTTGTTCAGAAGTTGGTAAAGCCAAGTAGATGTTTAAATGAGGATTATATTTGGAAATTGGATTTCAATTCCCTTTTATCCAATTAATTTCCTTTTGAACTGGGGAATCATTGTGCAGACCAGTTCTTGTTGTGTGCACATCAGGACAGCCCCAGAACCAAAGCAAACAGTGAGACAGGTGACAGTGGGTGAATATTTTGTCTTCAGCTAACTCAAAGCAGCAGGTGGTTTCTTTGTGAAATCTGAACTGTCTCCATCCAGTGAGCATAACAAAGGTTGAGCTGGTGCAGCAGGGTCTCCTGTGTGCAGAAAAAGGGGAAGAGTGCACTCAAATCCACTGAAACCTTCCTTCTGCAAAGGATGCAGTGTTTTGGTAGCTTGTTGTAGTAAACACCACTCTGGACTGGTTGTCAGTGTAACCACTGACAGTGCACATCACCAATGAAGAAGCCTGACTACAAACTGTTTTCTGTTCCCAGCTTGGGAGAACTAGGGAAGCACTGCAGGTTGGCCCAAGTGCATTTTCTCAGCTCAGAGTGATAAACATGCTTTATCAAGAGTATTTCACTGGTCCAGGTGCTGCAAATAGCTTCCTCCTCTGGAGGAAGGAGAGGGCTCTTGTCTCTGCATACCATTTCTCAAGTGTTCTTGTGAGAAGTGAGGTGGCAGTTCTTCCAAGGGATTATTCGCTGGGGAAAAGGGATTCCTGCCCCTTAGGAGACTGGATTGCTTGTTCACTGACATGATAATTGGTAGCAGTTGCTTTTTTCTACATAGCTTGCCTTTCTAGCCTTAGTGCTTGTGGAAACTATTTCTGGAAAGCCTTTCCTTTGATCCAGGTCCAAGTTAGAAAATTAGTCAGTAATTTTGTTTAAGAAACCAATCTTTAATGATAATAGTCAAGCTGTGTAAGCTAGTATCATATCATCCCTCCCTCACCCTCAAAAAGAAAGAGGAGAGAGGAAGAAGGAAGAGAGGATAAAGGAGGGAAGGGGAGAGGAGGTATTTCTTTTTTTCTGTCTTCTTTTTAATAATGACTTCCTTCTGGAAATGATCCCTTCAGAGGGATATCTTGTTTATCATCTGATGCTAAGAAAAATCCCAAGATATCTAAACTAAGTCAGGGATTATACAGATAATACATGCTGAAGGCCTCATCCTTCTGAAAAAAAAAAGCAATCTTGTTCTGTTACGCTGGTAAAACAAATCCACAATATCAACAGCTCTGTGATCAGGACTGCAGTTCTTTATTTTTTTCTTTTTTTTTAACCTTCCTGTTTTATTTAAATACTGTTATTGATAAAATGTTCTGGTAGGTCTGCTTCTTTTGGTGAGTTTATGAAAAACTACTGACAGTAGTGAACCTTGAAAAAAGATTTTAGAGTCATTTTTAGAGAAAGTTTAGTGACGTCTTGATGTGTCTTGGTTTTGCTGTGCTTTCTTTTTCATAACTGTTCTACTGTAGCAGTCTCTCTCTGTAGCATTATTCCATTAAAAAAGCGTATTTCTCCTAGAAATTTGCTACGCTGACATCATTAATGTCGTTATCATTGAACCTGAAAATAGCCAGGCCATTGGTCTTGCAGTTCCAGTTATTTTTACAGTTCTTGCAACTAGACTGGTATTTTTGTTTTATGTGTTCTCATTGACTTTCTAAGTTCATTTTAAAGCTCTATTTAGAAGCAGTGGTAGCTGTCACGTTATATAAAAAGGTTTTACTCTCTGCGGGTACTTTAAATGAGACAAGAACAGAGGGGATCTTCATGTATTAAAGTTAACTTAGATTAGTTTATACTGAAGTATTCAGAAATAGCTTTTGTCTCCCCAAATAGGCGTTTTTTAACTGCATCCCTGCCCAGGCTTTTCTTGTCAGCACTGGGAAGGGAGAGTTCTCCCTGCACCCCATTGTGTAGGGCCTACAGCACCTTACAGCCAGACATCAAGGAGATGGAAGTGGTTGCTTCTGCTCAGCGCCCAGAAATGCTGTTCTCCACAGAGCACAAGCCCAATGGCCTGCTCAAACCTGCACAACTTGTTTGTGTGGCCACAGAAGCCCTGGACAAAATGTCTGGGACAACACCTGCAATTGTAGAAAAGCTCTGAGATCATAGGCATCGCATTCAATTTGTTGCAAAATCTCAGTGATCTCAGGGCTAGCTGCTAGACGTTGCCCAACCAGGAAGGCAAGCACTCAAAAAGTGGAAAGCCCATCTCATCAGACACTGTTATCTTCTTGGCAGCCTTGTCATCTTCAGACCTGTTGAGTCTTCTGCCCTGGGAACCTCCTCAGCTCCACTGGAGGGCCCTGGGTCATCCCCTACAAGGGCTGCCAGGGTAGGAGGACTCATTCCCAGGAAAGTCAGAGGGAGATCACTTGAGATGACGGAGTTGAATAAATTGAGTAGCAAAACATTAGCATAATGGTATGCATTTTGATACATTGGGTAACCACACTCCAGTGGACAGCAAAAAATATGCAGCTGTGCTTTGTATTTTGATAAAGGAATTTGAGAACAGGTTTTGCCAAAAAAATTATCAATTTCTTTTTATTTGTGACTCCATTTCCAGTTAGCATCATATTTCAGTACTACATTATCTACACATTTTCAAATGGAATGTGTAGAGTTGCAATCAGACATTCAGCTCAAAGATCTGATTGTGTCTCTCTACTAGATCTTTATAAGCCCTGCATTACCTGAGAAAAATATCTCTCGCTTCACAGTTGCTTAGTCATGTCACTGCTTCCCGGAGGTACATATATTTGTGAACAGCTGTTTTCAAGGGTGAAGTGCGGGGAGGGTAAAATTTCATCACAGGTCTCTGACTCACACCTCAAGAGCCACAAAGAATGGCAGCCGCTGCCATCAAACGAGGCTGATGCATTAGTGTCACAAAAATGAGGTCAAACTAGCTTTATGGTTCTGTTGTTCTCTCTTTTTTTAGTTTAAAAAATATGTAAGGAGTAAGTTATGTTGCTTATATTTATCAGCGTACAAGAGTTTTTTGAAAGGTAATGCCTTCTGTTTTATTGTGTTGGCCCACAACATCAAAGGCAGGTGGTGGTGGAGGTGAGGTAGTAAAGGTTGAACCTTCCCACCAATATTCCATTACACATAACAGATGGCAGCAGGAAATATTTCAGTAGCTATACAGCCTGGAGTCACCAGATGATACCAGACTAATTTTGAATAAATTAAGGCCTTTCTGGCATGTTTCAGTGTTGATAAAATATCTACCTAACCTTCTTCAGTAGATGAAAGTGACTCTGGAAAGCAAATCCAAAGTAAAATATTTTCAGTAAATACAGGTTTTTTAAGTGTTCCTGTTGTTGGTTACAAAGGAGAAGATTAATGCTGTTTTACTCTAGAGCTGGTAGATGAAGTGTTACCTGTTCAGCAGGCATTTTGGAGCAAACACTTTCTCTTAAGCTGAAAGAGATGACAGCAAGACCGCTAACATTCAGAATCAAGACAACACAAAACCTGTCATAGACCCATGGGGTACTTAATGATGGTGTTAGTAGATTTAGGTAGTGAAATCCCCTGCAGAAGTCTTTGGGTACAAAGCTGCTATATTCCTTATCTTATAAACAGAATAGATTGGTTGCAAGGGCCTTTCAAAGATCTCCAAGTTCAGTTGCCTGAGCACTTCAAGGCCAACCAAAAGGTTAAGCACATTAATGAAGACACTGTCAAAACACTTTGTGCATACTGACATGTATGGGGGAACAACCTCTTTCATTCCTATACAACATATGGTAGCAAAGGTGATGTCAGAGTAAATGGTATTGGTACTCAAGCGTGCATCAGGGATATGTGTCCCACTGAATTCCTCCATGTAGAAATAATAGCACTCCTTTACATCCATTGACGCTTGCTGAATGTTTATAGAGACCAAGCAGTGAATGTATTATTATGCTCTTTGTATATGTCGTTTCCGTGGAAATACATAGGGTTGCCCAAGGCAATACTTCTTTATTCAGCTTAGGCAAGCCCATCCTCATTTTAGAAGTCTTCCAATGGTCTTTCTACACTCTGTCCATCTCTACCTTGTACTGAGGAGCCCAGAACTTCACACAGTACAGTGAAGAGAGAACAGCTCCCTCCCTCGAGCTGCTGGTGGTATTTTTCTTCAGGCATTCTAGAGTCACTTTTCCAGGTCATGTTGTCCACAACAACTTTAAGGTTATTTTCTTCTGTTTTCCTGGCTGACAGTTCTCAGTGGATATTTATGTTTGGCATTATTCCTCCCCAAGTGCAAGTCCTTGAATTTTTCCCTGTTCAGATAAATCAAATTCCTCTCAGCTCAGTTCTCCACCCTTTCAGGGTCCCCACAACTGGCATCCTCTGTTTTGTCTGCTACGGTTCACACTTTAGTATTATGTGTGAAGTTCTAGCTTCATTCATTAATGCAGATGTTGGGTAGTACTGGCTCCTGTCTGGGTCCTGGAGTATACCAGTAAGAACATCCCACTGCGACATGTGTCAGCGATTACAAACCTCTGGCCCTGCAATAAGTTACTGAAATATTGCATTTAATTGAATGGAAGTCCTCTTAGTCTTCATTTGATGTAAATGTAATTGCAGCTTTGGATGGTATTTTTTGTAGAATGAATGTTTGTTGTGACTTACTGACTACTGTCCTCTTCCATCTCTTCCCTTACAGGTTTCTTTTGCAATGAATAAATGAAGAGATGTATTGATAGATAATTTAGACTAGGAACATGACTGCCTAAAATTTAAAATTTTAAATAAATTTAAAATTTAAAATTTAAAAATAAAAAGAGATTTAAAAGGCAAAGCAGAGGGAAATTTTATCAGCAAAAATGCTGAAAATATTAAATTGAATGTAGAAAGTGATCTTAAGTTAGTAATTTTTGGATGCAAACCACAGGAGTTAATAAATAAGCTGTATACAAATATGTTTTGTAGGATTGTAGTAGTTCTGCAGCTGGTATGTCTCCTTTCTTCAGGAAGGAGAGAAAATCTGAAGATCTGCAAAACATTTGGCTCAGTCTTGATTGCACCATCTGTACATCTTTGTCTTATTTTTTATATTGTAGGATTCTTGTTCATTTCACTTGTGTGCTCCCCTCACTGCAACTACCTTGCATATTCAGAGTAGTAAAGGTATTTCTCACCTGTTTCTTGCCCCATGTGCAAGAAATATCAGATTGGCCACAGCGTGCTAATAATCCATCTATGAACTGACCAGGCCACAGCCATGCTTGCAGCAGGGCTGCCAGGGAAGATGGCAGCCTGAAGCACCCTGTGACAAAGGGTTCTTTTTTAGGATGCCAGCTCCTCAGCTGCAGTGTTGCACCAGAGACCCTCCCTTCTTACATGGTTTTCCGTAAAGTTTCTCTACCCGCTTTCACATGATTTAGTTGTGCCCTTCAGCCAGCTGCAAGCTGAGTGATCTTGATGTATACTTGCATTTTTTAATGCTGATTCCATGGACTTCTGCTTTATTTCCCTAAAATCCTGCCATTTATTTTAATTGTGAAGAGTGTACTGCTTCTGCAGCTAGATCCCACACAGCAACGGAAACAGCAGTTAAGCTTCTCATTCTTTTGTCAGCCATTATTCAGCCCTTATTCAAAGTAATGAAGATGGAAAGATAGAGTAACAGTAATACGAATAAAATTGATATCTATTTTCTCCATTAATGTCCTCAGTTATTGTACTTTATATACACACATTTTTCTTAGTGTACATAACTAGAAAGAAAGAATATCAGATATGCAGTGATCTTGATAAGATAGAGAAACAGTAGTCTTTTTCTATAGGACAGTACCTACTTGTCCAGGTAAATGTACACAAAGTGTCCAGTTGAAACTGTGTTTTAGGGTTTAATAAAAGTAAGTTTCTCTCATGGCAATGTCAGAGATTGAGATAATTCAAGGGAACACATGAGACAAGAACAGTACTCCTGTAGCTAGAGTTCTGTAGAGACACTGTATGTGTTTTTTAGAATTACATAGTTATAAGAGATTTATTTAACTGTTAAATTAAGAATAAAAGAATTTAAGCTATTGTCTTCATTACTCTTCAGAGATACTGAACTTCATTCTTTTCTGTATTTTCATTGTCAGAGTTCCTTTGTATTATTACAATATAAGCAATTAGAAATGAAAGCTGTTCAAGGTGAGACTATCATGTTAATTATTTTTAGTGATACCTATGTTTTCTTTTTTCAGGCATTAAACATAAATTGACTACTTGGAAAGAAAAAAAATAATCATGGCTTCCAGCACAGCTAGCCCTGCTAACCATCTGCCATACTTCTTTGGCAATATTACACGTGAGGAAGCTGAGGAGTATCTGATGCAAGGAGGAATGAGTGATGGATTATACCTGCTTCGCCAAAGCCGGAATTACCTAGGGGGCTTTGCCTTATCCTTGTCCTATGGAAGGAAGGTTCATCATTACACAATTGAGAGGGAGCTGAGTGGGACATACGCTATTGCAGGAGGCAAATCACATGCAAGTCCTGCTGAACTCATTAACTATCATTCAGAGGAAGCAGATGGCCTTATCTGTCTACTGAGAAAATCTTTCAATCGACCACCAGGCATTGAGCCCAAAACAGGGCCTTTTGAAGATTTAAAAGAGAACCTCATCAGAGAGTACGTCAAACAAACATGGAATCTGCAGGTAAATCCAGGTGAATTTGCCATAAAGTGGACCTCAGGGCAGCCTAGAGCTTTCTCACTTAGGGAGTATAGGGGCAGGTGCTAATCTCTGCTCTCTGATAACATCAGCAGGACCCACCAAGGGAATGGCATGGAGCTGCATCTGGGGAGGGTCTGGTTGGGTATTGAGAAAAGGCTTTTCACCAGAGGTGATAGGGCACTGGAGCAGGCTCCAGTGGTCGTGGCACCAAGCTGCTGTATTTTGAGCAGTGTTTGGACAACACTCTCAGAGATACAGCTTGACATCTCAGGGTCATTAAATATGTCTAGCTGTGTCAGACTATTTTTTCAGTTGAGAAACTGATGTATTAAGTTACTCATTTCTTTCTGAGAAATAAAGGAAAAATGGGTAGCAACTACTATTTTTCTTCACATAAAACAAATATATGCGTGTTTTAAGTGCCAGCAATACAATACTGGGGTTATATCTGTATATTTTCTATTGCAGAAGACAGTTAGAATGTCCCATTATTTTGTCACTCCAGGGTCATGCTCTTGAACAAGCTATCATTAGCCAAAAACCTCAGCTGGAGAAACTGATTGCCACTACAGCCCATGAGAAGATGCCTTGGTTCCATGGGAGGATCTCTCGGGAGGAGTCAGAGCAGCGTATCCTCGTTGGATCAAGAAACAATGGAAAATTTTTGTGAGTGTTTTCCTGCATTGCTGCTGTTTGCCACTGTTAATATATTGCTGTTTGCCAGTGTTAATATAGTTCACTTGAATTAATAGCAAGCAAGAATGTAAGAGGTGGCTTAGTCACTGTGAGAAAGCTTAGTCCATCGTGATAGATATTACATGATACAACTATTCCTACATTAAGCAAATGTCTCCAAAATTGGGTTTTCACATATCTAAAGATGGGAGATGATAATGGGGAGTGTTCATTTATTTGCAGACGGATCTGAATTGGCTAGATAAGTGGGTCATATCCAATTATTATGGAATTCAATAAGTCTACGTGCTGAGTGCCTTACTTACATTGTGATAACCCCATGCAGCATTATACGAAGAGTGGCTGACAAGTTTCCTGTCAGAAAAGGACCTTGGGGTTCTGGTCAACAACTGGCTGTACATGACCTGGCAGTGTGCCTACATGGCCAAGGGCACCGGTATCCTGGCTTGTATCAGAAGCAGGAATTGACCAGGGAGTTGATTTTCCCACTGTACTCAACACTAGCAAGACTGTACCTTGAATACAGTTTTTACAACAAGTTGCACCAATAGAGGTTTAGATTGCATGTCAGGAAGAATTCTTCATGAAAAGGGTGATTAGGCATTGGGAAAGGCTGCAGAGGGAGGTGATGGCTTTGTCAACCCCGGAAAAATTTTAAGAGACGCAAAGATGTGGCATGTAGGAGCATGATTTAGTGACGGACTTTTAAGTGGATAGTTGATATTGATGACCTTTAAGGCCTTATCCAACCTAAGTGATTCTGTGATCCTAATATGTGACTCCCTATGTATATATAAAATTATCATTATTGTTATTCTGTCATAAAACCATTTTTAATATGTAATTAAACATTCTAAAGCATGAAGGACTAGAGTAAACCATAAAAATGTCTCACAGCACTACTCATAATGGCACCTCATGACCTCTAGGGACCAAGCTGCCTCTAACAAGTCAGAACAGTCAACACTGTTATCAGTGTTTTGAAGTAACAAGTTCTGAAGTGCAGTTACCTGTAAGAGTTCACTTCTCTTTTGTCTGAGCAAAAGTCTGTGTTAGTGATACCTGTAGCTTTTTGTATTTATGTTACTCTTAATATCTTCCTCTGGGCATTTGCAACTACGGGGCAAATGAGCAAGGTGGGCCACTTACCTGACCTTGTAAAGCATTCTTTAAGTGCATCTATCCTTACCATGTTTGTATCCATAATTAGAAGTGGACATGGTTGACATCAGATAAAATGAAAATAATATGAGCTAACATGACCTTAATTCAGGAACATTAATTAAAGATGAAGTTCCTCTTTGAGACACCAAGCATTTGCTAGGCTTAGATAGTTACAGCAATTTTATAGAATAAATGATAAAATACCAACTGTTAACCATGCTCCTGGAGGTGTTTATATTTCCTTCCACAAGAAGGGAAGAGCTTTGGAAGAACTGTTAATTTGCCTTCAATTAGGTACGGAAGTGGATGGCAGTTGCAAACCACTTGCAACAAGTCTGTGACTTCTTAAGACTAGCTCTATGCTTCAGGAGCAGAGTGGATCAGAGGTGGTCAGAGGTATAAGGAAAATATGATTCCTCATTGAAATAATTATAGTGAGAAAAGTCTCTATAGCAGATGCAGTTTTAGGAGAAAGCTATTCAGTAGTGCTTAGGAGCAGTATGGTGTATTTTTCTGTGAGCAAAATAGACAACGGTGATGCAGTCCTGCTTGCCAAATTGTTCCATCACTTTGCAGAAAATCTCAATACTCTTACAAGGAAATAAAATTTTGCATTCCATTTTCGATAACAACAGTGTGGCTGATCTAGCTCTTAAATTTTGTAGTATGCTGACATCAGAAGGTTGCATGCTATAGCAGGGGGGTGGAACTAGATGATCCTGCAGGTCCTTTCCAATCCAAACCATTCTATACTTCTATGATTTCTGAAGTGGTTTTTAATATGTCCTTAGAAGAAGAGTACAGTCAGTCCATTTTCACCTTTGTATAGTCCTCTTAAGATTACATGATTACAGATTTGCAGTGTGTTCAGTGTGGTGCAGGTTTTTGAAGTGAAAATGAACAGTGATACGAATTACGTTACAAGGAAGATGATCATAAGGACAGGCAAGCAGGGAATGGCTGTGTCTTCATGTTTAGTGGGAAATGTCAGTATCTTTGGCATCAGGGAAGCTGTTATCACTGAGAAGGCAAAACAGTACCAAGAAAAAAACTTGCTTATGCCCTTGGATATATAAGTGACATTAATTTCATATCATTCCTAACACAAGCATTTAACTAATTGCTTTCCTTTATTACTCTCCGCTAGAATGCTGTATCCTTTTTTTTTCTGTGTATGGTCAGTGAGCCATGTTTAATAGTATTTTTTTATTTTCTTTTTACCCTCAGAGATTCTTTCATTTATAAAGAAAGATCATTTGGCTTTTCGTGTGAAAGCAGAAAAAATTGAGGCAAAAATTGTTGTGGTAGCTTCCAAACTTCACCAAAAGAAAGAATGTACAGCTATTTACAAAGTTTATAATGATATTCTAAATAGTAATTGCTATTAGGATTGCAGACATAAAAGCATAAGAAATACCCAAGCATTGATGTCAGGCAAATTTAAAATCAAAGTTATTTTGCATTGCACTGTGTAGCAATTTGAGTTTCTCCATTACTTCTAAAATTCCTGTTTTAAATATACATGTAGTAGAGAATTCAGATACTTTAATGCTATGGTACTAATGATACTTTATTATATCTGTGAATTTGGATTTCCACACATTGAAGTTGTTATTTTTTCAGACTTATGTCAGTGGGTGAAAGGGCAGTGTTGTTTATTCTTTTATTTAGTTATTTCTTTACTCCCTTTATGTTTTTATGCAGACTTATAATTAGCTATGATGGCATGAAGTGGAAGAGCACTTGATATTTCACTGCTGGCTTCCTTCCTTGTAAAAATACTTTTAAAAAAAATGATCTTTTTTTAAAGAAGATTTTTTGCTTTCATTTTGTATTCAAGAATGAGAAACATCATGCTTAACTTCAGAGCACATCAAAACACATAATATTGTTTGAATTTTGGATTTTTTTTTCTGAATGTGGTTGAACTCTGAATGTGCTCACTTTATATAGAATTAAATTTGCATTTGAGAGCCCCCAAAGCTGATGTGATGACTGTGAGTAGCTAAGTTAGCATCAAGATGATGTGAAAATATTGATTTTCATTGGAATAGGTTTCAGACTTTCAGTTTGAGCATCTTTTTTATTTGATTCAGTTTTTTTATGGTAAATGTAGAATACTGGATGTTCTATATTGAGCTTCAGTTCTAGAGGGCTAGCCTAACCTATGCAGCTGTTATCACAGTCTACAAGACCATGATAAAATTGTGAAATCTGTCCTATGATAATAAACAGAGGAAGAAAAGTTTTCAGTTTGAACTGTAATGATAAGTTCTGTGGGAGCACTTTTTGAAATACTAAGTGATGTGATTGCTAAATTAAGACTTTGGAAGTATTTTGTAGCTTCAAAGCTCTTTTGTTCTTCAGATGTGTTTCGAAAGGTACAAGTGTCTTTTGCTGCTGTGTTTGTTAGGGATACAAATTGTTCTCGAGTTGACTGGGGACAGCTTAAGAAAACTTTACAAACATGAATTTTGCTTAAATCCTGTACTGCATATTTATGGGGCTGTCTGGATCTGTGCCATTGTCCTAAGAAATCATGACTTTTCTCATTGATGTCTGTGCTTTTAATGATTAGTTTAGAGTACCTCCTTTGGTAGTAACAACTGTTGCAAAAGGGAATCAGTTTCAGTAGGACTAGTCATACTGAAGCTACTATTTCCACATGTGAAACATGAAGCAAACTTGGAACTGGGAAACAAACCAGTAAATTTTTACAGTCTTGTGCTGTATTCTGAACACAACGAAATGCAATTCATGTTTTGGAAACACGGACTTCTATTCTGAAAACATCTTTTCAAGTTTTTGCTAGGAGCAAGTCAGAGGAAGAAAAGAAAAAGTCATTCTTCATATAAGCAGAACCTGTTGTTCTTCACTGGTCAGTAAGCACAGGAAATCAGCATGCTGAGAAAACACCTGCATGTCATGAAAAACCACGATGTGTTTCAAGTTGCTTTGGAAACAGCATGCAAGTTACTTTGGTTTCAGAAAAAAAGAATCTCTACTTCCCTCCACCTTTAGCTGGTGTCCTGTTCACATCTTCGGCAACAAAAATCAGTCTTCATGAAAAATAGTTGCATCGGTAGTAAAATGGAGTTTTAGCTCAGAGTTGAGAGACTGAGGAACAGAATTTAATGCTTGCTTTTTCTAGATAATAACCACTGATGCATATAGACAAATAAGGCCAGATGTAGATGGCCTTAATGGTTTTCCCTCTTGCAAAAAACAGGATTATGTACATTCTGTTCTCAATTCTTTCTGAGCAGCACTTTGAAAATCTTCTTGAGAGTCATTGAAATGTGGGCTCCATTGATACGACAAATTACTGAGCTGCTCAGTGTCCCACACTGCCTTAAGAAATCAGGTGGTCAGGCAGGTTACTCCATAGCTTGTCAGAGCTGATCAGTATAGAATCACAGAACGCCATTGGTTGGAGGGGACCTTAAAGATCTTGAGTGGAAGAAGCAAAGCAAAAAGTAGGATTGGTACCCTGGACTTTAGGAGAGCCAACTTTGATCTCTTCCGGGACCCACTTGGAGCTATCCCGTGGGCGGGGGTGTTAGAAGGTAAGTGGAGAGTGAGGGGAGAAATGCCGACCAGTGAGAGCTGGACGGCATTTAAACAGCTCTTCTTCCAAGCTCAGGATCAGTGCGTCCCTGTGAGGAAGAAATCAGGAAAGAGTGGCAGGAGACCTGTGTGGATGAGCAAGGAGCTCGTGCGCGAACTCGAAGGGGAGAAGAAGGTCCATGAAATGTGGAAAAAGAGTCTGACCACTTGGGAAGAATACAGAAATGTTGTCAGGGCCTGCAGGGATGCAACAAGGAAGGCTAAAGCCTGCCTGCAATTGAACCTGGCAAAGGTGATAAAGGATAATAAAAAAAGCTTTTTTAAGTATGTTAACAGTAAAAGGAAGACTAGGGAGAATGTGGCTCCCTTACTAAGTGAGGGGGAATGCTGAGAATGCCTTCTTTACTTCTGTCTTCAATGAAAAAGCTCTACCTCAGGAATCCTGGACCCTGGAGACTAGTGAGAGGGTCTGGGGATTGGAAGACTTCTCTTCAGTCAGAGAAGAGGCAATGTGAGAGCACCTAGGCAACACCAATGCTCATAAATGTTTGGGACCTGATGGGATGCATCCACTGGTGCTGAGGGAACTGGTGGAGGTGATTGCTGAACCGCTGTCATCTTTGAGAGGTCTTGGAGAATGGGGGAGGTGCCTGAAGTCTGGAGGATAGATGATGTCACATTGGTCTTCAAAAAGGGTGGAAGAGCCAGGTAATTACAGGCCAGTCAGCCTCACCTCTGTCCCTTGAAAGGTGATGGAACAATTTGTGCTGGATGCCATCTGTAAGAAACTGGAAGAAAAGGAGATTATCAGGAGTAGTCAGCATGGTTTCACCAGAGGGAGGTCATGCTTGACCAACCTGATAACTTTCTATGATGTTATCACTGGCTGGGTGGATGGGGGGAGAGCAGTGGATGTAGTCTACCTTGATTTTGGAAAGGCGTTTGAAACTGTCTCCCATGACATCCATATAACAAAGCTGAGGAAGTGTGGGATAGATGGGTGGACAGTGAGGTGTGTTGAGAACTGGCTGACTGGCAGAGCGCAGGGGGTCGTCATTGGTGGTGCAGAGTCCAGTTGGAGACCGGTAACTAGCAGTGTTCCTCGGGGGTCGGTGCTAGGTCCGCTCTTGTTCAACATCTTCATCAGTGACCTTGATGAGTGGATAATGGCCACCCTCAGCAAGTTTGCTGATGATACAAAGTTGGGAGGATTGGCTGACACGCCTGACAGCTGTGCTGCCATTCAGCGAGACCTGGACAGGCTGGAGAGCTGGGCAGTAAGAAACCAGATGAAGTTTAACAAAATCAAGCACAGAGTCTTGCATCTAGGAAGGAATAATTGCATGCACCGGTACAGGTTGGGGGAATGACCTGCTGAAGAGGAGCTCTTCAGAGAGAGACCTGGGTGTTTGGTGGATGAAAGGTTGGCCATGAGCCAGCAGTGTGCCCTTGTGGCCAAAAAGGCCAATGGCATTCTGGGTGCATTAAAAAGAGCGTGGCCAGGAGGTCAAGAGAGGTGATCTCCCCCCTCTACTCTGCCCTAGTAAGGCCTCATCTGGAGTACTGTGTCCAGTTTTGGCCTCCCCAGTACTAAAAAGACAGGGATCTCTTGGAAAGAGTCCAGCAGAGGGTCACAAGGATGGTGAAGGGCCTGGAGCATCTCCCCTGTGAAGAAAGGCTGAGTGAACTGGGTCTGTTTAGCCTTGAGAAGAGAAGACTGAGAGGGGACCTGATCCAGGTCTATAAATATCTAGTTTGTGGAGGGCAGAATGGTGAGGCCAGACTCTTTCCAGTAGTGCGTGGGGACAGGACAAGGGGAAACAGCCAGAAACTGCAGCATAGGAAGTTCCACATAAACGTGTGCAAGAACTTCTTTATGGTGAGGGTGACAGGAAAGGAGGCAAACTCAACAGAGAGAGAGAGAGAGCACCTTTCTGTGCACACTGAAACTGGGAATGTATGTGTTACTGAACCTGGTCTTTTCATAGGAGAAAAATAATATATATCTTTCAGAAAAGTTTCAGCTAACTCTACTGCTGTCTCAGTACTGCTGTCAGCAGCAACTGAACACATGCAGTTTAAACTAAAAGCTGCTGTCTGAACTTAAAAAATGCTAGGCTAACTGTGATGGAGCTAGTAGCAAATTATTTCTTACTCTGGATGCAGTCTAGAGACATCTAGACTAGAAGACATCTTGTCTCAGTGTGAATTAGCCCTGCGTATACAATTGTTTAGCCTAGTAAAGGCATCTCAGATCTTCTGAAAGCAGGATATCATCCTGGATACCTATGAATTTTAGGTAATTATTTTGTATTATATGCAGCTATGTCTCCTTAGTGAAATTTGGACATGATCTGTAAAAAAATACTGTGAAATTTCATGTGAATTCTGTGTGAAATCAGAAACAAAGCATTATTGTCTTTCTGGAAATTATAATTAATGATTACAGAAATGTACAATTTTTTTCAGTTCCAGAAGCAGAAAAAAAAATCCCATTATATATATTCCTCATTACCTTCTTCTAGTATTTTGCTTTCTACCCTCACAGCCATTTGTTAATTTCAAAAGAGAATCTTATTTTAATTAATACACTTATCTATTGTTTTAGTAATTTTTTGGGATGGGATTGAAGTATAGCTACTTACACAAAATGGATTTCCATGGGCTTTGTAGGCCTGCAATGCAAGAGCTTTTTAAGTGCTTCCTATCTCAGAGGAGCACAGTGTGCACTGCGCAGTGTTCTGTAGATGCCTAGTAAAGAGCTCCACATAATGGATTTTCTGTTGTCGTATGATGACTTTTAAGGGTAAAAAGAGAAGCATTACAGAAGTCTATCTGAAAACAAATGACACTAAGAAATAAATGAATGGTTTAACAAAATGTCTTCTGAAATTGCTGTGCAGGCTTTGCTGGTTTATAATTCAAAAGCTTAAAGGAAAAGGTGATTTTAAAAAGCATCTTCAGCTCAACTCCTCATTGACAGTAAAGAGTAACCCTAAAATCCTCTCTTAATCCTGCAGAATCCGAGAAAGGGACAGCAATGGTTCCTATGCCCTGTGTCTGCTGAATGATGGAAAAGTACTGCATTACCGTATTGACAGAGATAAGACAGGAAAGCTCTCCATACCAGATGGAAAAAGATTTGACACCCTCTGGCAGGTCTGTTAAATTTGAATCACTTGAGTATCTGTCATCATGTTGCAGTTTTACCCAGTTAGGCAGTCTCTTTTACTTTGCTGTGCTTCAACTGTCTTTAGTGAAATAGCAGCATGTTAGAGCAGTTTCTTTGACCTCCTTACAACTTTTGTGGTTTCCCTACACGAATAAAATGTTCATTAGTGGAGAAAGTTAAGTAAATGTAAAGATTTCAATCATTTTAAAATGGTGATGCTGCAGCTTCACTGAGTTTTAAACTGCTGTGATTATTATTCAGTTGGCTGGACATTCTCTAGAATGGAAGACTAATTTAATTTGTAAGAGACATCCTGGATACAATAACAGTTATGCCAGGTACAGTGTTTTGCTTATGTCCTTTTTAATAATAAGAATGACAGAATTTTAAGAAATACATGGAATGGTTTGGCATACTGTACACATAATGCATTATTTAGCTTTGAAATTCCCTACTTCGTAGACTGAACAAATGTGGTTTGTAATCATTACCACAACAAGATGTTTGAATTCTATTAAAAATAAAACAGTTGAGAACGGGATAGTTAACTATGCCATAGTTGGTAATAAAACTGGAGAAATGATTGGGTACATTGGAGAAGCTAAAGGAAGTAAAAACCTTGAAGAATGTATCCTTTCTTAAAACTTTTGTAAAAAAAAGTGATTTAAAAAACAATTTAAAAAACAAGTTTTTGCCTGTGTATATTAACTCCTAGCGTTTCTTCCTTCATATTTGTTGAGTTATTGGAAATTTTAAGCAGCTTGCAAAATGTGCAAGTTTTGAACATCTCTATTGCAGACCCCTTCCTTTCTACCCAAATGCACCAGTGCCAAATCTGTTTACATACCATTTAACTGTTAACATACCGTTGTGAGCCTGAGGCCAAAGAGGTCTTTCAAACAAAAAATAACCCCCCCCCCCCCCCCCCCCCCCCCAAAAAAAAAAAAACAACAAACAAAGATGAAACTCAGGTATCTAAAAATAAGTTATTTATTTGGAGCTTAGAAATTGTTGTTAACATAGCCAGGTGGGGCATATAGCATCTCACAAATCTCACAATCCAGTTCTTGGATTGGGTTCCAGATTCAGCCACAGAATCCCCTCAGAAATACACACCTGTGCTAGAGAAAAGTAGAGACGTTTAAAGATACCACAGTAAGGTTCTAGATGTGAAGGGCTTGGAACACCTCTGTTATGAGGAATGGCTGAGTGACATGGGTCTGTTCCACCTTGAGGAAAAAAAGACTGAAAGGGAATCTGATCAATGTCTATAAACATCTAAAATGCAGGAGGCAAAGGGATGAGGCCAGACTCTTTTCAGCGGAGTGTGGTGATAGGACAAGGGCAAATGGCCACAAACTGAAGCATAGGATGTTTGGCACAAAAAAAAAAAAGAACTTCACAGTGAAGGTGATGGAGCACTGGAACAGGCTGCCCATGGGGTTATGGAATATCCTTCCTTGGAGATGTTCAAGACCTACCTGGATACCTAGCTGTGTAACCTGGTGTAGGAAGCCTGCTTTGGCAGGGGTGTTGGATCTCTGAAGGTGCCTTCCAACCCCTACAATTCTGTGATTGTGTGATCATTTGGTGTAACAAATATGGATTATTGCACATAAGCACATGATTAGGAGACAGTCAATTACATTTCTCTTACCTTTTGGTATCTCCCTCTTTCTTCTTTCTCTCTTATTTTTTTTTGTTTCCTCTCATTCTGGTAGTTAGTTGAGCATTATTCATACAAACCGGATGGATTATTAAGGGTTCTGTCCATTCCCTGTCCACGACATGGCTCAGAAAGTGGTAAGTTATTTATGTTGCTTTCTAAAGCATAAACAGGTTATTAAAAATGTGTGCATTTTTTGCAGTTGCAAATTGGGTGGGTGCTGATTGTCATGGGTGTAATTTAAGTTTAGATTAAAAAAAAAAAAAGAAATATTAAATTTTCAAGTGAGTTGAGATCCATGCAGGCTGGAAGCAGATCCTGTATTTTATGGGAGGATATCACCTCTAAAAAAAAGTCTGAAAGTAACATCAGATCAGAAATGCACTTTACTACTTCAAGTGGCACTCTGTTCTGCTTGGTCTGTCTGTGCTACTAAGTTGCTTGTCCTGACACTCCTCCAACACACTTTACTCCAGGGAGATGTCAGCATGCCAGCACTGCTGGTTAAGGCATTTGGGTAGGGTGCAGTGAGACAAAGGTTTCACTGCACCTGATGCTGAAAAAGAGAATCTTTAAAATGCCACCCAGTAACAGTGCCTAGAGGCACTTATGTCTAGGGGGATAAGAGGAATCCTGAGGTCCTGTGCAGTCCTCTTTCACTGCCTTTGTGAAAGAAATGGATGCTATTCAGAGGAACCTCAACAGGCTTGAAAGGTGGGCCTGGGTGAATCTAATGAGGTTCAACACAGCAAAGTGCAAGGTTTTGCACTTGGGCTGGAGGAATCCCAGTCATCTATACAGACTGGAAGGAGTGGTCCTTGAGAGCAGCCCTACAAAGAAGGACCTGGGGGTCTTGATGGATGAAAAGCTTAACATGAGCCAGCAGTGCGGTCTTGCAGCTCAAAAAGCAAATGGTATCCTGGGCTCTATCAAAAGAGGGGTGGCCAGCAGGGGCAGGGAGGTGATTGTCCCTCTCTGTTCTTGTGAGGCCCCATCTGGAGCACTGTGTCCAGGTCTGGAGCCCCCAGGATAACAGCAAGACAAGGAGGAATGGTTTTAAGTTGAGGGAGGAAAGATTTAGGTTGGATGTCAGAGTGAAGTTCTTTAAGTGAAGTTCTTTACAGACAGAGCGGTGAGGTGTTCCAGGCTGCCCAGAGAGGTTGTGAATGCCCCGTCCCTGGAGGTGTTCAAGGCCAGATTGGATGGAAGCCTGGGAAGCCTGATCTAGTATTAAATGGGGAGGTTGATGGCCCTGCCTGTAGTGGGGGCTTGGAGCTTTATGATCCTTGAGGTCCTTTCCAACCTGGGACATTCTGTGATTCTGTGATTCTGATTCTTGTTTGACTCTTCTATTTCAGAAGCAGTGTTCTCTGTATAAGAGCCACCTCCTATTTTGTAACTGAAAGCTAGAGCTGTGCTCAACATACTTGCACTTACTTTTTACACTCCTTTGAGTCATTATTAAGGCAATGCATATACTTGTGTCTTCATGGCAGTGAGTTCCGAAGTATGAGTGAAGTATATTAAAGCCAGAAGCCAAGAAGACGAGCTAAGAGAAATGCTGCAGTACAATCTGAAAATAAAAAGTTGGTCTCTCATGTAAATTATTATTTTGGTACATTTCTTTTTCAGTATCTTTCCTCATTTAATTCCTTTACAGATAATGTTTTTGACACTCGTCCTCTTCCTGGAACCCCTTCTAAGGTAGGTGGTGATGTAGCAGTAAATTTATTTAAGAAGCCTATTATCACATAATCTTGTGGGAATCCTAATGTTTACACTGTTAGAGTGAACTTATTTTTCTAGTGATTGTTTTATAAGCAGCAGATAAAAAATAAGCCTAAAATATTTTATTATGCCTATTGCTTTCGTAAGATTTTTGTACTTAATTTAACTTTGTGAATGTTTTGTACACATAATGTATGTGAAAATCAGTATGTTTCATGTCTAAAATGAACATTTAGGGTCAAGTTCTTTAGTGACTATCAACACTAGGAGGACAGATACTAACACTGTTTAAAACACATTTCAAGACATGGCAGCTGAAGCAAAAATGAAGGTTCATTTTACTGAGTAAAGACAGATTTTCCTTACTTTGTAGTTAACATCCAGTTTTGCATGATGGTTTGATTCCTTGTGAAGTGAAATTAATGGAAGTTTTTTCATTAACATTTTCACGAGTGAGCATGCCCGTTTGTGATTATAATTGTCTGTGCTCTTAGACTCCTTTGATTACAAGAGACACCTGAGGAGTGATATGTAACACTTTCTCATTCAGCTGTAGTTAATCTAATCTGAAGTAGAGAGTTCAGTTTAGTTGTGTCACCACTCCCAGGGCTTAATCATCTACGTTTTTCATAGAATCATGGAATTGCTCAGATTGGAAAAGAGCCGCAAGATCATCAAGTCCAACTGCAAAACTTAAGAATTTGCCTGCCTATCCACACCACGTAGTTTACATATCGTTTCTCACCTAACGATTGGGGACTGAGTGTGCGAGTACCTGCTCCAGAATTATATTTTGACACCAGTTTGAACGGACAGGAAGCAGAGATTTTAATTGCTGTATTTGCACCCTCCTACTTAATCTGAAGATTCATAAAAAGACAGCTGTCTTTTCCAGACTGAATCCTCCAAGTTGTTACATATTATCCCTACATTTCTGAGGCTTCTCCTGGGAAGGGCAAAGGCATTTTTTAAACTAAACATTTAAAATCTAGGGGGAAAAAATAGAAGGAGAACAGAGTATTCGGAGATGCCACTGTCTTGACAGTGTAGTGCTTAGTTACTTCAAGGTGGCCTCTAATAGACTTCGTGCCTATACTCCAGCTACTGTATTGCCCTCAATAACACTGACGTCTCATTTTCTTTTTTCAACATTCCAGTCTCTGGGGGTGAGAGCTGAGCATAAAGTCACTGTGTGCCTGCTTCTCTTTTGCCACCCAGTTTATGTATGTAGAGTTGACTCCTCTAAAATTTCCTCCATAGCCACTTATCCACTTATCACAACAAAAATGATTGTTTCAGGTCTTCTCTCAGGGAATGGCTTTAAATGCCATGTAGTGTGATCTCTGGTTTTGAGTATGCATCTCAGCATGAAGTGTTTTACACAGTTCCCCTTCCCTGGCATTTCTGACTCAGCAATCTGAAGAACCAGTCCTCACAGCAGCAGAACCCACATCTGTAAGCTGGTAATTCTCAAATACTTTGCACAACAATTTCAACAAACAATTTCAAATGAAAGTATCAATAGAAGGATATAAAGGATATGAAAAGAAGGTCACAAAAAGAATATTACAGATTGACTGAACAGATACAGTTGGACAAACTGAGTTTCAGATACCAAATAAGAAGCTGTAAAATCTAGTGCCAGTATAAAGGCCCTCATGACTTGACATTATGCCAGAATTTTACTGGAGTCACGCACTACATAACATATATCCAGTTTTTGAGTTTCTGGGTGGATCCCTGCAGTTGATGTAGTCCCACATTACAGAAAAAAAAAAAATTTTCATTCAAATAAGCCAATTTTATTTATTTCACTGTTGAGTCCCCGTGGGCCCATGAGCAATCATATTTGTATCTGTTTCTGAAAGTCAGGCACCCATTTAAAGTGATGGAATTATACAATCAAAATAGGTGCTGTTTTTCAAATGTCCCAAGGTTTGGATTTATGTCATTTATGAGTATGAATGGGATGTTTAAGCACACCAGGCAGGCCACATGCATATAATCTGGCACATACACAGTTATAGTGACAGAGCAAGCACATTCAGTTTAGGTATACTACAAAAGAAAGTAAATGGGCCAAATTATTCTATTATTCATTAGTGTATTGCAGTAATAATGACTCTTGTACTTTACAGGTAAAAGACTTGCTAATAAGCTATGATTAATCTTGCCTAACATAAATCAACTCAAAAGAGCAGCCAGTCTTAACAAATCCTGGAGGCTTGTTTTTGAGGATTTTTTTAAGGAAAAGAGAGAATCTGTGAAACAGTCACTTCAGCATAAAATCCATTACTGTCTATTCATAAGTGCCTACTTCTTTCCACTCAGAAGGGGCCTTGATGATTTGTCAAGACTACATGCCTTGCTTATAAGTAGTCACAGTTGTATGAAATCACTTCCAACCCTGAATGTGTATTTTTCTGGCAAGTAGTTGATAAAAAGGAGCTTGATCAAAAAATTCAAATTAATATTACTATTTATAGAGCTCAAAGACTTCAGTTAATATTGCCAGATTGTCATACATGAACAAATTTGTGCAAAAACTGTAACTCACTTATAACCACTTGTGTAGGTAATCATATATGCAGAACCTGAAATATAATGAATTCAGATTGTAAAAACAATCTGAAAAGAACAAAGGAAAATTATGCACAAAATATGTATCTTCTTTTTACTTAGGTTACTTCCATTAAGTTTAAATTAAGTAGTTTTGTTAAAAAAGAAAAAAAAAAAATACAGAACAAAGTTTATTAGGAAGAAGTGCAAGATCCTGCATTTTAATAATCATCTGCAGAATACAGCATAGGAGCAGCAATTTTTCAGAGGATGTAGTAGCTGTAAGAGATAGGACAGGAACACAGATATGCACCAACACAGTGGTAGATGAAAGTGAAACATCACAGGTGTTTCCAGTTTGTTCACTTCTGCTAAGGTCTCAGCTAGAGTGCTTTCTATCAGAGCATATGCCCTAAGACATATGTACAGATTCAAGATGGTTTAAGAATGTTACAGTTTAAATCAATTTTATTGCTAAGATTTCATATACTACATTTGTTTGATGTTTCATATGTGCACTTACCAGATACATATGAGAGAAATGTTGGGAGTGTTTTTTGTTCTTGTATACTACATGCGTTTTGTAATATACCTTTAAGTAATTTTTCTGGCACATTTACTATTCCTCTTTGACATTGTGGTTTCTAGAGTTGGGCAAGAGGTGGAATTATCTCAAGAATCAAATCGTACACCTTTCCAAAGGCTGGCAGCAAAAAGGTGCTTTAAACAGTCTTTTTAGGTTATCAACTGAGTTAAAAGGACTTACACTTGGCTAATTTCACTCTTTTTTCTTTTTGCTTGCTATTACTAAGTGTGTGTCTTGACTACTAACAGATTGTGAAGGTTTTGTAAGCCGCTTTCTTTACAAATCATCTGCACAATTGCAGCCTTAATTCTATAGAACTAAACCAATTTCTAAAGAAATTTTGAAAATTGGGCTAATTTTAAGCAATTTTTCACATCCCAAAATGTAGAATTCTCAACATGTCTGCAAAAAAAACCACAAGGGATAAAATGTATTTCACAGAATAGTCACTTAAAAAAAACGAAGTGGCATTTCTAATGGAAAATATAATTCCTAGAAAATTGACTTGTTCACTAAACTTTAACAGAAGACATTCAGGGACACAGCTTGTTAATAATAAACACAAAATATATTCCTACAGAACTTGTGCACAAATCTTGTTATGCATTGAAGCTAATTACATTTAAACAAGTGTAAGGTGTTGCAAGATCAAGGAGAATGGGAAAGGTAATATGAGGAAGTCGAAGGAAACAGTCTGGTACTAGTAAAAATGTTCTGTGGACAGAAAATTGTGCTGTTTAATAGTTGGTATACTTGTGAAGCATGCTATTACAGGCTTTTTTTTTTTTTTAATGTTAAGAATAACTTTTATGTTCCTTTTCTACCTAGAAGTAGTTCTGCGAGTCTCTCATTTTACTGCTTACTTGTTTGTTTATTCAGTGCCATTTGCTCTGTAACAAGAATGATCAACACAAAAAGCCCTAGAGATACACTGCTGTTCAGAATGAAAATCTTTTTTACTTATACTGTATTTGATAATCCTGATGAAAATATATTAAAATATATATATCCAGCAGGGAGAGGGAAGTGATTGTCCCCCTCTACTAGGCTCTTGTAAGACCCCATCTGGAGTACAGCATCCCCCACTACAAGAAGGACATGCTGCTCTTGGAGTGGGTCCAGAAGAGGGCCACTGAGATGATCAGAGGGCTCTATCCAATGAGGAAAGGTGGTGGGAACGGGGATTGTTCAGCTTGGAGAAAAGAAGGCGCTGGGGAGATCTCATTGTTGCCTTCCAGTACTTGAAGGGAGCATATAAACAGGAGGGTGAATAGTGATAGGACAAGGGGGAATGGTTTTAAATTGAGACAGGGGAGGTTTAGGTTAGATCTTTGAAGTAAGTTTTTCACACAGAGAGTGGTGACACATTGGAACAAGTTGCCCAAGGAGGTTGTGGATGCCCCATCCCTGGAGGCATGCAAGGCCAGGCTGGATGTGGCTCTGGGCAGCCTGGTCTAGCAACCCTGCACATAACAGTTGAAACTCGATGATCATTGTGGTCCCTTTCAACCCAGGCCATTTTGTGATTCTATGATATATTAGACAAGAGAGTTTTGATTTGGCTTTTTTTCAGAAAAATGGACAAAGACAAAGTTGACTTTAAACCTTTACACCTGGCTACTTAGGGTTGCTTTTCTTGTCTCAAAACATTTCAGACGGTAAAATATAAAATTTACAATGTTAATTTTTTTTCAGACTTGAAAAATGTGTTAGTTCTGTGTGATTTTTAAAAAAATATTTATTTATTTCACAGGCTGGTTATTTAGGTGTATTTTTAGCACTGAACATTCTTTTTTCCAGCTTCTTTACTCATAAAACTTTCTTTTCTGATGAAACTATAAGTGACCTTGTTGCCACCTAGTGGCTACTAATAAGTTTTATCCAAAGTTCATTGAGAACTTTGCTATTAAGGCTTTTGTTCTGCATTTTGCTACACAGTTTGGTTTAGCAAAATAAAACTATTTTTGTGGTCCTGCATATACGTTTGGGTTATTGCAAATCAGAATTATTAATATGAAAAGAAATAATACTTACTGTGCAGATTAACTTCATAAATACAGTCTCTACTATGAAATAAAAATATTTACTATAAAAATGAGATTTAGAGTAATTTGCCTCATTTCATTCATATTTTAAAACAAACAGTAAGTGGATCTCATTCAGCAAGATGCTGTCATAGCTCCTGAGGGGTTATTCTACTGTGGTCTTATCCTTAAATAGAAAGTGATGTTCCTCCTACTACAAAAGAGCCTTCATTTGAGTGCAAATCTGCCTCTTCTGCTTTCTTCTTATTGTGGATATTGCTGTGTTAACACAGGACTGCTATATCTGTATAGCCAGTCCTTATTTAAGAAAAGAGTGGCAAGAATGTGCATCTGAGAATATTAACCAATTAATATTAAACACTAGCTGAAAAATCCATTCATGTTATATAGAGGTCTAGTATGAGGACATAAAACGAAAATAAAATAGTAGTCATAGAATCTTTAAGGCTGGAAAATACCTGTAAGAAGATCATGTATTCCAGCCATCAAACCTTCTCCACCATGTCCACCAGCCACATCCATCAGTGCCACATCCACACATTTTTTACCACCTCCAGGGACAGTGTCTCTACCACCTCCCTGAACAGCCCATTCCAGTGCTTCACCATTCCTTCTGAGAAGAAATTGTTTCTAATATCCAACCTGAAACTCTGCTAGTACAACTTGAAGCCATTAGCTCTGATCATAAATGACACCTTGTTTCACAGTTTACCAGTGTGCACATTATAAGATGTCACATAATCGGTGCCATTTTTAATGGGTTTCTTTGGCAGATGCTTTCTTCTTTCTGTTTTAACTGTAAGAGCAAGTCAATAGGTGTTGCACTCATTCTCTATTCTGGTAAGAATGTAGGAGGCAGTCCCCTAGTCTGTAATTTGGTTGTATTAAGGCAAAGCTTCCTTTCTCAGAAACTTGCTACTGTTAAAGCATAGGGCAGAAGGGACTCTGAATTGAAATGACAGTTCAAAACAAGGCAAGGTTTTTTGTACTATTACTCAGACCACTGTACATGCGAAGATAAGTATCTCCTTTCTCCATTTATAGGCTGCTACTCTTGACTGCAAGAGAAAAATTCTGGCCTTTCTGCTCTAAGAATTTGTTCAAAGGACTGAAGGGTGCTACATGTCATGAATACACAATTGACAGGACTAAGGTTGAGAATGCTATTTGAAGTTTTCTGAGTGCTAGCCAATATTCCTGTATTACTACTAGGAGCTATGAAAAGGTACATTTGAAGCATAAAATTACAGTTTAAACGAAATTATTAATGAAAAAGCCATTGTTAAACTGTTTAATTAAGCTGCAACAATAAGGAGTATCATTCCACAATTATGTAACTGTTAGTTAATTTAACTACCACTAATGATATATAAGATATTATTACTTATTTCAAACAGTAGAGGCCTTCAAAATTTTGTTAGATTTAATGTCAGTGAGGTATCTCCAGTTCATACCTACAGTTTTATTTGTAAGTATGGGAATTAATGTACTCGGTTTTTAGTGCGATTCCTGAATGTGATCACCAAATTTTTTCAGATTCATTTGTTTTGCTCTTGAATCAGAAAGGAGAGGAAATACCTTTATACTTCCCATTTAAGGAGTCAAATCCTTTAAATCAGAATATTTTTACCAACTGTTCTGCACTGGTGATTGTGTCCTTGTGAGACAAATGTGGTGTACATCAATGTTATTTGGCCAGTGAAAAATATGTCAGTTCATACACTGAGCCTGAAACCAGGGATATTTAACTACTTCTCTGGTCATTAGGTATCACATAATCATAGATGGAAAATAAGGACAAGGTGATTGGTGGCAACCAGCTTGGCTTGACAAAGGGCAAGTCATGCCTGACAAACTTGTTGGTCTTTTACAATGGAGTTACTTTATCATGGATAGAGGAAGAGCAAAACATCATCATCTACCTGGACTTGTGAAAAGCATTTGACACAGTTCTGCATGACATTCTGCTTGCCAAATTGCAAAAAAATGAATTTTATGGATGGACCTCTGCCAGACAAGGAATTGGCTGGATGGTTGTACTCAGTGTGTTGCAGTTAACAGCTCGGTTTCCAAGCGGAGATGGGTGGTGAGTGGTGTTCCTCAGGGATCAGTGTTGGGACCGGAGCTATTTAATCTCTTTGTAGGGGTTATAGGCAGTGGGATTGAGTGCACCCTCAGCAAGTTGCAGAAGACACCAAGCTGAGTGCTGTAGTTGACACCCTAAAAGGAAGAGGATGCTATCCAGAGGGATCTGGACAGTTTTGATTGGTGGGCTGGTGCCAACCTCAAGAAGTTGGCCACAAAGCTGATCAGAAGGCTAGAGCACCTCTCGTACGAGGACAGGCTGATAGAGCTTCCAGTACTCAAAGGGGGCCTACAGGAAAGCTGGGGAGGGAGTTTTTGCAAGGGCAGGTAGTGACAGGACAAGGGGAAATGGTTTTAAACTTGAAGAGGGTACATTTAGACTAGATGTAAGGAAGAAATTCTTTACTGTGAGGGTGGTGAGACATGAACAGGTAGCCCAGTGGGGTTATGAGTTTCTCCGTCCCTGGCTGGATGGGGCTATGAGCAGCCTGGTCTAGAAGGAGGTGTCCTTGCTTATGGCAGGGGGTTGGAACTTGGTGATCTTAAATCTTCCTTCCAACCTAAACCATTCTATTATTCTGTGAGGGCATATGTCCTCTTTGTTTTTTAAGTTTGAGGGATTGTTGAACTTCTTAAAGAGTTTCTGCCTTGCTGTTCCACAATATTTATGTATATTTATCTAATTTAATTTTTTTTTCCTTTTTTTTTCTTTTTCGTTTAAACAAAGCATGTAACCTGTGCTTCAAATAGAGTTATATGAGCCTTGGCAGTGCAGATTTTAAGTTGCAGATTTGGCATGGTTTGCCACACTAGAAAAACAGGACTAGGAGAAAGAATGAATCTTGCTTCTTATCATTCTTCTCCTTATTCTTGAATCTGGCTAATCAGTTTTACTCCTGACCTGTGTCGGAACTGTATCACTGCTCTGCTGGCTTCCCGGACAGCAAATTGTCTTTTCAACATTGTTCCACAGGACTGAATAAGGCCAGTCATAAATGTTACCATCTTTAATGCCACCACACCCATCCCAACAAATCAGAATCTTGCGGAGTTTGTCTCCTACTTCTGGTTTACTGTAAAGTCCTAGTAGCAAAACCTCTTCTGCTTCATTCACTTGGGCAGATCGTGTTTTATGATTTAATTTTCTCTACCTCTTGGATCAAAAAGCTTCTTTCAATTGATAAAATGACAATAATTAACTCCTAGACATTTCCTGAGCTCTGTTTCTTGTTACTTGAAAACCACAACTGCTTCAGGAAAGAACTTATGCCACAGAAAGTTTCAATTATTAAAGATAAATAAATAAACACTTGAATATTTGAAAAATAGCCCTATGCAGGTTTTTGCAAGTACAATGTATTTTTATTTCTTACAAGAACTGACCAAACTCATGCTCCCCAAAGGAGTGCATAAAAAACATAAGTTCAGACATCAGTAAGAATTTGGTCAGTTTTTACATTGTGAAAGAAACTGAAGTAATTAATTTGAAAAGTAATTTCTGTAATTTTCTATTCTTAGAGCTGTTTTCTTCCAGTTCACAATAAAATAGAGCAGGCTATAAATTTCACTCTTCTATACTTTGTTATGTGAGAGTCATCCTTACGGCAAGTGACTGCAGAATGAGCATTTCTTCTGCTACAATCATCAATGTGCTTCATCATATTGAATCAGTTGTTCAGATATACTAGTGATCGAGTCATTTTCTCCTTCCTCAGACCAGAAAGACAGACTGCTCTATGATGTTCAGTTATTCAGACTTAATAAATTAATTTATTTTTACCCTCATTTCTTTCAATTGGAGTTTCTTTGTAACATCCACAAGATAAACAGGGTAAGGCTGTTTTGTTTTTTTTTTTCATTCATTCTGGCAGTTTCTCTATGGCCCAGATATGGTGAGAGATAACTTGGAGGGAGGAGAAAGACAAATCGAAGGGAAATAAGGTTTATAACGTTACATGGCAGATTTAAAACTGCATATAAACTTAACATCTGCAGGATAAGATTTGTGCATGACCTATTCCAGTTACTTCTCACAGATTAAATGTTTTGAAATATTTCCTGTAACTTCTTGAGATGCAGCAATGTGTGTGTTATTTGGCCTGCATTTTTACTCAAGCAATAACCTCAATAATTAAATAAGCTTTTTTTTTTTTTTTACCTCTGTCTTACTCTTTGATTCTCACTTGTGTTTTTCTTGCAATCATGCCATAATTTTCTGGAAAAAAAAAAAAAAAAGTTTTTAACTTACTATATTTTGCTCAGTTTAAAAATTCTATTTTTGTGCCACAGCTCCAGACACCTATTGGTCCCCCATCTGATGACCAAATACCTTTTAATCCTTATGTACTGCAAAGGGCAAAAGGTCTATTAGAAGCAGAGAAAGGTAGGCAGTAATTTATTACACAGATATCACCTTTTTTCTTTATACCAGAGCTCTTACCACAACCCATATTTCTTCTTTACTTGCTTGTATTTTATGTCATATTGTTTATTGGCATATCATTGTCACAGCTCAAGCCTGATGTCAGTGTCTATAATAAGAGTGATTTAACAGGAATCTCTTTTTCCGTGTAGAAATGGAGACTTATCACCTCCTTGACTCTAAAAGCTGCATCCTTGTGCTTCATAAAGGGAATTATGCCTCACTGAATTCACATTGTCAGTCTGATACTTAGGCTTTGGGAAAGCTACAGATACTGCAATTGGAGTGAAGAACTGTTTGAGCACTAAAAGGAAGTGCTAAGGAGAAGAACATATCTTTAACCTTCCTCCTGTCAAGGAACATCCTTAGTTTTATATTAAGCAATTGCTCAGTAGTTAGAAGATACCGCCATATAAAAGTCATTCTTTTTGAGAATGTTCTAAAGCATGTGTAGCCAGACTGTATGAGGCTTTTTATAATTCTTTCTTAAGGCAAACACGAAGATGCAGCAGTTAATACTGAGCATGGATATGTTGAATATAGCACCTGTGCGAGCAACATAGTCTCACATAATCTCTTATTTGTTTATTCCTTGAACTGCAGGTGGTCAGAGAGAGGCCTTACCCATGGACACTGAGGTTTATGAAAGTCCGTATGCTGATCCAGATGAAATAAAACCAAAAAACGTTACTCTGGACAGGAAACTGTTAACCCTAGAGGAAGGAGAACTTGGCTCTGGCAACTTTGGCACTGTAAAGAAAGGGTTCTATAAGATGAAAAAGTAAGTGTTTCCTTCTGTTTTCAGGAAATGCAGCATAGTGACTGCCCAGCTGTTATTTTTGTCTTCAAAGTGGGGAAGTGCCTCCTATGATTCTATGACTCTGCTATCAGTCATGCTAGAGTAAGAAGCTCTGAGCCTTTCTCCAGAAATTGTGTGGGCATTCATGTTACTGGTCTGCATAGTCTCTCTGTGAGAGATAGTGTAGAGAGCCATGTACAGCTTACCTGTAGCGAATGGATTTTCACTTGAAATAGTATGATGAATACCTGTTTCTTGAAGCTATAATGTTGATTTTCAAACAGACAGAAGATGTTGTGGCCTTTCTTATCATGGAATTACAGTAGGAACAGACCCTGTTTATACTGACAGAAGTCAAGTCACCTGTCTATTCATGCATTTTCATAGTAAACTGTTACCAGTATATTGCTTAAATGGAAGCTTATGTATATGCTTTCACCAATTAAAGCTGGAGGCTGATCTTTAACCCAAATTTTCAGAATCAAGGAGGAATTTTCATTCTCCCATGTTGTCTGAGGGGATTTGAAGGACTGTAGTTTTGTTAATCAGTCGTTGTTCACATTTGAGCTCTGTCATCTCATCAGTGACTTCTTCACATGCATGTGCTGTATGTTGCAGGAGCCAGCTTAGTTTCTCAGCAGATCAGAGCGCTTGCCTTGGGGCTTTGCAGTGGTACATTGTCTCAGGTCCAAACACATCAGTGCTGAGAAAGACCTCACAGCTTTTCCTCTGAGGACTCTCAACATAACAGATACCTTTTTGGAAATCTTTCCATTTGCATTAGTTAAGAATAGTTAGAATGGGTAAAATAATTTTGTTCAGTGCCTTTGTTTTCAGACTTGTTTAGATTTTTTAATGATAACTTCTAAGTTTTTTTTCTCTCCATTTTATTTCCTTTGCTTAGCTGTCTTCTGGTCATTTGGTAGAGAGTTATTCCCATTGCAGTCAGATTCCTTCCTGTCCAAGTATTCAGTTCTATCTTTTATCATTGTTTGAACTATGTGTGCAGAAACATAACTTGGAGATTGCATAAATTTACATGCAGATTTTTCAGCAACTAATCCCAGGGGATTCTCTTTTGCAGGGGGGCCAAGCCAGTGGCTGTAAAAATTCTTAAGAACGAGAGTAATGATCCAGCCATAAAGGATGAGTTACTGAGAGAAGCAAATGTAATGCAGCAACTGGACAACCCATATATTGTCAGAATGATAGGTATATGTGAAGCAGAGGCCTGGATGTTAGTAATGGAAATGGCTGAACTTGGGCCACTGAACAAGTTTTTGCAAAAAAATAGGTGTGTAAGCTTTGATTCCATTTCATAGTATTTATCCAAAGGGGGAAAAAAACAAGAGAAAGGTCTTTTTATCTTATGTAATTATTAGTTATTGTAGATAATCTTCACTGGGACATGATTATATTGCAAATGTCTCCTAAATGTCAAATATTTTTGTAAGATAGTGCATTTTGAATAAAATAAAGAATTTTTGGATGTTCTTTATTGATATGATCCCAGTTTATTGATATGATCAAGACATTCTTATGTTGCTTGTTCTAATTAAATCTTAGCTAGACATAAATGGATCTTGTTACTAATATATATAATATGCGCAAACAAGTTTGTGTTCGAACTCCTTGAAAAATAACAAAAATGAACTACTGTCCTCTTAAAGATTCTATTATGATTTGCAGGCACATCACAGAAAAGAATATAACAGAACTTGTACATCAGGTTTCCATGGGGATGAAATATCTGGAGGAGAATAACTTTGTACATAGGGATCTGGCTGCAAGGAATGTGCTATTAGTCACCCAGCATTATGCCAAAATCAGTGACTTTGGACTATCTAAGGCTCTTAGTGCTGATGAAAATTATTACAAGGTAAGATTTGCAAAAGTTGTCAAAGCTGTTTACTAATATAGCCTAAGAAGATTTTTTTTTAATTTAAGAGCAGTTATGCTTAAAAGTTGAAAGGAAGAAATACTGTGTACACTAAATTTTGTAGTCTCCTAGCAGTAATCATGAATTTTCAAAGTGTGTGATCAAAGTTAAGAGATGAATAGGGAGGGAAAAGCTAGTCCCTTATTTAGTTATTTCTTTGGTAAATTTGCCATTAGAAGATTGAAATTTACTGTGGAATGAAAATATTTCCTTCTGTAAAAGTTTAAACTATGTTTGTTGCAAATACTAATTTAGCGCTTGGTTTACATCATGTCAAAGGAAAATACAGGCTAGCAAACTGTCTGACTAAATAACAGATTTGGGGAGTTTGTTGATGGGGTACAGGTGGTAAATAATCATTTGACCTAGGTAAATTTTGTTTAGCTTGATTTTAAATTACCACAATCTTTCTGCAGCAAAAGAGACTAAAATAAATGCCACATTTAGTGAGGTAAATGTATCCTTGGGAGCTAAAGCCTCTAATTGTGTGTGCATCTTCTTTTCCTATATATTGCTCTTACGGTTAAATTTTTTTATCCTACTGCCTTTTCTTTCATTAGTTGTTTAAAACCAATAAGACCATGACCAAAACCAAGACCAGACCATGAAACACTGCAGAGGAGGAGCAGGCACATACTCCCCTCTGATGACCTTCCTATGGGAGCAGCAACTGCTGCCAGAAAAGGCAGTAGCATCTTAAATCACTTCCAACTTGCCTAGTTTGTCAGGGGATTTGAGATCTGGTATCAAAGGCTCATTTCATTTACAACTGCACAAAATGCTGCAGGGTTATCTCAATAGATTTAGCACTGTGCCAGTATGGTTTGATGTTTGCTCTCTTGTAGCATGTTATAGCATGATGTCATCAAATTACAGTTTGTCACAAGGCAGTTGCTGTGCTCTGAAATAAAGCATTGACTTAATCTGAAATGAAGGCTTAAGACTCCTTTTGGCTAAGTTGGTGTCTCTTTCGTAAGAGTCGAAAAATCTTTCTTTGACAGAGCTTAACAAACAAGACGTTAGGTTCTTTAATTAAGCTTTGCTTTACCACAGCATTAATTCCAATGCTTAATTTGAGTTTGTGAGATTAGGAACAATTTTCTAACAGTACTGAAGAAGCTGCTGCCAATTTCTCTAAGGCAGACTATATCAGGAATACTTAGTATGAACACATGAAAATCCAAATTAAATTGTCTTCTGTGAATATGAATGTTATTTACTACTTGCTACTGTCTCAAGTCTGCTTCTTTTATTTTCTGTTATTCTGTATTTCAGGCACAAAGTCACGGAAAATGGCCAGTCAAGTGGTATGCTCCAGAATGTATGAATTTCTACAAGTTTTCTAGCAAAAGTGATGTCTGGAGCTTTGGAGTTTTAATGTGGGAAGCTTTCTCTTATGGGCAAAAGCCCTATAAAGTGAGTAATTCTTTCTGTCAGTTCTTTTAATATAAGAATGTAGAGCAAATTCAAACCATCACCTTTTTTTCCCTGCCTGGAAGAGTTGCTACAGGTCAAATAAGGCTTTAGAACCCATCTGTTGTAACTGACAAGTCAAAGGAGAGCCCCCAGACTCCAGTCTTCTCTGTTTTATACTATACTAACATGTGCTGTAACCATATACAACTCAGAAGACTGCTTTGATCATCCTATTCCAGGGAATGAAAGGCGGTGAAGTTGCACAGATGATTGAAAGAGGAGAACGAATGGAATGTCCTGAAGCCTGTCCAGTGGAAGTCTATGACTTAATGAAATTATGTTGGACGTACAAGTGAGCGTGATCTGATACTCTTTCTTTTAATAGTGGTATAATTTAATCTACCTGATTGATAGCTAGAAAGCATGAAATAAGAATATTTCAAAGCGTATTGTATCAGCTAGATTGCAGCTTACAAACAGTCTGAAAAGGAAGGAGTCAGTTGTGCTTTCAAAAGAGAACAATGTGAAGAAATGAGTGTAGTACAGGAATCTCATTTTGCACAGATGATCTATTTTTTGCTTGAGCAAAAATATACACAAAATTATGTATCATCAAAAACAATTTATTCCATCAAAAACAATTTATTACACCAAAATGTCAGTCTGATGTATTTAGAGAAGTAAGTTTGAAATTAAGGAAACATTTTTGTTTCATTTTGATTTCCAGTACAGAAGTTTCAAAGTCCTGTTGTCAAATTATTCATTCTATGTCTCAGTTTTTAATTCTTTTGATCACTTTTTTTCTTCTGTTGTTTCTAAATGTCCTCAATTTGGATCCCACATGGAATTCCTATTAGTGAAAGTTGTAAATACCTGCAAGGGGAAGGTAAACAACTATCCAGATCTGAGGTGATGGATTGCACTACCACACAAGACAAGAGAAACTGCTCAGAACAGAAAGACAGGTCACTCCTTTGCCCCCAGAACACCCCTGCCAAACAGATACAGGGCTCAGTGTGAAGGATGTTAGTAAGTGAGACTCCTTGCTGGAAGGCATTGAGGCACCCATTTGTCACTTGTACCATCTCTTTAGAAAGGTTTGCTGCCTGTCAGGACCCCACATTTGTAGTATCAAGAAGAGGCGACAATGCCTGGTAAAGCTAGAGTAGTATTACACATCTCTACGCTTTCAAGTAGGGTCAGATGAGGCTACAGTGAGGAGATTCCAAAATATCAAAAGAGAGTTTATGTTTTTCAGAAGGATGTTTGTCACGGGGTGCTCTCTAGAGCTCACTCGTGACAGCGGGGACAAAA
>JAPSGF010000060.1:4787749-4818279 GCA_035772895.1 Perdix hodgsoniae | reverse complement strand
GGGGGTTTGGGGGGAAAAAGGGGGATTTTGGGGGAGAAAAGTGAAGATTCGATCAGAAAAATGGGGATTTGAGGGGAAAAATGGGGATTTTGGGGGAGAAAAATGTAGATTTTGGGGGAGAATAGTGAAGATTGAAAATGAAACTTGGGGTTTTGAGGCGAATATTGGGCATTTTTGGGGAGTAAAGTGGAGGTTTGGTTAAAAAAATGGGGATTTGAGGAGAAAAATTGGGATTTGGGGGGAGAAAAGTGAATATTCGGGGAGAGAAATGGGGATTCGTGAAGAAAAGTGGGGCTTTTTGTGGAGAAAATTGAGTATTCTAGGAGAAAAATGGGCATTTTAGGATAAAAATGGGGCTTTTTGGGAGATAATTGAAGATTCGAGGATAAAAATGAGGATTTGAGGAGAAAAATGGGGGTTTTGCGGGAGGAAGGTGAATATTTGAGGAGAGAAATGGGGATTTGAGGAGAAAACTGGGGATTTTTAGGGAGAAAAGTGAAGATTCGAGCAGAAAAATGGGGATTTGAGGAGACAAATGGGTTTTTTTGCGAAGAAAAGTGAAGATTCGTGCAAAAAAATTGGGATTTGAAGAGAAAAATGGGGATTTTTGGGGGAGATAAGTGAATATTTGAGGGGAAAAATGGGGAATTGTGGAGAAAACTGGGGATTTGGGGGGAGAAAAGTGAAGGTTCGAGGAGAAAAATGGGGATTTGAGGAGAAAAATGGGGATTTTTAGGGAGAAAATTAAGATTTGAGGATTAAAATGAGTTTTGAGGAGAAAAGTGAAGATTTGAGGAGAAAAATGTGGATTTTTGGGGAGAAAAGTGAAGATTCGAGGAGAAAAATGGGGATTTGTGGCAAGAAAATTCAAGATTTTAGGCAAAAAATGGGGATTTGTGGGAAGAAAAACAGGGATTTGAGCAGAGAAACGTGAGAATTTGTGGAAAAAAATGGCTGTCGGGGATATTTGATGAGAAAAGCGGGGACATTTGAGGAGGAATGTTGGGAGATTCAAGTAGAAAAGCGGGGAGATTCGACGAGAAAGTTGTGGGTTTGGGGAGAGAAAAATGGGGATTTGTGGCAAAAAATGTGTGTTTGTGGGCAGAAAAATGGGAAATTGTGGAGAAAATGGGAATTTGGGGGGAGAAAAGTGAAGATTTGAGGATAAAAATGGGGTTTTAATGAGGAGTGTAATGTGGTCTTGTTGCAAGGAAACGGGAGGTATTTCAGGTATTCTGGTATGTCTGGGCGAAAATGTCCTATTTAGGGAAGAAAATGTCCTACCTGGGGAAGAAAACTTATTTTTGACCAAAAAGGTCATACAATCAGGGGATAACCTCCTCTCTTTGGGGCAAAGTTGTGTTTCCGTGACAAAGATATTGAACACAGCCATGTGAGAGACACTCAGTCACAAATTTCAGGTGAGGCAAGTATCTTAGTGATAGCAGCAAAGTTTATTCGTTATTGCAATAGCATGCACATGCTCCCTATCAGCAAGGGAGAAATTGCACACCAATCCAAATTCATTCAGTTTGTACTCTAAACCCTATGCAGGTACTGCTCTCCTGGCACTCATTGGTTGAGAGTCTCAGGCTCACCATCTCGCCTATGCTGTTGCTATGATACATTTCCATATAAGGTCCATTACCAACCATTGTTTTCTGGTATGTTTTGCACTTCTTTATGGAGATAGGAGGGCAATATTTCCAACAGTGAGCACATCTGTTCTGTCCTGTGCTCTCTCCACCCTGCATATTTGCCTTATTTTGTGCCTGGCTCAATTCAGAACACCCCACATCTTTAACTTTTTACTCAGCAACTTTCTTAGTGGAAGGAAAACAGCTAATTCACAAGAGGGTTATAAGTTCAGTAAAGGCCAATACTACATACAGAAAATACTAAAAACTTCTACTGCAAAAACACAATCTACCTTTCACAACCAGACCCAGCACCAATCCCCAGGGAGCACTGCCACTCACAGCTCTCAAAATGCACTTTGCACCGCCAATCACCACCCTCTGAGCTCAGCCACTAAACTAGTTCTCAGCCCTCCTCATTATCCATTCACCTATCTCACACTTTCTCAGCTTCATTACCAGGATGATATGGGAGACTGTAAGAAAAACATTGCTGAAGTCAAGGTAGATGACATCCACCTCAGCAACAGCTGAAATGTTAATTCCCACTCAGGCTGAAGCTTTGATTCCTTACACGGGCATATTAAGACCCAGCCTCCAACACGGAATGAGGGCACTAGAAATTCCAGAGGTGGAGTTTGAGCCAACAGTCCATGTTACTTGAGGGATAACAGAGAATCAGACAGCACGAGTATATAGTTCTTAAGAAACTTATCCTTGGTTTCAAGAGAGGGCATCTCAGCCCTCCCTCCCAAGTACAGCAACCTGAACAGCACTTCATATGGTGATACTCCTAAGTCTTTTCTGGGAGCGGCTCACTTAGAATGGATGTCAGGGGGAAGTTCTTTCCTATGAGAGTGATGAGGTGCTGAAACAGCTGCCCAGAGAGGCTGCAGATACCCCATTCCCAGAGGTTTTCATGACCAGATTGGACCGGGCCCTGGGCAGCCTGGTGTAGTATTAAATGGGGAGGTTGACAGTCCTGCATGCAGCAGGGGGGTTGGAGATTCATGATCCTCAAGGTCCCTTCCAACCCAGGCCATTCTGTGATTCTGCGCACTTAATCAGGTTGCCCAGAGATGCAGTGGATGCCATGTCCCTTCCAAGATGAGGTTGGATCAGGCTCTAGGCAACCTGATCTAGCTGTGGATGTCCCTGTCCAGTATGGGGGAATTGGACCAGATCATCGTAAGCGCTCCCTTCCAACTCTAAGGAATCTATGGTATGATACCTGAAGCCACAAGGCACGATGACACAAAGGACATCGATGGCCTGGTAAGCAATCAGGGTAGGCAGGAAAGCCCATGTGCTCAACAGCTCCGGGGAAACCCACCAAGTAGTCCAATCAGGAAGATCCACATCAGCCATAGAGCCTCTCTGTGCTGGTCCCAGTATTCAGCGCATCAGAGGTATTGCTTCATCACACTGTTGGGTCCCACAGCTGCAGAGCTAGCTATTTAATGGGGTTGAAAGGATGGAAGAAAGAGGAGTGGGGAGGTTGGAAATCATACAGATTAGTAAACTAACAGCACCCCCTGACAATTGGGATGGAGATATCTGGGGTGATCCAAACAAAGCGGTCCAGTTGAGGACAATCCTCTGTTTCCTATAAATTCAAAGCCAATTTGCTGGGCAGTTAGATTTTAGTATGTGAATATTTTTAATCAATGTAAAAGATACTGGCAAAAAAAAAAAAAAAAATACAACCAAACCAAACTTCCATGACCACATGAATGCAAAGATTTTTTTTTTAACAGACATTCATAAGCACCTAGCACAGCTTTCCTGCGTTTGGAGAAGTTTCCCTGATTTCAGCTTCTTCCCCTTTTTCCCACTTTCCCCCCTTCCCAGTTCTAACTTTGCATTCTTGCCGGTATCGCAAGAGAAAACAAATCATCAGGGACTGCGCTGCAAGTCTGCGTCAATCCAGTCGCAATTCTTTCCGCGGTCTCTACTACCACCACGTGGCAAACGCACGGAACTGTGGCTATATTGCTTAGTGCCGCGCACTACGCACGCGCTACGCCAGGCATGTTACTGCGCATGCGCCGACTTAATTAAACTAGAAAGCATGCGCTAGTTTTTGATGTATAACTACGCATGCGCTACGCCAGGCATGCTACTGCGTATGCGCCGATTTAATTAAAATAGAACGCATGCGCTAGTTTTTGATGTATAACTACGCATGCGCTACGCCCGGCATGCTACTGCGCATGCGCCTTTTTTTAAGGGACTACGCATGTGCAAGACTGGTAACAGTACTACGCATGCGTTACTCTTGGCACATCCCTGCGCATGTGCCTGTTTTTAACCTAGTATTACGCATGCGCTTGTTCTCATAGACGAATACGTATGTGCTGCTCTTGACTCGTCACTTCGCATGCGCATGTTCTCAAAGAGCAGTACGCATGTGCTAGGGCCAGCGCATGCGCCGTTTCCTGAGCTGTACTATGTATGCGCGAGTTCCGACGAGCTATTACATTTGCGTCAGTCCAGGCGTATTACTAAGCATGCGCGTTTATCGACAATAGACTGCGCATGTGCGTCTATTAACGATAAATTACGCATGCGCCAGTTCTAACCCATTACTAAGCATGCGCAACTCCCGGCACACCAATACGCATGCGTTCTTCCTGTCATAGTATTATGCATGCGCAACTCCTGGGGTATGACCCCCGCGCGCCGCTCCCGTCTCATCACTAGGCATGCGCCGTCCCATCCCGCGCACTACACGCGCTCCTGTGTTGACATTACAATACGCATGCGCGAGTCTTTTTGCAACTCTGAACCAATCGGGTGGCGCGTCGGGCGCAGGGCCTGCTGGGAGTGAAAACGGTCCGTTGCCGGGGTGAGCTCGGCATAAAACCGGCCGAAGAAATAGACAAGGAACATTTTGGGTTAGAAAGTGGGAGAATATCGGTGAGCCGGTGGTCCAGGAATTCACTTCACGCTCGCACCTCAGTGGCTCGCTGAATGTGGGTGCTACTTAATCACGTGTGCGCGTGTGCGCAACTGTCTGGAGGACTGAGTATAGTAATGAGTGGTACATAAACTATGCAGAGTGACGAGAACGTACGTTTTCCTCTTCCGCATGGCTCGCGCATGCCTGCCTGCGGCACCGAACAGCGACGGCTGCAGTTCCCCGGTGTGACCACGCGGTGGCAGCAGAGACCACGTAGAACTTCTCCAATGGACTTGGCGCAGACCTACGGCGCAGTTCCCTGTTTCTCTTGAGGACAGACAGGGGAAAGACACAAAGTTAGAAGAGGAAGGGAAAAAAAACAAAACAACAAAGACGAAGAGAACGAAGGAAAACTTCTCCAAACCCAGGAAACCTGTGTTAAGTACTTATAAATATCTGTAATATGAATGAAAGCTGCAGTTTTCCACCTAAATTTTAATTCACCTGCATAGAAAGAATTGATGCCTCAGAATGGGAAATAACAGAACTGGAAGACAGAAAATAATAGCATTCGGATTGATAAATATTTTGTAAGGAAGCAGAGAAGCTTAAAGAGACACTGCTGAGTTCTGTAAGATCCAAACTTTATTTTATGAATAAGCAAGGTGTTCACACATGTAAAGACCTTTAAAGTTACAAAAACCAAAACCAAAAACAACAACAACAAAAAACAGGACAACAAACATTTCAGTAAAATCTACTGCACAAACACAAATGCGCAACACAAAACTGCCCAGACATGAAAAACGACACTGTATTTTGTGGCTAAAATATCCTAGACTATTACAGGTAAGCAAAAGGAGAATATCAGAATTTTGCTTTTTAGCTTGATTGTCTCTTTAAGAAAAGAGCAGCTGGTTCTGATCATACCAGCAAAACCAAAGCTTTCTTTCCTGGAGGAAGAGTATCTCAAGTCAAGAAGAACCTAGAGGGCACAATGGCCAAGATACTAAAAGCAAAAAGAAGCAACAGGATGATGACTTCTGAACGTTGTATTACATCTCAATTGACATACATGAATCTAGCATTCCAAAGCACGGTGTGGAACATTTTATATCCATAACAATAAATAACCTGTATATAGGTTTTCATATACTTCTCTCTACACGTACACCCAATAAAGAATAACGAGATGCATTTCCTACAGTCAACTTGGCTGAGAATTATTCACAAAGTTTTTCAGCTCCTCACTTTCAGAAGCTCATCCTTGCCAGCACCAGGGATCTTCTTGTGCAGGGAGTCATTCAGTACTTTGACACAGGTCACATTCCATAACTTTGAAGGAAGTAAAAGGCAAGTGAGACTTCTGAAGGAAGAACCCAGTAACAGCTTCCACAAGCAATCCAAGAAGTTCCCATAATACACTGATAAAAACTTCATTCTCAATTTGATAAAGGAGCCAAAGAGGAGAGATGCTAAGCTGCACCTCATTCTCACCAATAAGAAAGGGCTGTTGGGGAGTGTGAAGCTCAGGGGCAGCCATAGCTGCAGTGTCCGTGACATGGTGATGTTCAGGATCCTTAGGGCAGAAATGGGGGGACACAGCAAGTTAACTTCCCTGGAGTTCAGGAGAGCAGACTGTCGTGGTTATATGGTTTTCCATCAGTATTCCACATCGTAACATCTGTCAGTGCCCTGGAAGTTAAAGAGTTAATGCTGCAGTTCTGTGGGTTGACAGTACTTCCAGTCTCTTGGTCGCAGAAAAGAAGCATGAACTACAATTCCCAGAAGACTTTATTTTTCTGTTTCCATTTTCCTTTTGGAGGGAAAGACAAAGCTGACTGGGAGTCACAAGGCTACTCTGCTCCCTGTCTGCTTTGCCTGCAGCATCAGAGTAAGGATGTCATTTTTGGAAACTCTCTTATTTTCTTCTCATTTTACATGATTTATTAGCTTCAATTCCAATCATATTGTATTATATTTTATTATCTCACATTCTGCTACTATATTTAGTAAACTAAGTTTTTTTCCTTTAGCTTGTTGCAGCTGTTTTCCTTGTCTAGGTTAATCTCCCTACATTTTCCCTTCTCCACTTCCACTCCCCTTCTTCCTGGAACATAAATCTGTGGGTCACTTTGCCCCCTTGTCACAGACACTCAGCCAAACCAGGCCAAACCATGACAGAGCTGGTCTTCGCTGGGGTTTGCAGGTCATGGTCAAGGGCTGGGGTTTAGTTTTATGCTGGTTGCAGAACCAGGCCCCTGCACTGACCTCATAAATCATGTTTGCCGCAGCAGCAGCAGCACTCAGTGTGGATCTGAACAGCTTTCTTATGAAGCTGAGGAGTGGATAATCCAGATGATCACTGTCCCTGCCATCTGAGAACAAGCTGAGGCAGTTTTGAGAGGAGCTTGGGGAAGATGTTGGCGCCATGAGCTGCTGTGGGACCTTCACTGCTGCTCTGCTTTTGGAGCTGGAGATGTCCTGGTGAGGTCTTATTCTGTATTGTCCTCTCTGAGCAGGTTGGTGCGCAGGGAGCCAGGCTGCTTTTGCTTCTGTAAAGCTCTTTCCTTACATGGGCAGCTGACAAGGTGATGTGTCCATGTGTTCACTGAAGCCACGTTCTGCAGCTGTGCACCTGCCAGGATATAGAGGCAAAAGCTGTGGAGCCTGCCCAGTGTCAGGCTGCTGCTCACAGGGAGGAGGGTACCTGCAGGGATGGGGCTGACATGAGCCAAGTTGTTCTGGTGGGAAAGCCCTGGTAAATGCAGGGGTGTCTGTCTTCCAGTCCCTGAGTTTACCAGCCTCTGTCTGTCCTCAGGGATAGCTATTTTTCTATGTTCTGCTTGTTCTGCCTCATGCTCTGCTATACAAATCTTGGCTGTGGGCTCTGTTCTCAACAGTCTCTTCTCAAGAGACATTATGCTGGGCTAGAAAAAGCAAAAAAAGCATCAGCATCAGCAATGAAACACACAGGCTAGACCCACGCAGCGAGGAGGGGAATGTCATTGCAGTGTTCAGATGCTCCGCCAGCTGAGTCTCAGCCCAAAGGAGGGGTGTTTGGTGCTTGGGACTCTGTTTTCTAAAGCAAGAAGGTGTCCAGAAGTGTGCTAGTAATGCTCGTGTAAACCTGTCTCTACCAGGACCATTCCTCTGCCTTTGGAGATGCTTGCTGAGCAGCTGGGAAAGCACTGATGTTGAGGAATGGGAGAGATGGTGCTACTCTGAGTCCTGCTCCACTGCTTCTGGTTGGACTTGCATAGGTGCACCCTGCAAACCTCAAACATCCTCTCACCACTCAGACCAGTGTCCTCTGCTCACTGCAAATCCTCCTCTGGAAAGAAGCACAAGTGACCATTCCTTGCACCTCAAAACTCTTGGAGGTGGGCAGCAAATTTAACATAGATAGGGAAGAGAGGAGATCCTGAGGGAGATATCTTAAGGCTGTGTAAGGCAAAGGGTGGCAGTGCCAGTTTGCCTTTTGGCATGTCTGTGGCTACTTCCCACACTCGTGCAGCTTCTGCTGAGCTCCTGTGTCTTCCTGGGGCTGGCAGTATGAGGTTATAGCATGCTAATTGTCATTAATTGGTGCTAATCATGCACAATACTGCTTGCATTGCTGAGGATGTGGGGCTCTCCTTCCCATACGGTGACTCATGATTTCTAATCAGCTCTGCTGTGGGGTCAGGTCAAAGCAGAAAGTGATGGCTCCAGGAGGGAAAATCCATTCCTGGAGCTTCAGGAGCTTTCACAACCCCATCCTTGTGGGGGATCAATAAGATTGGAAAAGAATTCTGAGATCGAGTTCAGCCTTCACCCCATGCCCACTAACTGTGTCCATTCAAGCCCCATCCTACTTTGGCAAAGCACAGTTTCTGCTTCAGAGCTGCCAATGGCCTCTCCCAACTCTCTTTGTCTGCTCTGCAGCCCTGGGAATGAATCTTGAGCTCTCAGCAGCTGGTACAAAGCCAGGCCAGCCCTGTTGCAGATGACAAGATGCTGTTTGCTGGCTGCCCTCTGAGAGCTTTGAAGGTTGGCAGACCCCAGAGACCGTCAGCAAGGACAGGGGATGAGGGAGACAACAGTGCATACCTGCCTGCAGACTGGTCCTCTGCAGTGCTGAGTATCAAGTCTGACTCCATGTAAGCTCCTTAGAGAAGAAAGCAGCTTTGGGGATGTGGTGGATTTTATCAAAGAGGTCAAGCAGAAAAAGGGTCATTGAGGTTGATGGCTGAGGTGAAGCAGGGTGGCAGAAGGGATGGGACTTCCCCTTATCACCACATACAAGCTGTCCCGGTGTACCCTCATGCTGCAGCCCATGTGAAGGTGTGGGGACTTCCAACTGACACTGAGGTTCAGCTTTTCCTCTCTAGCACCCATACAGGGGATGAAGGGCCACCTGCGCAGCACCCAGCCTGGCCCCGCATGAGGAGCTCTGACTGCTTCGTGCATGTCCTTTAAAGGCCTTCTCCCTTCGAGCTGCTCACTTGGCAGCTCCTTCTGCCACAGATACAATTGCTGTGCTGCTGGCAGTGTGCACTGCTTGGTGCCCTGGCTCCCAACCCTGGGGTCCTGTCTGCGCAGAGGGCTGGGGCTGAGCTGGGGCCTTTTGGGACGGATTCGGGCAGGTAATGACCTGGGGAACGCTTGGTGAAGTCAGTGAGCCAAGGGAGAGTGGGGCTGCCTGGGTGTTATTTAAGCTGTTCAATGAACTGCACTCCTCTGTGTTTCCAGCTACGGAGCAAAGATATGGGGTGGGTGGTGAGATGGAGTAAAGCAGCAGGCTGCAGGATCTGCCACAGCTGTCCCAGAGGTGATGCTTTGCAGCAGGGACTACCCCTCTGGATGAGACTGATGCTCACTGGTGGGATGAGTTTGCTTTGTTTTGGGGGGTTCCTGGACCCCTAGGCAGAGGTTCTGGGGACAATTCTCAATGCAGAGATGTGAAAGTTGTCAGATATTTCTAGATCAAGACTGATCTCTGAGAGAAGGGGGGTGGCTGGGCTCAGCTGAGGCTTTGCACAGAGTCAGCCCCTTAAATCTGTGCTTCATTTTGTATCCTGACCAAAACAAATAAACAGAAAAAAAAAGAAATAAATTTCCTTCTGCCCCATAGCTGCATTTCTGCAGGCTCAGCTCGTGGGACTGCAAGGGACTCTCTGGGCTTACTGCCATCTTTCTCACTGTTGTTTAAACATTGGAAAATAACTCAAATGAGATACCTGAGCTTACTTATAGAAGGATGTGGGAATTCCATGCATTTATTTGCCCAGGAGCCTGCCTGCCAGGATGCTTGGGGTGACCCCAGCCCAGGTTGCTCCCTCTCTGCAGCAGGCAGGGAGTGCAAATGTACCCCATGGAGGGGTGAGGGTCATGCTGCTGTGTTGGAAATCATGGGTGGGGGGTGGGAAACAGGGGTGGCAGAAGGGAAAGCCCATCCTCAGCACTGCACAGAGATGGCTTGACGTAAATCCCTTGCTTGCCTCTCCCATGCCCATCCCAGCAGCATCCTCCTGCAGCCCACAAATGCCTCCGCACTGCCGCTGGGTGAGAAAACATTTTAAAAATATAACATTTAGAGGCGTTCTCCCATCTGTGCATGGCTAATATGTGTCTCTCATGATAGGTGTACTGGTCCCAGAGCCTCTGTGCTGTGCAGATGAAGCCACGGGTAAACACCTCGCTGGGAGCGGGGGAAGAGGTGCGGGGACAAGCCCAGGGGCGTGCAACACGGAAACAGTGCAGGGGCAGCCGGCAGAGCCCTCACCAGAGCAGGTATGTGCACCAGCTTGGCAGGGTTAGGATGGGGATGGCAGTGCTGGATGTAGCACTCAGCTTTGTTTTGGTGCAGCAATGCTTTCTCTCCTGGGCACTGATCCTGAGGAACAAATTGCAGGGAGGAGAGGGAAAAGTGCTGCTGAGCTCTGCCTGGAGCCAGAAATGAAGTTTGGGAGTGCAAACTCTTCCCCAGTTGGGTGCTGGGCTCTGGCATGTTTGCTGTTTGCACAGCAGACCTTGTATCTCCATGCACTGTGATAACTACAGCATCCCTGGCTCCATGGATCTGCTAGAAGCCTGTGAACATAGGGCAAGGTTTTGGGGGAGTGATTGCATGATAAAGCCTGCTGTCCCCATAGCGGTGACACAAGCTAGCTTTGCTGCTGTGCCTGCAAGGAGGCCAGCTGGCAGTGAGGTCTGCCTGGCACTCAGGACAAAATAAATGTGCTAAGAAGCACTACTGCAGGCTGGTGACTCATTGCTGGCTCCTCTGCAATGAAAGGGCTGTTAGGCACAGGGAGAGATGCTGCACCCATGCCAGGGGCAATGGGGATGGAGTGGGCTGCGGAGGATGCCCAGAAAGGACGAAGGTCCTGGGCACTGCGGGTGGGATGTTGCCTCTCCTGCCAGTGTTGCTTTCGGGTTTACTCTAGTTCCTCTCTGTAGGGAGCAGCATGCAGAGCCAGCCAGGCTCCTCACAGCTCCGGATGAAGGTAAAGATATCTGGGGTGGGGGTGGTGGAAAGGAGTGGCTTTGTGCCTCCACTCTCCCTGAGCAGCATAGCATGGGTCCAGGTGGGGGTCCCTCATCCCAGCAGCACCTCCCTGCATTCTCATGTCTCCTCCAGTCCTGCGACCCTTACCTGCTTTCCAACAGCTCCTCCTGGATGATGGGGACATCCCTTAACCCTGTGAGGGGTACTTTGGGGGATACCTGCCAGCCCACGCTCCCCAGAATCCTGGAGGTTCTGAGGGTCTCAAGGCTGGCACAGGGATGCTGCCACACTGCTGCCACCTCTCTCTGTCTCCAGGGAGAATGAGCAGTCCCCAGGAGCACCTGGATAGGGTTTTGGCTGGGAGCAAAGAGAGCATGGAAAGCGTCAGTGAGGTGAGGAGGACAGGAGGGCAATGGGTTTGGGACTGCAGAGCTACTCAGTGATGCTTTTTTTTTGGGGGGGGGGGGATGCCATTCAGCACCAGGAAGGGGATTGGTCTGAAAGTGCTCCTTCACAGGAACCAGGCACCGAGCTGGCTTTTTGCACTGGAGACAACAATGGGACTGAGGAAGGTGAGTAAATCACCATTCCATGTCCTAGGCTGGCTGCCCTTATGGTGGAGCATGAAGTGATTGGGGACAAGCATGAGAACTGTGTGACCTGATAGGGTTCAGCTTCTGTGATGGGGACATGGGAACCGTCCCTCCTGGAAGAAGTGCTGGGGTGTTCCCTCCCTACCAGCACCCATATGGGAGGACAAGAGGGAGGAGGGAAGACCAAGCAAAAGCCCTCACATATGGCCCTCCCCACAGATGGAGAAACCTCAGAGGAGCTGCTGCCGAGTTTCCCCAGTGAGCTCTCAGTGCTGGAGAAATTAGGACTGCACAGGTAAAGGGGTGACTGGCTGCATTGCTGCTGGGGGCTGCAGAACAGGGGTCTTGAGGAACCCCTGGAGGCAGACCAAGGGCATTTTGGCATGCAGTCCGTACAGTGCCTCCATCTCTGACAGCTGTTCTCTTTCTGCAGCAGAAATTTGACGGAGCAGGATGTGGAGGTGAGGGCTTGCAGGTGGGCTGGGGAAGGGGAAAGGAGACCAACGTTCTACTGAATCCCAGCCGGGGGACTGTGTCCTGCTCCCAGGCTCTGCAGTCCCTTGGCAGTGATGCAGTTGGCATTTGGATTCAGCTCCATTTCTGTGGCACAATGAGCACCCAATAATCCCACAAATTTCTCCTTGAGTTCCCTGAGCAGGGAGGTAGCGGAAGCCTCCCTCATAAAAATAAATGTTCTGTGAGTGCCAGGGCTGAGTCAGGCTCTGCTGCCCTGCATGCCAACCATGACCTACAGCGAGAGCTGGTGTCTGCCCACCGCATCCTAGTACCAGCAGGCCTTGGGATTCCAGTGCATTGTTGGCTGCCAGGGGATGTCCCCATCTTGTGGCATTTCACAGTCTGCCCCCAGTGTGCAGTGTCCTGATGAGTCTGGAGACAAGCAGTGCTGATGGTTCTTACGGAGCACTGCCCAATGGCACATGAAAGGGAGTCTGGCTGTGTCTTGGAGACAGTCATGCATGGCCCCAGCGGCCTCCCCTTCATGTCCCAGTCCTTTGCCCTCCTGCCTACAGGCAGCCTTTGCCCACCTCGCCCTGGCGTTTCGCTGTGACATGTTCACCCTGCAGCAACGAGTGCAGGTGGAGAAGAGAGCACAAGATGCAGCAGAGGAAAACATCCAGGAGGAGCTGGGGCAGTGCCGGACTTTCCTGGAGGTAGGTCGGCACTGGAGGGGGTTGACATCTGCTGGGGATCTCCAGCTCCAGAAGGGTTCGTACAACTCCAAGTTCCAGCTCCAGCAGCTCCATGCTCTCCCCCTGCAGAGGCTGACTGCATCTTGCATGGATGTGAGCTGCAAGGAGGTGCTGGAGCAGCTGCAGTGCAGCCTGGCTGTGCTGGCAGCTGCCATCAAGCGTGCCACCAGTGCTGCAGAGAAGCTGGGAGCTGTCCACCAGGTGAGGGAGGAATGGAGGTGCTGGGAATGCATTGCTGGGGGCTGTGCCTCCTCCTCCCGGTGCTCTTGTGGGTTTTGTTGGCACACACTGGGGTATCCTGGGAGTGGGAAGGGGATGCATTTGCATTCAGAGAGAGCTAGTGGGGGGCATCGTCCATGGGGACGCTGGGAACCGATGGCTGGTTCTCCCGGACACAGGAGGCACGGATGAGCCGAGCGGCGGAGGTGATGGTCCAGCACGTGGAGAACCTGAAGAGGCACCACCTGCGTGAGCACGCTGAGCTGGAGGAGATGAAGTGCCTGATCCAGCAGAACTCCCGCAACCGGCAGTTGGCAGAAACCCAGGGTGAGGTAGTCTCACCCCTGAAGGAGGCACTGCAGCATTCAGTTCCAACCACCCCCCCTCCCCGAAGTCAGCACAATCCTGTGCTGCAGAGCCATCATCTGGGGACCGGGGGTGGATGACAGCTGGGGCTGCAGCTGCCAGACCTGATGACAAATGTGAGGGGCCCATGTAACAGCAGCCACAGAGTGGGAGCAGGTGTTGGTGGCTGTTCTGCATCCCAGTGGGGAATTCAGAGTGGGGGCACACAAAGGGTGCCCTGTCCCTTCAAACTCCATGCACAGTGTGTGTGTACAAGCAGTTCCCCCTGGTTGGGCACACCTGTGGCTTGTGTCAAGCAGAGAGCATGTTGTCCTGTCTGCCTCCAACATAAGGGACATCCATGATTGCCTGCATGTCAGTCCATTTTTCTTTCTGGAGGCAACATGAGGTTTCTTCTCTTTTCTTCCAGATGATGCAGAGCAGCGGCTGAGGCCTCACCCCCTGATGCGAGGTTTCCAGCAGGTAATGGCAGTACAGCATGTCTCCCAACTCCCAGTACAACCTCATGCCCTGCAAACGTCCCTCTCCCTGCTGTACCCACGCACTGCTCCCCCCAGGGCATCATCCCTCTTCCCAGCTACTGCTGTAGGCAAGGTCTGCTAGAAGCACCGGGGCAAAATGTAGGGGACAGCTGCTGGTCTGGAGACCTCAGGCAGTCCCTCTGCGTTGCAGGGCTTGACGGGGAGGAGGCTGCTCTCTAGCTCCAGCTCGAATTCGTCTCTGCTTCCCCTACAGCTCATGAGGTAGGGGAGCGCTCAGGAGGGGTTAGGTGGCACCGCTGCAGCAGGGACAGGCGCAACGCTCTTGGCTTTGACACCCCTTCTTCTCATCACCTACTGATGGGAGGCTGGCAACATCCCTTCTTTTCCTCGGTGTCCCTTGCTCACACTGGTGATGGGGAATGTGGGGAGAGATCAGCACTGTGTTCACCCTATCCCCTCTGTTCCCCACAGGCATCTGCACGCCGCCGAGTCAGCATCGCTGTCATCCCAAAGCAGCTCTTGGTAAGGACATGCTCAGTGGGGACAGACAGACTTGGTGCCATCAGGTCTGGGTGCTCACATTCCCTCCTTTGGTGCCCAGCCAGCTTCCAGCGTGGATGGCCGAGCAACCCTAGCTGGTGGGCCTGAAAGTGCCCAACACCAGACCAGCACCCAGAGGTAATAGTGCTGAGTGAATAGAAGGGTTGGGGTACAACATGGCTCTGTCTGCCACCATTCCATGGGGCACAGTGTCTCATTTCTCCCTCTCTAGGAGCAAACTGGAGCCACCAAGCCAGGACAACGTGGTGAGCAAGGGGCTAGTGGTGGAAGCGGTTGGAAAGGAGTTGGAATCAATTGCAGGGGACAAGGAGCTGGGGCAGCTCAGGATGATGTGAGCAACACCCTTCATTCTTGGGGCTCTATAATCCCAGTGCTGCCAGCATGTGGGGATGGAGGTGGGAGGTTGGGAGATGGAGTTTTGTGATTGTCCCACTGAACCTGCCCTGTCTCAGTTTCCCCATGCATTATGAGTCACCTATGCCCTCCTCACTCTTGTTTCATCCAAGTTTGGACTAAACCTTGTCCTTGCTTTGGGACAAGTGCTGTGCCCTTTGGGTGAAGGATGTCCCTTGTTGCCTTGTCCTTAGGTCCAAGGAGTCCTCTGTGGAGCTGTGGCAGCCGTGGCTCTTCCTCTCACAGCCCTACTGGGTTGTGTTCTGTCTGCTTCTCCTGAGCATCGCCTTCCTCCTCCTTCTCCACCTTTTGGAGCTGCAGAGGCTGCAGCCCACAGCATCACCCAAAGCTTAGCTGCACCCACTCCCCATCACTCTCCTTATCCCCCCCTGCCCCCTGGAAACCACAGTGGCCCTAGAATAATAAAATTGAAGGAAAAAAAATGGGGAGTTTTGATGCTGGAGCAAAGGGCGACATTCTGTGCTTGGAGCTTGTAGGCACAAACCTGCAGGCCTGGTTGATGAGTTTCCTGGCTCTAATGACACAGTGAGGGATACAGGGATGTCCCTTGCATGTCCCCTTTCCCTTGGGGGCAGTTCCCATGACCACAGTGGATTTGCTTTAGGGCTGTGTCTCAGGTATGCTCTCTTTGTCCCTGCGTTGTAGGAAATGCCACCACCTTCCCCTGTGACCTCAACCCCAGCATGAGCACACAGGGAGAGGAAGGATCTATACCTCCAGTTCCTTTCCTACCTTAATTAAGATCTATGCTAATTCTCTACATCTGTTCCCCCGAGGGCCAAAACTACACCTGGAAGGAGCTGATTAGCACTTAGCCCTCTTTGTAGCAGCAAGAAGTACTCACAAAGGGAGCTGTCAGAAGCAGCTCCATGGCTGGTACCAGTCCCAGTTCAGACACCTCGTTTCCACATCCACACCTCCAAAACATGGGTGGGCTCTGGGGGTTTTGCATGGGGTTGGAGGACTCCAGCCAGCACAGCCAAGCTGTGGGACCAGGGTGAGGGTCCTGCTCTGGGACTCTTGGGAGGATCCAAGGAGGGATGGAGGCACTGGGACACCTGTCCTTTCTTGTTGCACATGACTCACGGTCCCTATGTGCTTCCTTGTCCCATGTCCCTGAGTCACTGCAGCCTCGTGGCAGGTTGTCACCGTGTGTCACCGCTCCACCAGCTCCATCACTAGGGGCACGGAGTGAGCAGGCAGCAGCACCCCAAGGAGTTCACTGCTGAGAAATCCTAAAATCCACCCAGACAGGGTCAATCTTTGGGGAGTGGGCAGCTTCATCTCCCTGCAGACCTTCAGCTAAGAAGGAAGTGCTGTCCCAAAATTTTCCACAAGTGTGGCACTGCTTGGGGATACTTGTTGGCTCATTTAGAGACGGGCTGAGCAAATCCCTCCCGCAGAGGGCAAGACCTGGCTGCTGGGCTCTAGGCTCGATTTCTGGGGGCGGGGAGGAAGCACAGCACGAAAAGCAAAGCGTTTTGTTTCATCACCGCTCTCCAAAACCACGATTGCAGCACAATTTGTGGCAGCACAAAACGGGGCAGACCCGGAGACAGCCCTGCCCCCTCTGCTGGGATCCCAGCACCGCCTTCCAGCAGGAAAGGAGTCGAGAAGAGAGGAAAGGAACAGAGTTAGAAGGATAGGAGCCGGGAGGAATTGAACCGGGTGGCCGGAACCCTTTTCAGCCCTCATCCAGCCCTCCAGCCCCATCCTCGCACTGTTCCCCCACCGCTCAGACCTGAAGGTGAGTGGGAGGGGATGGGTAGAGAACCCTGATGGGTGGGGGGATGTAGGGGTCACCCTGCTGTCCATCCCCCCCCCCCCCCCCCCCCCCCCCCCCCCCCCCCTCCTTCCCCCGCTCTGTTTCCTGCTCGAAGGAGAATGTGGATGAAAGGGGGACCGCGTGAGTGCTGCCGGAAATATCACTCCGGTTTGATGCAGTGCAAGTTGCTGAACCCCTGGGGTTATTTTGGGATGCTGGGCTCCATGGGTCTCCCCTCGGTCTTCACTTTGCCAACCCCTACATTCTGCTCCCACCAGGACTAAGGGAAAAGGGAGTAGTCCCGTCGTCCTGCACTCTTTTCCCAGTCCCTCAAGTGCTCCCAGTACCAAGCAATGGAGCAGGAAGAGCTTTGCAAAGGGAGAGGCTTATCCCCATCCTGGCGCCTTGCTTGGGTGCAGGGGGAAGATGCTCAGTTGGTGTGCAGGACCCCCTGGGACTTTTTGCCAATTGAAGTTGGGGTTTGCAAGTCTGCTGTCCCTCCAGGGTACGTCTGCTGTCCCTCCAGGTTACATCTGCTGCAGAGCAGCACTGCTGGGCATCCCACTCCACCCTACCCCACCTCAGGCAGCGGGAGCCCAGAGGAGATGACACTCTAGGTTGTTTTTGCCTTCAGCCACCTCAGCCCCAGCCCAAGCAAGAGTAGCTTCTTGATAGCGCTACCAGTGCTGTCTCAGACAAGGGACTGAGCGGTCCCCATTCCCTTGGCTGCAGTGACTTCTGTGCTGCCTGACGGGCTGGTGCTGAGTGGGGGGCATGGCTGAGTCCCATGAGCTCAGACAACTTTTGGGGGTGCTGATGCCTCTGACTGTTGTCTTCACCCTGAGTTCTCGGGGATGTGGTTTATGGATCCCCTGTGCAGAACAACCCCACAATGCACCGGAGAAGTGCTCACTTCCACTGCAAGTGGCTGAGACCCCCCGGGGGTCTGCACAAAGTTGCTGCATCCCAAGGGGCTTTGATACCCACTTTCATAAACCCTTGGCAGAGAACACCCTGCCTTGATGGCAGTCTTGTAGGGCCTGGCCTATGGGTACTCTGGGCTGATCCCAGTCTGTTCTGGGAGCATGCACAACAGGAGGGAGAGGCCCGGCTGCCAAGCTGTGCTTTTGGAAGCCCTCCCAGCCTGCATTTGCTCTGTCCTTCCCTCCCCTGTTTTCATGTGCTGGAGGATGTGAACTTGCCAGCAGTTCTGCACCCCTGGGGCTGCTTCCCCTCTGCATCCCCATGAGCCAGGACAAGGGGAAACCCCATCAGCACAAATGGGCATCCCCACTCCAGGGTTGCTCTGCATGCACTGATACTGGATGATTTCTCTATGAGCTCCATTTCTGCAGCTGCTTCAACCAGAGTTGTCCTGGGTTGAGTCAGGACTGGCTACAAACCCACTTCCTCCCTCTGCCTTTAAGGGAAGAAATGAACAAAGCATTTGTCCTTTCATCTGGGGAGTGCAGAGGTGGGGGCTCGGTGCCTTGTCGCCCCTTTGCTGGCAGCAAATCTGCAGGAACTGACCAGCCAGAGCGGTTCCGACTACTGCTAAAAGCTGTTATTGTGTGGGGGTTCAAGCACACCAAAGGGGACATGAAGTGCCAGCACGAGCATCATTTCCATAGGAAACTCAAAGTAACATAGAGCTTGTTGTTCTGCCTCCTCCTTGCCAAGCCAAAGCACTGCAGTGGAATGCTGCCCTGGCATGGGGCACAACCCTGGCCCCACACCACTGGCTGTACGCAGGGTGCCTCAGTTTCCCCAAGCTCTTCAAATTCATTGTTTCCCACCGGTAAGGCTGGAGAGCTTCAGGGAGCTGGGACACGGCGCAAGGGCAATACTCACTGTTCAGAGAGGGAGCAGAACAGCTGAGGAGCAGTGCAGCAGGACAAGACTTCTACCGTGCTGGTTCTCCTGCCAGGTTGGGAACACCCCCAGCCCCATGATTTGGAGGTGGATGGAAAGGGCAGAGCTTGGTGCTAGTTGTGGCATGGGACAGTAGTGTGGTGCCACCAGGTCTGGGGAGAGATGCGTGGAGATAGGTGAGCAAGTATTGGGCAGGTGCTGATTTGGTACAGCTGCAGCCCATTGCCCCGCAGCCCCAGTTGATGACACAGCTCCGCAAAGCAGGAGCTCCCCTCCCCACAAGGGCAGGGTTTTGGGGGAGTGCTACACCCCAGCTCTGGTGGAAATCTCCCTGCACGCAGCCAGGGCTGTCTGTGTGTCATTTGGTTATTTTTTGTTTCCCAACATTACTTCCTCTGTGCTGCTCTCTGTCTGCCTCCAGGCTGGCAGCTTCCACCTTGCTGAGCTGTCACAGAGCAAATCCTGCTCTCAAACCAGAGCAGCGGGGTCCTGCCCCTTCCTGGCCAGCTGTAGTTTTACTGTTCTTGGGGCACTGTGGTTTGTCCCTGCAGCCGGGACCTCACCAACAAGAGGAAGGAAGCGGTATCTTTGCTCTAAAACAGTGCTCTCACTGCAGGTATGCATAGTACAAAGGAAGCTGCAGCCGTCCCCTTCCCTGACGTCACCCTGCCTGGTGACACCGTGGCTTACTGGGTGCAGCCGGAAAGGGCCCTGATTCTAGTGTCACCATCATCGGGATTGCTGCACCCTGTGCTGCAAAAATCCTCGTGCTGAGACCCCAGGTCCTGCAGCATCCCTATGGGGATGGACTGGAGGATGGCACTTGGGGGTCCTCCTCTTATCTCTGCTGTCCCCCAGGATGAATACACCCGACGAGGAGCCAGCCAATCCAGCCCACACTCTGTTTGAGCACTTTGTACGTGCCAGGCAATGCCAGGAGGTACTGAGCTGCTTTGCGGAGCTGTGTCATCAGCTGGGGTTGCGGGGCAATGGGCTGCAGCTTTACCACGGCCTCAAGGCTGCCCTCAACTCTTGGAGTGCCAAGGCTCTGTGGAGCAAGCTGGATAAGAAAGCAGGACACAAGGACTACGACCAGGGCACTGCTTGTGCCAGCACCAAGGTACAGGTGGCTGTGGGATGTGAGGTTGGGTCCCTATGCTGTGTCCGCGGAGTGGAAGCATCCATTGGGGGAGGGTGCAGGATGTGCCACTTGGAATGGCAATGCAGTTTAATGTCTTGAAGTGTTTTGATGTGTTAATTAGCCCCCATGCCCTCCCGTGGCACGAAGCCACCTTGATGCGGCTCAGTTGACAGTGTCCATCCTATCCCTACTGTGGGGATTGCAAAAGGGTGGAGGGATATAGTGACTCAATACCGTGTCTCCCCCTGGGGCTGGGGACCTGTCCCTCATCTCCCCGCTGTCACCTCTTCTCCCCACTGTCACTTCCTGCCTGACAGCGGTTCAAAGTTCAGTCTCATTACTGAGTCTGCTACCAGCAAAACTTCCCCATCTGCAGAGAGGGAAAGCGTGTGCTCCTTATCTTGCCTGGTGCTTAATTGCTGCCATTGCCGTGACACTAAGGCAAGATTCAGCCTGTGGGGAGGTGGATGTCACCACACACGGCACCATGGTTGCAGCATGGGGAGGAAGGAGGGAAGTGGGAAGGGATGGAGCAGTGGATTAGGGTGAGATTAGCCTTGAGCCTGACGTAACACCATGAGGACGACACATCGCTGGGACGCCACATCACGGGGATGTCACATCATGGGGATTTCACACCATGCAGACATCATGACATCTGTCCCCTCTGCAGTGTCTGGTGGTGGGTGCTGGTCCCTGTGGGCTGCGCGCTGCCATCGAGCTGGCGCTGCTTGGTGCCCAAGTGGTGCTGCTGGAGAAGCGCGACTCCTTCTCCCGTAACAATGTGCTGCACCTCTGGCCCTTCACCATCCATGATCTGCGGGCGCTGGGCGCCAAGAAGTTCTATGGACGCTTCTGCACTGGCACACTGGACCACATCAGTGAGTGATTTGGGTGCACCCCAGAGTTGGGCAGGTAGTGCAGCTCTCATTGCCCCCCGTGTGTCCACTCGCAGGTATCCGGCAGCTGCAGCTCATCCTGCTGAAAGTGGCCCTATTGCTGGGTGTGGAGGTACATACCAAGGTTCAATTTAAAGGCCTCCATCCCCCCACAGGCAAAGCAGCTGGACAGGGTAAGGCATGGCTGTAGGGTTGTGGCATCTTGGGGACACAAGCAGACCCCAGTGACTCCCCTGTCCCGCAGGCGGCTGGCGGGCTGTGCTGCAGCCCAGCTCCTCTCCCCTCAGCCACTATGAGTTTGATGTCCTCATCTCGGCTGGGGGAAGCAAGTTTGTCCCAGAAGGCTTCAAGCGGAAGGAGATGCGGGGCAAGCTGGCCATTGGCATCACCACCAACTTCATCAACCGCTACAGCCGGGCAGAGGTGGAGGTAGCTGAGATCAGCGGCGTGGCCCGGATCTACAACCAGAAGTTCTTCCAAAACCTCTACAACAAAACAGGTTGGTGGTCCTGGGTAAGTGGGGATATCCTGAGGTGCGCATCCTATCATGGATGCACGTCCCCACATGGTCACCACACTGGTTGGGACATGCAGTGGCCCCATAAAGCTCATAGATTCTGCTCCAGATATGCATCCTGTGGTGGGTGCATATCCCCACACAGTGATCTTATTAGTGAGGATGATTGGTAGCTCAGCTCAGCTCCTTCCTCATCACCAGGGATTGATTTGGAGAACATCGTCTACTACAAGGATGATACGCACTACTTTGTCATGACAGCCAAGAAGCAGAGCTTGCTGAAGAAGGGTGTCATCCTGCAGGTGAGGCGAGTGGGTTTGTCCCACCACAGGGATGGGGACAAATGCCACTTCCCATCCTGGTTGGACCCACCTATCTCTGTAGGACAAAGCAGACATTGAGAGCCTCCTGTCCCCAGACAACGTGAACTGGGATGCACTGCTCAGCTATGCCAAGGAGGCCGCCAACTTCTCCACCAACTACTGCCTGGAGCTGGAGTTCGCCCTCAACCATCGCAACCAGCCAGACGTTGACATGTTTGACTTCACCTGCATGACACGCTCCGAAAATGCAGCACTGGTGCGGGAGCACAATGGGGCACGCCTACTGCTGGGGCTGGTGGGCGACTGCCTGGTGGAGGTGAGCACTGTGCCTCAGTTTCCCTTTCCCTGAGCTGTTCAGTGCACCCTATCCCCATGGACACATACCCAAATTGCTGGTAGCAAGATACATTGATGGGGATGGGGTATTCCTTCTCCACACCCACTGGAGATAGTTGAGATGCAGCCCAGTTCTTCCTGGCATGCAGCAGCATCTATGCAGCCTTGGAGCTGGGGAGGAGATGTCTGTCTTTCCCTCTGTCCACGCCTCGCCACCTCTCCCTGCTTTCATCTCCATCCAAGCCTGCCTGCTCCCTACCTCCTCCCAGCCACCCCAACTGGCCACACAGCTCCATCCCCATCCCTGTTCCCACCCCTTTATCTTCCTCTCCACAGCCCTTCTGGCCTCTGGGCACTGGTGTGGCTCGGGGCTTCCTGGCCGCCTTTGATGCAGCATGGATGGTGCGGCGGTGGGCGGCCGGGGCACCTCCTCTGGAGGTGTTGGCAGAGAGGTGAGAGTCCACCCTGAAATGGTTGTGTGCTCAGTGTGGTGGGGATGTGTGAGGGTGGATGTGACACTCAGCACCATCCCCTTGTGCCCAGGGAGAGCATCTACCAGCGCCTGTCACAGACCTCTCCAGACAACACCAACAAGAACGTTGCACAGTATAGCATCGACCCCACCACACGCTACCCCAACCTCAACCTTCAGGCTATCAGACCTAGCCAGGTACTGGCCTGGAGTACGGGTGAAGAGCATCAGCTCTCCATTTCCCAGCACAGGGGTATCCTGCTTGGATGGGAGAGACAGCAGCCATCCAGCTTGGTGCCCATCAGTGAGGTGACACCAGTTGTGTGCCACCAGTTGACATGGTCCCCTCCCGACTGGCATGGTCCCCTGTCCCCCACAGCTGTGAAATCACAGCTGTAGGTCCCCAAGGTGTGCGCTGCATTTCCTGTTGCAGCTGGATGGTGGGGCTGAGGGGAGTGTCTGGTGTCCCCTTTGCCAATGCCAGCTCTGATGGCATTGGTTGGATGCCGTTGGTGACCCGAGTGTCCCCCCTGGCAGGTCCAGGACTTCTACCTCGTAGGCAAGGTGGAGGTGGACCATGAGAAGAAGATTGACAACAGGCTCAGCACCGGTAGGAGTGGCTCCATGGTCGTCCCACCTCCAGGACCCCTCCCACAGGCCACGGCAGAGTGGCTCCTGCCCTGATTTCCCTCCCCACCCCCTCATTTTGAAACCCTGGCATACACGCACTGTGTTCCTCCCAGCAATGTCTGCATCCCCATCCCATTCTCTATGACACAGGCCCCATGGGGACAGCTTCTATCCCACTGCTTTCTTTTGGAGGTGTTTGTCTCCCTCCTCCTGATGCTTTCTCATTTCATTGCTTGAGCTCAAACACATGATGCCATGGGTGGGGGACCACTGTGGAGGTGTCCTTGGGTTGGAATGGAGACATGTGCTGCTGCCTTCCCAGCTGTCTGCGGAGACACCTACAAGGAGCTGCTGCACTGGTGCCAGGATAGCACGAATGGGTATCATGGGGTGGAGGTGACTGACTTCACGTCCTCCTGGACCAGTGGTTTGGCTCTCTGTGCCCTCATCCATCGATTTCGTCCACATTTGGTGTAAGTGCCCAGCCCCAGACACCCCCACCCTAGAGCACCCACCCTGACAACATACACCCTCCCTGCAGGGATTTCAATGCCATGGACCCACAGGACCCCATACGCACCCACCAGCTGATGCTGGATGTGGCAGAGCAAGAGTTGGGCATCCAGCCTATTCTCTCCAGTGCTGAGATGGCCTCCATGGCTGAGCCCAACCGCCTGGGGCTCATCATGTACCTCAGCCAGTTCTACGAAGTATTCAAGCCTCCTCCTCCAGGTGTGAATTGTAGGGTGGGTTATCCCACCCTGAGCCCCCCATGGGGCCAGCTGGGTGCTGCCCATTTACATCTCCAATATATCCCCATCCCCTCTGTGCAGTGTCGATGGAGATCAGCAAGAAACCGCTGTCCCCCTGTGGCACCAAAGGGGCCATCCTCTTTCTCAGCAAGCTGCAGAAGAGCCGCACCCTGGCTCACAAGCGCACCCAGGTGAGGACCCCCCCTCATCACCCCACGTTGCTCCCCACAGCCATCCCTCATAACTCTGAGTCCCATATTTGTGTTGGCAGGCCAGTGTGCAGAAGGATGCTGAAGGCAAGAAGAGCAGTAGGGACAGCACAGAGGTGGGTGCCTGCTGAATACCAAAGGGACACTCTGTGTGGTGCAGCCTATGGAGTACTGAACCCTGCTTGGTGCTGTGCCCTTAGATTGATGCAGTGCCATCTGGAGATACTATGGATACTGATCATGATGCACAACCTGCTGCCGCCATGGACCCCGCACAGGTTGGTCCTCACCTTGTGCTTGGGGGGCTCCTCCTGTGCATGGGGCCAAGCCAAAGGCTGGCACATGGGCTGCGTCAGCAGACACCCACAAGCTCCCGGCTCCTCCCACAGCATTTCCTGACCCAACTGGTTTTCTGGAGCCAGGCGCTGCAGCTCCCTTCCTCCCTGTGTCAACAACTGAGCTCCTCTACAAGAGAAGCCCCCAGCACCACCCGACCCCAAAGACTGGGTCACCCCACACCACCCCAACCCATCCTGTCCTCCCACAGACATTGGTTCGCTCAGAGAGCAGTGATGCCTGCTACTTCTGTGCACGCCGCGTCTACATCCTGGAACGGGCCAGCGCCGAGGGACTCTTCTTCCACCGCAGCTGCTTCCAGTGCTGGCACTGTGGAGCCACGCTGCGCCTAGGAGACTACACCTTCAATGAGGAGGACGGTGAGTGTGTTTGGAGACGGAGACCGGGGGGTTGGGTGACTTTCTTTGCAACCTCTTTGCTTGCTCATTGTGTGGTTTGCACCATCCTCCCAGGTCACTTCTATTGCTCACTTCACTTCCCTGGCACCCTTAGCATGGAACTGCCCACATGTGAGCCACCAGTGCTGCTCCCGAACAAACCTTCCATGCTGCCTGATAGGGTAAGTGACCATGAATGGATTCAAATAGTGGGAGGGAACGCTTGGGTATAGCCTCACACTCATCACTCGTCCACTACCCCTGTGGGTTTAGGATGCTGTCACTGACCATGTGCTCTCAGATGCTGGGAGCCCCTGTGCATCCCCTGAGCAGGAGGAGCCTGGACCCCCACCCACTTCCTCACAGCCACCGGGGGAGCCCGAGGTAGGGGAGGGTGTGGGCACTGGTGAAGTGAAGGATGCTACAGGCACTGGTGAGATAGTAGAGCAGGAGCTGCTGGCTTCGAGGATGGAAGATACGATGGAGGAGGATAAGGAGAGCGAAGGTCCCAGCACAGAGCCTCAGAAGGCAGCAGAGGATGCTGAAGAGAGTGGTGGCAGGAGGAAGATCATCCTCTCAGACCTGGAGAAGCTTCATCTCTCCTCACTGAGCCTCGTGGGCGACACAGAGGCTGAGCCTCCCCCCAGGCCAGCACGGCTGCGGCTGCAGGCACCGCTTGAAGCCATGCTAGGTGTGCAGGCACAGGTGCCCTGGGAGGAGGAGGAGAAGGAGGAAGAAGCAGCAGCCATGGAGGAAGGTGAGTGGCTGCTGAGCTGGGCTGAGGGTCCCTCTTGGGCCCATTGTGCCTCAACTGTTCTGTGCTTTGAGGGGACACAGATCTGGAGAGTGACAGTGAAGAAGAGGAGGAGGAGGAAGGCTTGGACCTGGGCATCATGGGAGAGTTGGTACGTTCAGGCAGCAACAAACCCACTGGTCCCACACTGTCCCACATCAGGGTGTCAGATATGGCTCTGCCTCACCCTCCCCATGTCCCTGCACAGAATCTGATAGTGGGGGGCACAGAGAAGTACCCCACCTGGAAACGCACGCTGGACCGCCGTGCACGGGAGGCACAGGTGAAGCGGTTCTGCAAAGCCCAGGTAGGGAGCCTTGCTGTGGAGGCCAGGTTCCCATCCATGTCCTCACCTCATGCACTGGGATGCACTGGCCAACCATTACTCCTCCCCATCCCACAGGCCATCCAGCGGCGGCTGGAGGAGATCGAGGTGACATTCCGAGAGCTGGAGCAGCAAGGTATCAAGCTGGAGAAGTTCCTTAGGGAGGACAGTGGTAAGGATTTGGTATGTGGGGCTTCTCAGTGCCCAAGGAAGGGGCTCACACCACTCACCCTGCCCTGCCTCACAGACAGCCCAGCTGACCAGAAGACGCAGTGGATGAACCAGTTCCTGTACCTGGTGCAGAAGAAGAACAGCCTGATGTTGGAGGAGTCGGACCTCATGATCACGTAGGTCTGGGGATTATGCTGCACAAGCTGCCCCCCGCAGGCCTCTGGCCCCATGCTCACTTCTCTCCATTTCTGCCCTGCAGAGTGCAGGAGCTGAAGCTGGAGGAGCAGCAGTGGCAGCTGGACCAGGAGCTGCGTTGGTACATAGAGAAAGAAGGTAAGTGTCTGTTTGTACTGGGTGCGGGGGCTGTGTGTGGTGGGGACCCCCAGCCATGCTGCATCCCCTGCTACTCCCACAGAAGCCCTGAAGACCCCTGAGGACCATGCAGCTGAGCAACAGATCCTGGCTCAGTTGCTGAAGGTGGTGGACAAGCGCAACGCACTCATCCACGTGCAGGAGGAGAAGCGGCTCAGTGAGCTGCATCCCTGAAGGATTTTCATGGGGGGGGTTTCTAGCAGTGCCCCTCCCCAGGCTAAGCATCACCCCAAGCTTTACAGGCAGCTTCCATGGCGAAGCTGGGTCCCCACTTGCTATGGAGGGGGTGACAGCAAGTAGCGTCCCCATTCTGCGGCACAGAAGAAGTGCCCCCCACATCCAGCTTAATTTTGCCTTGGCCTTGTGCTTGCTTGAAAATGAGATCTGTGGGGCACATGAAATACAAGGGCTGCATGGCTCTGCCCAGGATTTGCCAAAGGAGGAAAAATCTCCATAGAGGAACTGAGTCTCTCTGCAAGAGCTCCCACAGCTGTGACCCCTTCAAGACAGGGCAGAACTGGCAGCATTGAAAGCTTTAGGTCCCTCAAAACCCCTCATGCTCAAGCTGCTCCACTGCCTTAGTCAGGATAGTTTCTCGGTCCCAGTGTGTGACAGCTCCATGCCCACCAGACCCCAAGGGCCCATGGCCACCTTGGGCAGGTAGCAGCTTAATGGCAGATGTGGTGGGGCAGCAGCAGGAGCAGTGCCTGGAAGCCACTCTGGGACATCCATCCCAATCAAGAACATCCATCCCAGCTGGGGACACCCACCCTAATGAAGGACATCCATCCCAGATGGGAACATCCACCCCAAACCCTGACATCTGGCTCTACAACTGGGACCACCAATAGCCAGACTAGACCGAGCCTGTAGCTCAACACTTTTGGGTGCCACCTCCATACTGTTCCCATCCACCACAGGATACAAGGATCAAAAACTCCTGTGCAATGTGATGTGGGATGAGGATGTTTCCCCAGCAGCTCTCCTAGTGGATTTAGCCCAAAACTGGCACTATCTGTGACACAAGACAAAGGGCACTGCTGGCCACATCCTTGGCCCTTTCGGGCTCCTCCAATTCCAGTGCCTTTGCATGGACCTTTAAAGAGTTGCTGCAGTGCTGTTCTCCACAGTGATGTGGTGCTTACAGTATGGAAGTCCTGGGTGTGGGATGCTATGCACCTCCCACTCTGCTGCAACCCCCAGCCTTGGAATAAAACCTCCTTGACATGGCACAAAGTGTTAAAACACCTCTTTTATTTTCTTCAGCTAAAAAAGGGGTCAGGATGGGACCAGGTCAGTGGCGGTGGAGGGGCTGTTCCTGCAGCCCCCGCATCGCCATCTCCATCTGCTCCTTGGTGCCCTGCAGCATCTTCACCTCGATGCAGTGGAAGAGGTGGAGGCCAGCAGCAAGGAGGAGGATGGCAAGGGCAAGGAAGGCCAGCAAGGAAAAGGAGAGAACAGGGAAGGGCTTCCCAGCCGCCAGTCCTCCCAGCATACCCAGCACTCCCACCATCTGTAGCAGCAGCAGCAGCATGGCCAGCACTGCCATCCTGCCTGAGGAATAACGCTGCTGCCGTGCTGTCACCAGCCCCATGCACACCTCTGTCCGTGCCTCACTCAGCACCTCCACCAGCGCCGGCACTGTGGGAACAGGGGCTTGGGGGTGACACCCATCCACACCCATTTGGTCCCTATCCAGCATATTTCTGTCAGCTCCCTTCCACAGGGTAGCCCAAAATATCCTCCCCATTTCAAAGCCAGTGGTCAGCAGTATCCCCAGTGCATGCAGGACCCCACTGGTGTCCTCAAACCCATGTCAAGGGGACCCCAGTGGTGCCCCCAAACCTTACTGGCTATGCCAATGGTGACACCCGTTGTCTGTCCCCTCCTTCGGATGCACAGCATAGCCATCACAGCCTCATGGTCTGAGTAAGGGATGTCCATTCCTGGGACTGTTCCTGTGGTGGTTCTCAGCTCTTCGCACTTCACTGTGAAGCTGGAGATAGCCTGAGCGAGGGGGCAGTGGGGTCACTGGCTGTCCTCTGACCCATGTGCAGCATGGAGGGACCCTGTCACCTTGTAGAGGATGTAGTCGATGCGGATGCCCAACGGGAAGGGCTGTAGCTCCGACTTGACAGTGAAGCAGTTATTTGGAATGAGAGTGCAGCCATTCTCGCAGCCCTGAGAACAAGAGTCCTGTGCCATACCCTGGGTAAAGATGGGCACACAGGGCCTGGGGGTGTACTTGCTGAGCCGCCACTCACCTCAAAGCGCTTGGCCTCGGTGTAGGCATCTTGCAGTCCCGTCCAGCCACGCAGAAGCCGGATGCCCACGTCTCCAGGGTGCATGTTGAGGTCTCCCCCCAGCAGCACTACATCAGCCGCCTTCCCCGTGTGGCTGCAGGGACAGGACTGACTCAGCCCTCTGGTTCAGCCCTGGGGGACGGGGTACCCCGTGGTGCACCCCTCCCATTGTCCTGGCTGCAAGCTGTGAGCACTTACCGAATGAACTGTGCCAGTTCCCATGCTTGCACCACGCGGTGGGGCAGGTAGGTGTCCTTCTCCCGGCTATACTCAGCATGCAGCTGGAAAAGCAGAGGACAAAGCCATGATCCCCTCCCCACATCACCTATCCCACTCCACAGCTCCCTGCAATGCTTTGGTCCCATGGCTCTGCCTTCATTCTACTGACAGTTTGGGACCTTCACTCCACTGTGCTGCCCAGCTAGGGTCACTGTCCCACCACCCTATGCAATATTAAATCATTGCATTTTAGCAGTGTCCCCAGAGATGGGACAGCAAAGGAGCGATGAAGCCACCTGTCTCCTTCAGGTACTCACGTGGGTGACATAGACGTTGAAGGTGATCTCGGCAATCCTGACAACAACGAGACCCACAGACTTGCCACAGAACCAGTCTCCATGCTGCAGCTGCCAAAGGGAAGGGGGGAGGCAGGGACTGGCACAGCTCAGTAGCGCCCTGTGGATGCCATGTGCCCTATCCACCCCACTCACCATATAAGGGTAACCATTGAGTGAGTACTGGTAGAGCAGTGTGTCCAGGATGGGGAACTTGGAGAAGACGCACAGGCCACTGCCGATGACACCGCTGCAGGGGGGGCACAGTGAACAACCACCTCCCTCCCTCTAGGGAAAGCCCCAGCCCTTCTCACCTTCGGAAATAATGGGAGAAGGGGCAGCAACCACCCAGCTTTGTCTTCAGGTCGCTGTAGTCACCCTCACTCCATATCTGCAGGACAGCGACATAGGCTGAGACCAGGTGCGCTCAGTATGTGAGCTGAGACTGGCATGATCAGCTCATGAGTGAGCTTACCTCCTGCAGCAGGACAAGGTCGAAGCCCTCTCGGCACAGCCAGTCTCCAATGAGGCGGATGCGCTCCTGCCGCCGCTTGCTCAGGTAACGGATGGCCCTAAGCCATGGAGAGGAGCTGAGGATAAGGGCTCATGGAGACCCAAAATGGGGGAAGAGGGTATGGAGCAGGATGCAACTCAGGTGGGGGGGAGATAGCATTGTAGGGTCGTGGGGACAATAAGAATGTGCAGGGAGTTCTCTTTGAGGATGGCTTTCCCCACCTGCAAGGTGAAGCAGCGCATCCCCATTTGGGGGGCACATGGAGGGCTCTTTCCACATGGGAGAATGGGGCGCACAGGGGAACAGACAAGGACTAGGACAAAGCCCAGCTAAGTGCCCTGCCCTCTGTTTGGGCTGTGAAGACAGTGTGATCCCAAGCCAAGCAGGCATGAGGGTGGCCCTCCTAGGGTAGATGTCTCTATCCCCACAGCCTCAGTGGGCTCAGCACCTACCAGCAGTTGAGGTCAAAGACACGGAGCCGCAGTGCAGGGTCCTTCTCCATTGCCCAACAGCAGCACATGGGAGGGTCCAGCAGCAAGCAGCTTCAGGGTGACAAATCCACACAGAGAGCACAATGCTCAGCCCGCCCCCAGCTCTCCCTCCTTCTCTCCCTGAATCTCAAATTGCCTCAAAATAGGGAGCCAACTGCCCCTGGGGATAGGGCTGATGGGGTGCTGGTGGGGTGCCAGGACAAGGTGGGAGCTCAAAGGGGCAGGGGCAGGGATGCGGCACCTCCCTATACTGAGTTATGGTCACTGGATAGACCTGAATCGCAGTGTTACAGCACGACCCCAAGCACGAGAGCAGCTATGGAGAGCTATGGGGAACGGACCCTGACCCGAGACAAACTCCACCGTCCCACTGCGCGTCACACAAAGGAGTTTTAAAAACTGGAAAGAAAAGAAAAAAAAAAAGAAAAAGAAAAAAAGAAAAAGAAAAAGAAAAAGAAAAAGAAAAAGAAAAAGAAAAA
>JAPSGF010000060.1:4686475-4787739 GCA_035772895.1 Perdix hodgsoniae | reverse complement strand
AAAAAGAAAAAGAAAAAGAAAAAGAAAAAGAAAAAGAAAAAGAAAAAGAAAAAGAAAAAGAAAAAGAAAGGGAAAAAGAAAGGGAAAAAAGAGCCATGTGCATGTCCCCCGCCGCCGCGCTGGGCACCTGGCCCGGCCCAGAGCTCCCATTCGAGCTCTCACCGAACTCTCAGCCCGGGCCGATGCCACTCGGCGGGCGGAGTAATCAGACGCGGAGCAACAGGTGGGAGCGGAGCAGAGCGCGGTGCCGGAGCGCGGCGCAGAATCGGGGGCGCACCTGGTGTATGAATGCCGGTCCGGCTGCGGTCCGGCTGCGGTGCCGTCCCGGTTGAGGTCGCGTTGCGGTGCGGTGCCGCGGGACTACGAGTCCCGGCAGTCAGCAGTGCGGAACGGGAAGGGGAAGGCAGCAGGGAGCGGCCCCGGGAGGGCGGTGCGCAGCGACTGGGGGTGGGAGGCCGTGCGCGGCGTCAGTGGAGAGCGCCTTAGGGTGCTGCTGCCCCGCTGCTCCCTGCAGCCCAGTGCTCTTGTTGGGTCCAGCTTGCAAGCTGAGCTGGGAGAAGTAGAAACAAGTATCTCAGGTGTCGTCATGCCACGCTGGACGGTTTGGCTTGCAGAAAGAGGAAATATGGCCAGCGTTAGAACACGGCCTCTGCGTCGCCTTGTAATGGGAGAAGATCGGGTGTTAAGTAGCCACGGGAGTGAAAGCAAAGCTGTAAGGAGCGGTTGTTATTGACAGCACACACTCAGGACCTCCAATACCTGATGCTGATACGAGGCAGGCTGCAACCCCCTAAATACGGGTCAGTGAACCCAGCGATGCTGCAGGGCTTCTCCGTACATCGTGGGAGACAAGGCAGGGAGAGAGTGGGAATGGGGCGAGGCCAACCCAGCAGGCAGCCATCCAACCCGGTGAACCCATTACCAACCCAGGCAACATTACAAACTCATAATCAATTCTGTAAACCCATCCAATTCTACAAACCTATCACCATTCATTCAACCCTACAAAACACAGCAACCCAGCACAGGATCCATCCCAGCACTGGGTTAATTGCTGAAGCGCAACCCAACCATAGCAGGCCCCATAGACCCCACTGTCACAACACCAAAGGAACAACAGAACTGTTTGAGCCAACACAAGAACAAATAATTTTAATGGTTTTTCAGCAGACTGTAGTTTTCTCGGTGCTCCACAGTCTCCTCTGTTTGAAGTTGGACAGATACAGTAAACACAACAAATACATGATACAACCCATCACAGCTGGATTAAAAAAATACACAAAAAATATAATACATAAAAAAATTATTATTATTTTTAACATTGTGGACTGACACAGCTCTAAAAATGGTGATTGTAACCCTGGTAAAGCTTTACAAAGTCTTTAAAAAAATAAAACAGTACTTCATGTGAAATTCATAAATACACTGGAGGAGAACAGAGAGGCTATGGGGAGGGCAAGGAAGATCTCTGGGGCTGTGGCTGAGTCTTAGCTGGGGCAGGAGGGAGGGATGGAGGGATAGAGAGAGGGAGGGATGGATAGAGAAAGAGAGGGATGGATGGAGAGGTAGATGGAGGGATGGAGGGAGGGATGGAAGGAGCACAAAGCAGTCCAGTTAACAAAGAGCTCCATGTGATGGTGGGAGGTTTGAACTTGGATTCCCAGAGTTTAAATCAGTGAGTTAAAAAAAAAAAAAAAGAAGAAAAAAAAAAAGAAGAAAAAAACCCAGCACAGCCATGAATAACAAATGAACATGCTACATATGAGAGCTTGGGACCGGTGGGCTGTGGCTGTCCCCAGGATTTTCCCCTTTTTCCTTTTGATCCGGCACTGGGGTGGCTCTTCTGGGAGAGAGCCCCAACACATGGCATCAGCAAAGGGCATTCCCTGAGCTCTGCACTGTCCCTGCACGCCCAGCATCCCATCACCAATCCCAGCTCCATCATCCCAAAACACTCTGCACTGCTCCTCCCACTGCCTTCAGTCCTCCTCCAGGTGGACAAAGTGTTTCTCCTGCTCCCTGCTCCATGCCACCCTGCACAATCCTCCTGGGGATGCTCTCCCTTGCAACCTGCAGGACTGGGCACAGTGCATTGGGTTATTGTGGGCTGTAGCCCCATTATTCCCTCTGAGCAGACCCAGTCTTGCATCCCAGATATCCTCTGTCCCCTCTCGGTCCTCTCCCTATCCCCTCCTCTTCCTATTCACAGCTCAGCTCCATGATCCTCCCTGCTTCCCACTGAGATGGGAAGCATCTCATGATCCTTGGCTGCTTCCCATTGAGAAAAAGCCAATATCAGAACTGTCAAAACAGAAAAATGGGCCAAAAAAAGATGGAAAATGTACATATGCAAAATAAATCAAGCAAACCCACTGCACCATGGCAAATCACACTAAGGGGTGCTGGGGCTGGAGAAAAGCCTGAATGCAATCCCTGGAAGTATGCACAAACACCACAGCAACATGGTTGACCACGAGCCCCATGGTAAGCTCTGGCCACAGGCACCAGAGGTGACAGTAGGGGGTCCTGGGCACTGTGGAGTGGCACAGGATAGAGGAAGCTCAATTCTGAGTACAGTATTAAAAAGCACTTTTTAATTTAAAAAAAAAAAAAAGATAAAACCAAAAATAAAACAATTAAACAACGCTTTGCATCATTGATGCCTTCCTGCTCCCAAAACTGCCAGGACAGGATGAGGAACACCCATCCTCATCAAGGCACAACGCAACTTTTCTCCTGTTCATTTCTCCTTAGGGCCACCACCCCTGCCCTGCTCCTACCTGCTCCCACCTCTGCCCTGGGCTCAGGGGATGTCTCCATGTCCTCACCACCACTCCCAGTGCCGGGTTACACTACTGTTCCATGGATATGACCATGGACCCAGTGACCTGGACAGGGAGGCAAAAGCAGCACCATCCACCACTCCAACATCCTGTACGGTCCTGGTTCATTGGCACCACTGCATTCCCTATCCAGCGCTGGACACAGGCTCCTCTCCGTCCTCCCTACATTTCCATTCTCATTCTTCTTTTTCTTCTTCTTTTTTTTTTTTTTTTAATATATATATTTATTTAAAAACTGTTCCTAAAGTAGAAAACATCTGCAATCGCAAGTCAGTCTTTTTTGGCTATTGCTTTTCTTCTTATTCCTCCTCCTCCTCCTCCTCTCTTCCAATAACACCCAGTGGGGCCGGGGGGCACAACAGGCGGCACTTTTGCACAACCCTCCCCACGTCTCTGTGTCTCTCAAGCCCCTGCCTCTCCCAAGGGCCCCTAGTCCTTCACCAATTTGTAGACGTGATGCTGGGCGCCATGCTCGCTGGTGGACACCTCAAACACGAAGGCGATGCAGAGCAGGGTTTCCTGGGTATCCCTGTTGGTAACAACCTGTGGGGAAGCAGAGGGGCATCAGTGAGTGTACTGGGGGTGGATGCTGTTATTGGGGGTGTTGTGTGGGCTCAGGCATGGCAGCTTTATTCGCACTGATTTTGCTATCTGCTATTTGGGGGGGGTGTGCAGAATCAGAGACAGCTGCTCTAATCTGCACCACCAAAACTTTGCCTCCCTCAGTGTTCAGGGAGTGAGTGCACAGGCCTGGGCACAGCCACTCCATTTTCACCATCAGAATGTGCTCCCTGCAGCGGGGATGGGTTGGAGACGGATGCACTGCTGCTTCCAGTGTACCACCCCATGCTTGCTAACCACCATCCAGTAGGCTACATGCACTCGGGCACAGCTGCTTTATTTGTGGCACCACCACTTGGTGTCCATAACTGGGGCAGTTTGCAAGGTCTCATGCAGTATTTGCATAGCCAATATGACATGTTTCACCATTTGATCCACGCACAAAGCTCTGGGAAGGGTGAGTACCTGCAGGATGGTGAAATTCTCCAGGACACTGTTCATCATGTACTTCTCCGGGAGATGCTTGAGTTTGTGGATGAAGTTGATCATATATTCACACATGGGAGAGCGGTGGATGCGGTAGACAAAGCGGCTGTTCTCCAACCGCGCGTACTCTGTCTGCAATGACAGCCAGGCATCAGCAGGAGAGTGACACAATAATGGGGAATGCATGTGGCAGCCAACAGGGACACCGTGGGATAACCACTGTCTGTGCACACATCATACATTCGCTTCTGGGGTTTTATCCATCCCACACTGTCCAAGGACTCAAAGCATGGACACCATTCCCAAATACTCCCAACACCGCACAGCACTCACCTCCACCTTCTCCACAACCTGCTTCCCAAAGGAGCACACCTTGGTGGACACTGTGATGGTCATGTTCTCTGCGCTGCTGTACTGACTGCTGACACCATAAAAAGTCCCTGGCCCATCCTGAATTGTGCTGTTCAAATCCGCCTGAAAAGAGAGGAGTGCTGTCATGAGCCATTGTGTTCTTGGGAAAGAGGACACTAAGATGGGTTGTGCAGAAAAGCTGTGGGTGCCCCATCCTTGGGGGTGCCCAAGGCCATGCATGGGACCCTGGGCAGCCTGATCTGCTGGGGGGCACCCAGCCCACAGCCAGGATGCAGCTGGGTGGGCTAAGGTCCCTTCCAACCCAACCACTCTATGGTGCTATGATCTTTAATGTCCCTCCCAACCCAACCACTCCATGGTTCTATGATCTTCAAGGACCCTTCCAATGCAACCATTTCATGATTCTATGATCTTTAAGGGCTAGAGGTCAATCCTCCGAGCCTCATACCCAAAACTTGACGAGGAAGAAGGAGTTCTGGGGCCCACGCTCATAGAGCTCCTTGAGGCCACCCTTCTTCTCAGGGAACTTGTCGTAGATCTGGCGGATATCCACAGCCTCTAGCAGCGGGTCACTGTACGAGGGGTTCGTCTGCCCGATGTGCACGAAGAGGTGTTTGCTATACTGTAAGGGCAAGTGGGGTCAAAACAAGGAGGAGGTTAGCTGAAAAAGCTGGATGACACTGAGGACAAGGGTGGCCAGGTGTCTAGGGGATGGGGAAGGTGGTGTTACCGTTTCAGCATCCCGTGGCACCTCCATGAAGGCAGAGTACTCAAGGAGCCGCAGCTTGGCAGAGGCGATGGTGCGGTCCTGCCAGACCGGCACGGCTGAGGCAGCTGGTGGTAGCGGGGCCAAGGGTTCATAACCTGGGGGAGGACACAGGGCAGTGTCAACTGCTGTGAGCCCTTCTTGTACCACCAGGATGCTGCTTACCTTGGTGTGCTCCCCTTGTCCCTCCCCAGCCTTCTAGAATGGCCATTTTGCTGTGGGGTGGGAAATTTGCACCCTATCCCAAAAGGGGACAGCAGGGACCTGCTCACTGTGGGGTCTGGAGCTGGGTTTAAACCCAAGTTTTCACCTCAGGAAGCTGGGATGGGGACCTTGGATGGGTGACATTGCTATGCAGTATAGGAACAAGAAGTATAGGGACAAAAAGCTGTGAGCATGGCTCCAGGGTGGCTGGCAACACTGGGTGACACCATGGACAAAAAGCTGCATCCCCAGCACAGCTGTGAGGTACCAAGTGATGCCCCCCAGGAAGGACGGCACTTACTGGCTAGTGATGGAGGCATGGGTGGCTGGATGGGGTAAGCTGGTTGTGCAAATGGTTTAATGCTGAAAAACAAAAAGTGCCTCGTTAGGGTAACAAGGTTGGGTCCCATGGCGGGGCTGGTTGGCATGGGGGCTTGTACTTACTCCTGAGAGGGTCCAGGCTGCCCTGGGATTGGCCCACTCCAAAACTGGGGAAGAGCAGAGAGAACACAGTCAGCACCCCTTGACCCCCCCAGACCCATCTGCAGCCTCCAGAGTGCCTCTTCCACAATGCAGCCAAGAGGCTGTGACTCCCCCAGGGCCATGTATGGATTCTTATCCCCCACCCCAAGCATGGGGGACTGTGGGCACAGAGCTGTCCTCACCCTAGGGGCAGCAGAGAAGACGGCCTGAGGAAGAGGAGGGGGGGGGCTGAGCTTGTTCTGTAGGACGCTGGCCGACACAATCTGAGCGGAGGACATGGACGCCATGCTCTGCAGAGCCTTGTCTTTGGAGACTTGGTCCTTGGGGGGAGAAAGAGAGGAAATGGGCATTATGTAGGGCTTTGGGTGGGCTGCCCCCACCTCCCCAGAAGTTTAGCGAAGTGTGGAGGTGTTGTGCAACCAAGAGATCAGGATTGGGGGGGGGGGGGCATGGTTAATGCAACCAATGCCAAAAATACACAAGGTAATGAACACTATCACCCTGCAAATGTCCTCCCCTCCCCACCTCCCCCCCCACACATGTTGTACCACCCCTCCAGGTGGGAGCTACCAGGTCTAGGAGGTGTCCTTACTGCCTCCCTCAGGCCACAACGGGTTTAGCAAAATGCAATGCGGTAATCACAGCATCAGAGCTCAACTTACCAAGTTCATGGCCTGTCCGCAAAAGAAAGGAAAAGACATGGTTAGAGCCAAGGGGATCTTGAGTACACCCCCTGCACCTCTCCAGTTTGCCATCACAGCCTCGTTTTGGGACTGACTCCCTGGTCCTTGCACCATCCTGGTGGTGGGGACCCCTGCCTTCACTGCTTTGTAATACCCTTCAAATCCTGCTCCCCCCAGTGAGAAGGTGAGAACCAGACTCCTTCAAGAAATCCATTTTCCCCATTTTTTCTCTCATTTTGAGGGCAGAAGCTCACAGCAACAGGCACCCCATCTGCAGGGGGAAGTGTACAAATCAGTTCTTCACTCCCCTCCTCACCCCGCTCAGGGCTCTATGGCCTCATTTATTCCCATCTGGGGCACAGCAGATGTGCGATAAATAGGGTTTGAGGGAATGCTGAGCTCTGTGTGCAGGAACACACCAGCAGCACAAACCCAAAGAATATGACTGCACCTTAAAGAAGTCACCACTTGCTGATGGATGGGAGTTCTGACTCAGTGGGATGAGAGTTTATCTTAGGGTCCCAGATTCGCCTCCAGGAATGGGTGTGAAAGGATGCTCTACATTCACACTGCACTGCTTCAGAGCATTGCTCTTGGTCAGCCCTGAAGCATGGCTGGGGCTGGAGCCTGCAGCCCCCCCACTCATCCAGTAATACCTTTCAAAAATACTTTTTGCAGAGCTTTCTGTTGTCATTCATTCTACTCCACCATCTGTCCCCTCTCCTGGGCTTGGGGTCTGGTGTATAATCCAAATCATTCGGGGTCCCCTCCCAGCAAACAGCTGGGGACGATGGCGGATGGTCCTTGTGGCACTGGGGTCTGCCAAACCTGCTCAGTGCTTTCAGAGGGCACAGCGTGGTAATCCTGAAACGAGGCCCCACTGCCAGCCCCAGTGCAAAAGCACTCAGACCCAAATGGTGGCGATGTTTTGGGGACTGAGTGAACCTCGCCCAGAAGTTCTGGAGACAGAATACTGTATTCTTGGGGCTAGAAGTTTTCAGGGCCCCCAGATGAGCCTGAATCCAGCTCAGGGGATTGAACAAAGAGCAGCCCAGGCTGTGCAAATGGGATGCCCTCAATGGACACCAATGGGGACCACTGGGTGGGGACACCTGGGTGGGTCTGATCCAAGGAGGGCTCAGTCCTTTGGGCATTTCAGTGCCTGCTGTGTCCCTCTGTTCCTACCCTCCCAACAAATAACACCAGGAACAGTAGAAATGTTTAAGGACAGGTTAGTCGGGCTGCAGTTAGGAGGAAGGAAGGAAAGGAAAGCCAACCACAGCAGCGGGCGATCCAGTTTTTCCTAGCTTGGCTCCATTGGCCTCTGGAACTATGGGTTGTCCTGAGACCATCACTGTGTCCCCACTGGGAACACTGTCCCTACAACACGGTGCGTGCCTTCCTTGGGGACACTGCTTGGAGACATCGCTGTCATAGCTTCTGACAAGAGCAAGGGGAGACAATCCTTGTGACCATCCCAAGTCTGGGGGAACTCTTTGGGTTTGGTTTTGTTGCCAGTTGCACTGGGATGGGTCTTTTTCCCACTAGGAGATGCCCAAAAGAGCAGAGTGGATCACAAGGGGAGGATGTAAACCCAATTCAATGTGGTCCAGGTCGGAGGGTGGAGAGGACACCATGGATACCTCCACATTTCTGGGAGAGAAGAGGGATCACGCAGCCCTTGCAGCCACTCCAATCCATCAGTTCCAGGAGCAAAGGGAGGAGGGAAGCAAAAAAAAAGCCATCAAAAGAAGAGGAAGCAGCACACTAGAGTGGAGAGTGTTAGTGGTCAGCAGGCAGGAGGGAAGCGGGCGCATACCTTCAGCTTGGACTGAATCTCCCGAGATTTCCGTCGGGCAAGAACCTGCAAGTGGCTAGAGACCTGCAGAGAGAGAGCAGGAGAGGGGAACAGCAGAGCCGTCAACCAGAGGAAAAGAGAGGAAGGAGAGGGGCTGCCCATGCTCAGAGAGACACCGCCGAGGACACCTGGGCACGGGTGCCAACGTACCTTGATGCCAACCTGGTACTCCCGCACCTTCTTCCGAGCTAGAACCTGGATGTGGCTGGACACCTAGCGCCCACCACGCCGTTAGAAAGGAAAACACAGAGTGTGAAGACATGTCCCTGCACTGCCCAAGGGGAAAGTGTATGGGAAAAATGGGGCACGTAGATCCAGAGTGCTCCAGAAGATGTTCGTGGTCCTGCAGCACTGCAGTCGCCATGAGCTGGAGGGAGGAAAGTTAGGAGGAAGGGAGTGGGGTCCATGGGGAGAAGGCGGTGGCTCATTATTTACCATCTGTTGGAGCTGCCCAAAAAGACAGCCCCACACCTGTGAGTGCACACAGCCCTGTTGTGCTTTCAGTAGGGCTGCAATGAGACTGCTGGGATGCAGTATACTTGGGACTGCTGCTGATACTGCAGGTGGGAAACTCAAGGTTTTCTTTTGTGCAGAGCACTCCTAGCGCAGGATGGGGCTGATCTGCAGATCCTGAGTGCATGTCTCTGCACCCAGTAGGGCTCACTTTGGTGGGAGCGACTTCAGCACCAGCACCCAATTCTCTCAGACAACAAAGGCATGGAGAGGACAACGTCACACACACTGATACCCTCAGAGCATTGCTTTCACTCTCTGCCCTCTGGCTGGATCACAGTCCTCTCCTCCAGCAACAGTCTCAGAGGAGTTTCCCCACAGCATACAGGTACCAGGATCCATCCCATGCAGGGACAGTGGCATGGGGCCACTGCACCATGGGTCACCCCAACCCCCTCTGTCCCATGTCCCCTTGGGGAGGGTCACCACATCCATGAGGATGCACAGTGGGCAGAGATGAGCCATGTGTATGTTCTAAGGGGGCACAGTGCACAGAGGGACGCAAGCACTGTGCAAGCAGAAGAGGAAAGCCATGTTTCCCTGCCCTGCTGCCATCCCCAATGCTGCCACTGCCAGGCTTCGTGTTACTCCAGGGACCATTGCCACGCTGCTGTCACCTGGCTGCAGTGGTCACACCTGGGACCCAGCCCTCAGAATGCCTTCAAGCGCACTGTATGCCACACAAGGCACACAAACTGACAAGGAGGTTTTGGGACATGGGGACAACCTCTGGTTCCAGGTGGAAAGAAAGGGCAATGCTCGACGATGTACAAGAGCTGCAGCTCCAGTGCTGTTATGGAGAAATGGACCCAGTGAGCAGAAAGTACAGATGCATGGCACAGCCAGACCCCTCCGGGCACCCCATCCCCAGGGCCCACATAAAGGCACCCTCAATAAAAGCAGAGTGCCAGCCTCACCTGCTTCCTTGTCCGTGTCTTCCCTGTCCGCAGCTTGATGTAGCGCGCAATCAATTCGTTGCGACCTGCAGGGATGTGCAGCGTCAGCCCCGGCACAGCGGGGAGAAGGGGACAGCATGGGATGAGGGGACACTGGTCTGCAACAAGGGAGGAGGCTCTGCCAGGAGATGGCGCTGCCAGGACAGCTGTGTGGCCCGAGGAGACACTGGGGTGGCCCATGGGGACATCAGAGCGGCCAGCCCCCAGCGAACACACGGGAACATCCGTTGTGTTCCCCACCCCCAGCACCATGGAGCACGGATTGGGGGTCAGGGGTGGTATCCACCGGTACCCCCCACTACAGCAGTGTCTCCAACATAGGTGATCACGGATCCCCTAAAACCATCCCAATGGGGCACTCCTTTAAGCACAACCCCATTCTGTACATGGGTCCTGGGTGCCCCCTGAGCACTGAGCTTCCCCCAACACACCAAGCTGCCCCACCAGTATTTCCTAACGTCCTGAGCTTAATTCGAAGCAGAAGTGCTTTTGCACCACATTTTACAGGGCCAGCTGTGGCCAATCTGTGCTCCAACGTCAGAGCAGCTGGGAGCATTCTTCAACCCGGCCCTGTTCCCCCCAATGCCTCACCCCCCGCACATGGGGGCGGCAAGGCACGCCAGATTTATTTTAATGGACCAGATGGTGGTGGTTGGAACTTGTCGAAATGCCCTTGGAGAGGGTTTCGGCTTTAAAAATAAATAAATAAATAAAAATAAAATAAATTAAAAAAATCCCCACCACCCTACCCTGGGCAGCTCCAGAGCAACTGGGAGGGGGTGGGGGGTGAGAGGGGACACATGAGGACTGACAGTGCCAGGTGCTATGGGGTGGCTGCGGTGCTATGGGGTGGTGGCCATGGGGGAGTTACCATGGGTCCATTGGAAATGTGGGCACAGAGAAGGGTCCCTGTGTCAGTCATGTCCTCTGTGCAGCAGCCATGGGTGCCCTGGTGCAACCCCATGGCAACCCCAGAATGGTAGTGCAGACATCACTCCTTCTTCTGCCTTTTAATTAATGAGCAGCTCCTAATGACCAGGGCTCACTTGCTCTTGGTTGCCAAAACACTGGCTTGGAAGGAGCTGTGGCACCATGCACCCACCCCTGCCTCATCCTGCTCAGCACCCAAGAGTGCTCCGTGCACACCATCCCTCATCCTGTCCAGCACTCACATGTGCACCGGTGATGTGATGCCACAGGGTGCAGCAATGGCCGTGACCGCGGGGTGTTAGGTTTGGGTCCTTCAGCTCTTTGGCTGCACCCAGCCCATTCCCATGTCCCATCCCCATGCTCAGCAGTGTGGAAGCAAATAGGTGAAATGAAACCTGGCTGCAGCGATGCACCCAACATGATGCCCAGCACTGGACATCTTCCTACACCTCTGCCTCATCCCACATCCTGGCAGCACCATTTGCACCCATTCGGGTGCCCATGGCTGTGTCCTTGTGATTCATTCGGAGCCATGCCATTCCCTCAGTGAGGGCACATCCTCCTCCAAATTACCACATTCCCCAAATTCCTCTCCCCTGACACTACCGCGTCAACCAGTTGGACAGCTCTGTTAAAAATAACCCAGTGGGACACGCCGGCAGCCAAAGAGCGGTGTGAGCATGACCAGCCCACCCCATGGCTCCCACCTGCTCCTGGGGCACGTGCACGTCCCACACCCCATTTCCATGGGACACTGGCACCATCCCCTGAGTCAGCACAGTATTAAGCAAAGCCACTCATCCTCCCATTTGGGTGTTCCAAGGGGGTCCCCAAATCAGTGCCACCTGGAGATGTATAGCCCCAGTGTGACCCAATTGCTCTCCCTATGGGTATGTTCAGACCCTGCCTTCCCCTTTTGCAATGCCCAAAGCCACTCATCCTTTGGGTACTCCAAGGGGGTCCCAAAGGATTGCTGTCATGCGGGGATGCGCGGCCCCAGTATAACCCCATTGCTCTCCGATGGGTTTGTTCTGAACCTCACTTTCCAAAGGCACCTCTGAGAGAAGAGCCCTCTGCAATGCCACCCCCAACCCCTATATGCAGAGCCCTCTGGGTGTTCGATGGGAGGTGGGGGCCACTGCCTCTTTAAACAGCTGCCAGATGGCTCTGAAAGGCTGGAAAAACCGGTCTGCACCCGGGTGTGCTGCGCAGGGCCAGACTCCCAGCGGCACTTCAGCTATTCCAGGAGAAATCCAAAAAATGCACCCGCTCAGGAAGCCCTGTGCTGCCTTTCAGCCACCAGCCCTGACCAGGGTGCCCCAGGGTGGCACTGGAATGGGGACGGGGACAGTGTGTACCAGGTACCCAGTGCCCTCTGTGCCATGGGTGGATGAGCCATTGGATGGTGATGGCGCTGTTACTGGTGGGCTTGGAGGTCACCACCAGGGACAGCAGTGTGGCACCGTGTCCCATAAGAAGGAGATCTGAAGTCACCTGTCTGGGGGATGACATCATGGGAGGGAGAGAGGAGGGGACAGCCCCACTGTGGCACAGATGGGGGCACACACCTTTGTCCTCTCCTTGGTGGCACTGCGCACCCCTGCCTTCATCACTCATCCTCATCCTTCCTGCTGCAGGGGAAACAAGGCTGAGCCCAAGCAAAACGCATTTCACAAATGGGGCAATGTCACCTGATGCAGAACAGGTGGCTTGGAGTGGGCTGGGGGCCACAGCCACCGTCCTCCTGGAGCACTCCCTGGTTCAGGACACTACAGGGAGTGGTGTGAGACGGCCATGCCCACTCCCTGCCCCACGGCTCCACCAAACCTGTCAGTCCAGCACATTGAGAGCAGAAGGGAGGAGATGGCTGTGACAACACCATGGGGACATGGGTCACTGCCCTCTGGTACCCAAAGCCACACAGCTTGGGAAAGAACTTTTGAAGTTGGAGTGCTCTGGGTTGAACCCCAGATGGGTTCAGGGCTCGGAACCAGTCCCATCCCAGTGCATAGTGACACACTCACTGCCTAACCCATCCTATGTGTGCACTCACCGTACATCTTGCCTTCATCCGAGAGGATGATTTTCCGCCGGCCACAGGGGGGGTAGATTGCCAGAGCCTCCTGGAAGCTCTGCTCGATGTCTGGGCTCCACACTCCCTCGGCATCGTTGTCCAGGCTCTTGTCCATCCCGTCCTGGCCATCTTCCCGCCCCTCCCCGGGGCTGCTGCTGGCGTTCCAGCTGTTGGACGCTATGGTGCTGGCTGCTCTGGGCTCTGAGCCCGAGCCCCCACGGACACGCGGCAACCTGCGAGAACAAAGAGACACCCCTTAGACTTGGCTGCAACTGTCATGGCCATGTTGGAGTCGCAGGTGACAGCATGGTCACAGTACATCCCCCGTACTGGCACTGCACTAGAAGAGCACTCCAGTGCCAAGCATGCACATAGTTCTGCCTCGGGGACATGGCCACGTTTGCCATTAACACCCCAAATCCTGCAGAGCAAAGCCACCACATGCCCACCCCAAACATCACTTGGGAACAACCGCGTGCTGCCCTACACACAAAGCATTCAGGCATACTGTGCCCATACAGAGCACTTGGGCACACATGGACACTTGGGGACCTGTGAGCCTCAACCCTGCACCCCCAGTCCAGCAGAGCAAAGCCTCCAGATGCCCATCCCAAATATCACTTGGGAACAGCCCATGTGCTGCACTACACACAAAGCACTCAGACACATAGTGCACACACAGAGAACACACGGGCACCATGTGTGTCCAAGGGGCACAAGATTACATTTAGGGACCTGAGCCCCCAAAAGGTGGGGAGGGGATTTGACAAACCAGGTGCCCCAGGAAGGCTTCCCTGCCCTCCTGCACAGATTTGCAGAGTGGCATTGGATTCTGTTTGGAGGTGTCTTGCTGTGCAGTGCTATGCTTCCCGTTTGGGGTGGGAGCGTGCAAAGGTCTCAGCACACAGACATCTCCTTTTAAAGGAACTGCAGCAACTCGCTGGCTCGGGCACGCACCCAGGCTGCTTTGTGTTGTGTTTTTTTTTGGTTTTTTTTTTTAATTTTTTTAATAAAAAAAGAAACCCCCCCCCCCCCCCCCCCCCAGCGCTCCCCCTCTTGCCGAACACTGTGGCCAAATAAGGAGAACTGGATTGCAGGATGGAGCCGGCAGCCAGGGGAGGGATGGCGGCAGCAGGCTGCACCGCTCTGCACCCCACGCTCAGCACAGCCCCGGGGGGCTGCATAGGCTGGGGGGAGGGGCTTTGTGTGTGAGCAATGGGGAGGGGAGAGGGATGTATGATATAGGGGGGCTGGCACATAAGGCTGAGCCCCCCAGCTCCTACCCCATGCAGCTCCCTGGGATCTTGTCGATATGCAAACCCTACAGTGGGTGCAGGGATGGGAGAGGGACTGCCAGAATGCAGGGGGCCTGCCTATGGATTGACACATGGGACTGAGCCCACCCCATACAGCCCAATGGAACCTTGTGCCCATGTAAACCCCATAATGGTGCTGAGGAGACCCCCTGCAGACCCCACAGCACCCAGACCCCACAGCCCTGAAGCACCTGGAGTCTCCCCAAGTAATGTGAGATCCCCCCCTCTGCAGTGGGATACCCCTCATGGGGTTTGGGTGCCAGGAGGGGACAGACCTGAGAATTGGGTTGCAGGGGTTTTGCAGGGTGCCACAGCCTGTGGCAATGGGGGCTCTGTGGAGCCATAGGGCTAGTGGTACCACTGCCCACATGGTGACAAGTGGCACATGTCACCATCCCCTTCTCCAAGAGCTCTCAGCTCCTTGCAGCCCCCCCAGATCTCTCCCCCCTCACTGCCTCCCTCCCCAGCAGGGAAATCCCAGTGCAGCCCTTTCAGGGAAGCAGGGGAAAAACAGGGGAAAAACAGGGAGGAGGAGGGTGAAGCGGGGCCCTGGCCAAGGTGCGAGGAAACAGCTCCTCCTCCATCAAACCTGCTTTTGGCTAGGCCAAGGGATTTTATTTCCTGGAGGGAGGGTGCAGAAAGGCAGCAAGTCACAGCTTTGACGTAAGGGGCCGAGCACAGCGCTCCACCCAACCTTACAAAACAGCAACCAGAAAAGCAATTAGGAAACCAGCACGGCTGGACCTGGGTACCAGCCTGCCCGACCTGATCAAGGCTGGGAGGGACTGGAGCTGCCGGAATAATAACACCTCACTGTGTCCCTCCTCCTGGCTTTTGCTTGGGACAGGGACGGAGCCTCCCTTCCACAGGGACTCTGGCACCTCAGCAGAGCCATTCACAGCCACACGACAAAGGGATGCTTATTGCACCATGGCAACCATGGGGTACCAGGAGGGTGCAGGATGGGTGCTCACAGCGGGCATGGAGGGGGCCACCAGGGCATGGCCAAGGTGAAACTGGGAGACGGAGGCAGATGTGGCATTCCTGTGGGCTGCGTGCTCACCCCAAGCTCGACCCCAGTGCAGCTCAAGGGCTCGCCAAGGTGAGGGTCCTCAGTCCTAAAACACTATGAGAAATCCCTGTCGAACCCTGTGGCATTCAAAAGCTTTGCCCACGGGGTTGCAAAGAGCAGGTACACAGATTGGGGAATGGAAACATTTAGGACACAGCAGCGGTGCCCAAGTGCCCAGGTCAGGAGCAGAGTGCTAGCAGTGCACAGCGGCAGCAGGAGCAGCAGAACCTGATGGGGTAAGGATTGTGGGGCAGGCTGTGTGTGGGAGCAGCATGAGGGCAACTGTGGGGCTGGGAGCACAGGGATGGGGCCGGGAGCATGGGGATAGAATGGGGAGCATGGAGTGGCACCTCATCCCCAGCAGAGCTACTGAGCTTGGGGGCAAGGTGCATACCCTTCTCCCCAGCGTGCTTAGCCCCAAAAGCACTCCCCCACACCACACATCACTCCAGCCCCATATCGCGATTGTGTGGAGCAGAAAGCCAGGATTTGGGGTCTGTCCAAAGCAAGAGAGGATGGATGGAGGTAGATGCCTTCCTAGGGGGCTATCATCATGACACAGGGATCAGTGCCCTTATCTTGCTCCTTGCTTGCCACAACCATCCCTGCCCTCCTGGTGGCACTGAGGTGGGCCTGCTGTGGGTGACAGCTTCCCCAAGTCCATGGGGAGCAGCCCCAGGACTCCACAATGGGGACATACACAGTTGAGCATGAGCAGACGCAGCACAAAGGGCTACAGCCACCACCTTACTCCCTCCCTGCACGAGGGATGGGGGCAAGCCAGCCCTCCCTGCCTGGACCCCATAGCAAAAGGATAAAAGTTCAGCAACAAGTTGGGGCAGGCATCAGGGCGGGCGCAGCCTCACCTGCACAGCAACTGCTGCGGTGCTGACACTTGGTGGGGAGGGGTAGGGGGGAACACGGGGTCATCACCATTCGTGGCACAGAGGGAATCGCTCCGTTGGGCTGTGCTGCTCAGATGCTGAGGCAGTACGGGTGTGATGTGCCCCGAGGAGGACACCAGCAGTGCCAAGAGGGGCTGCCTCCTCTGGCTCCGCAGAACCCCAAGCCAACAAATCCCAAAGCAGAAGCCCCAGTGCACTGGCTGCAACGCAAGAGCCCACCCAGACACCAGAAGACAATCTGTGGGCACTGTCCATGTGCTCCTTGGTGATGAAAGGAGCACAGGGTCACCCACACTGTGATACATCCCATGGGGCTGGGAGCGGAGCAAGGGAGCACCACCCGCAGCAAGAACATGACCAGTGTTTCAACAACCCACGGTCTCCTAGGAAGACCCCAGCAATGGGGAGATGTTCCCCTGTTCACCGATATCCCATGCTGCACACCAAACCATGATGCTCACTGTGCAATGACCCTTCGTGGGCACTGGGGCTGGAGGTGGCACAGCTTTGCCCACCCCACTCTCTTCCTCCCAGCAGCTCTGGGGCTGCAGTGAGGGATTTCCCTGCTCACTTCCAGCCAGGGCTATGCCACAGGGCTGCCAATAACCCCATGGGATAGCAAAGCCCCTGGGCATTCCTGCATGGGCTGGGGGCATGGAAGCAGCCGAGCCCCTGGTATCCCTGCAGAGCAGCCTGACTAATCTCCTTTCCTCTATCGCTTCCTGTCCCTTCCGGCTTGGCAGACGGCTCAGGAAGCAATCAGAGCAGGGAAACCGCAGGAGACCACGTGGCAGCGTCCCACCAGGGTCTGTGGTGCCACCAGGGCCATCTGATCATGGAATGCTCATCTGCGGGGTATCCAACGATAAGGTGCCCATCTATGGGGTACCCACTGCGACCCCACCCTGCAGACTTCAGCACAGTTCCCCAAAAAACTGCCATCACTGCACTGGTCAAGGATGCTCCATTTCAAATCATGAGGGCAAATGATGGGAAAATCTCATTGATGTGTCCCTGGAAAATTAGGGCATGGTCAAGAGACAAGACCTGGGTGAAGCTCATGGTGCATCAGGTAAGACGCTCCTTGCCAGCACGCAGAAGAGTTCTCTATCTCCTCCTTTTCCTCCATCCCCAACCACACTGGTTTTTGGCTGCTGGAGGACCTACGCTGGTTTCACCTAAGGCTCTGGGACCAGGACATGGGGACAGGGGACAGATGGACACTGTGCTCCATCCTCTGTCCCTCCTTGCCCCAATTACCCTGCCCAGCCAGGGTGTTGCACCCGTCAGGTCATAAATAGAAAGCTTTGACGGCATTAATTACTCTCTGTGTTATGAAATGAGAGCAATGAAAACAACAGGGTTGGGGTTGAAGACGGGCCACCACCGTGGCCACCCCGTGACACCCACAGCACCAGGTGACCCGGAACACGGAAGGGACAACATATGAAGGAATTTGCTTTGCTCCCACCTCAAAATGTGCCCATCCTGGCATGCGTGGGGACATTTACATCAGGGTGGCCACTGTGTCCAGGACCCCAAGACCCATTGCCACCATTGGTAAGGGAGAGCTGTTGGTACCAGCGCTCTGTGCACACACATGGGGCAATGTTCCCTTGCTAGGTGGGAGAGATCCCAGAGACCCCTCAGGACACACTCCTTCCATGGAGGAGGAGGTTTGGGTGCTGCTGACCCCACTGCAGGGAGAACATCTTCTTAGGGATGGAGACTGCTGGGTGAAGAGGAGGAGGGGGAAGAGCAGGAGGAAAAGGAGGAGGAAGGCTTCAATGCATTTCACACTCGCCCCCTTCCCAGTCACCTCCACCCCCAAGAAACCCAACCCCACCCTGGAGCAGCTGCACTGCTGCCTGCACTAACACCGTGGGGTGAACACAACACTGCACAGAACAGGAAACCAATGGGGCATGCAGCAAAGGGGACAACAGCCAACCCCCCCAGACTCATAGGAAAAGGCTTGCAGGGTCACAGGAAGGCTTGCAGAATGCAACCTTTCCTGCCTGATTTCCTAAGCTAGGGACAGTGGGGTCACTGTTATGAGGTCTCCAATGTCACCAACCCAGTTGGGACAACCTACAAACCAAGGCCATACAAAAACAGTGCAGCACTGAGTACTGCACCAGTTTATTCCCAGAGATAGGCTCAGCATCACCTCACTGCATGCTGCTACCTCAGACAAGCAAAATGGGTGAGCGAAGCACCCTGGTGCATGTCCATGGCAGAGCATCACTCTCTGCCCAATCTCTCTCGGCACTGCCCAACCCATCTATTGTCCCTGTTCAGAGTCATGGGGGAAGCCCACTCCCATTAGGCAAGGAAGCACAGGGTCCTGCCCAGTGCCTTCACCTTGAGAGGGATGAAGCCCGTATCATCATCATCATCATCCCCAAACCCAATGTTTGCATTGGTTGTATGCACGGCAGGAGATGGCAGCTGGGGAGGGCAGTGGGGCGCTGGCATGGGCCCACAGCCCATCCTCCATGCACAGTGCAGCTGTAAACTTTGAACATCTTCCGGAGAGAAGTTAGTGGCTATTGTGAACAGCTGGATTTAATTTGATGAGGAGTGAGGAGGAGACAGTCATGGGGAAATAATATGGCTTGGCGCTCCTGGGCAAGGAGCCCAGAGCCCCGGCAGCACTCCACTTCCCAACCGAGGTGGGGAAACTGAGGCACAGAGCTGCTGGGACACGAGTGGCTGAGGCCTCTGGGAGTGGTGGGATCACCGTCCCTGGAGGTGTTCAGAACCATGGAGATGTGGCAGTGAGGGACACGGTCAGCGGGTAGGGTAGGATGGGTTGAGGTTGGACGGGATGACCGTAAAGCCACTGCACCCATTTCCCAAAGGGGTAAAACCACCGCCCAGCAACCTGTCCAAACCCGCACCGTATCGCCGTGTGCCCGCTGCAGGCTGGCATGGGGCACAGCCCCGACGGCTCACCCCATCATTACCTGCCTCCCTCCCTCCAAAAAAACATTTCATAACACAACACGTGACGGTGGCAATAACGAACACCCACACACTTCAGGTGCTGTCCCCAACCACAACACAGGTGCTTGGGCTTGGCCACCCTGGCATGCTCCCAGCGCCTGACCTGGGCACCGACCCCAGAAAAAGGATATTTCCCAGCAGCACCCAAGGTTGGACCAACGCATAGAAACCATGAGAGTCACTTCCAGCCTTGGACCACCTTGGTGGTTTACGTACAAGAGGATCACAATACTTCAGACGGTGTCTGTCCGACCACTGTGAGCACAAACCCACAAACCTTGGGAATGGTTCCACAGCCCATTTTCTGCTATCCAACTCTGCCCCTATTCCCACAGATGGAAGAAAAGGCAGAAAGCCCCATTTTCCCACAGAAAGCCCAACGTTGTCCATTTCTCCCCATCCCAGTCTCACCCTTTGTCACACTTGGTGCGTTGGATGGGAATGGTGAAGCTCCGTGATGTTTCATATGTTAATTATAGCCAGTGAACACAGCAACCCCCACATCTCCATAACACACGAAGATGCTCCCAGCCCCGTTCTCTTAGCAAACAAGGGGTTAAATGGCGATTAAAGACGGTGCTGTTTCCGGTATCATGATAAATAGTGACCGTATGTCATGGGAAACGCAAGTGAGTTCTGCTGTGGGCTACGGAGGATGGAAGGGATTTTGCAATACATGAGGGGGATATGGGCTGAGAAGGTTGATTCCTGTGCAGAACCTCTTCTGTCCCCTGCAGTGCCATGGTCAAACCATCCCCATGCTCTGCGCTGTCAGCCCAGCCTGGCTGAGTCCCCGCAGCGCCGTTATGCAATGTGGCCGCTCCCAAAGGGTTATTTTTGTTAGAAAAGCTGCTGCTGTGCCAGGCCTGGGGGCAAGCCTGGCCCCAAGCTGTGCCTGAGGTTCTGCATGAGGGAAGGTCCCCTCATTCTCCCATCCCCACTCAGTGTCCCGTCCCTGCTGAGGAGGGCAGACTCAAGCATGTCCAAACCCAAAACTCTGTACCCCAATGGGACACTTATGTCCCCAACATCAGGGAGCAGCTGCCACCTGCCCACCAACTGGGCCATCCCTTGTGACCTCAGCGAGACCCCTCACGCCCCATTTGGGGAGCCACTCATGGGAAAACCACCCCAAAATCCAATGGCTGGGAAGAGCTTTGGGACCAACAGAGCTCCAGAAGTGACAGCACAAAGTGGGGCTCACTGCACCCACTGCCCCCCAACAAACACACAGTGCCCCCGGGCAGCGCAAAGCCCTGACTCACGGTGCACACGTCGGAAAAGCGATAGCAGGGGGAAGAGGACGCTGGAGCCCAAAATACCCCAGTGCGCCTGACACAGAGATTAGCGCTTTGCTGCGACACTACTGTCGCCTGGCCTAGCTTGCCATGGCCCCCAGAGAAATCCCAGACCCTCCGCCCCAGTGTGGACCAGCAACATGCAGTGCACGCTTCACCATTCCCAGCAGTTTTCTCCCTAAAAATGACTTCTTGCTGGGTGCTTTTGGGCTGGACTTTATTTCTCTTCTGAAGGGGAGAAGTGAAAAAACAAAACAAAACAAAACCGAATGAGAGTGCAAAAATAAAATAATAATAATAATAAAGATGACACACTGCCGAAAATTATACACCTAATCGCTGACTCGTTAGCAACGTGCCCCTATGACGAGGCACAAAGTGTTTAGCATACACTCAGCGCATGGTCATGTGTGTGACACACATGTAACGTGACACGTCCCTGTGCCCCACGACCCCACTGCCTTTGGGGTGGGCATGGTGGGGTGGGCACCGTGCCAGGGCTGTTTATGTAACGCCCGCTCCGACATATGGGCTCTATTGCACACAAGGCCCCTTTGTAACCCTATATGTAATCCAGGGATGCACAGCGTGAAAGGGAAAAAAACATGGATTCACCCCAACGCAAACCCTTTGGGATGAGAAATGATGAGTGGGGTCAGGGAGGGATGAGCCGTCCCGCAGCGCTGAAAATGGGAAATGGTTGGAGGGGGGGGAGAGTAAGTGGAGAGAGGGGAGGGGGAAGCTGAGTGATGGGGGCGTCCCGGCGCTGAGTGGGCTGGAGGCACCACGGAGCCGTCCGGGAAGAGCACGGAGCGGCCCGGAGGAGCGCACGGAGAGGCCCCGGGGCGCTCCCTAAGCCGAGCCCCCCCCGGCTGCTGGTGGGTCGGGGGGCGGTTTGGCCCCTCCGTTCACCTACCCCTCCCCCCCAGTTCCCACCGCCATCCTATGGGGCCGAAGCCGCCCCCCCCCGGGCTCGGTGCAGGCGGAGAAGGGCTGCGGGCCGAGAGGAAGGAGTGCAGGAGGTGGAGGAGAAGGAGGAGGAGGAGGAGGAGGGAGGGGGGTTGGGATCTCTTCCCGACGGCGCTTACCTGCTCCGTGCTCCGGAGGGCTGGGCCGGCCACGGGAGCCGGGAGCGGACCGGGACCGAACCGGGACCGGAGCCGGTGCCAGGGATGGGCCGGGGGAGGGCGGCAGGAATGCGAGAGCGCCGCAAGCTCGGGAGTCCGCACAGGGAACCAGGCTCAGGGACGGGAAAGTTTATGCAAGGGAGGAGCAGAAAGTTGGGAGTCAATCAGGAGGCGGAGGGGCCGGGCCGACCCTCCTCCCCCGGCCTTCCTCCCTCCCTCCCTCCTTTCCCGGTGCTCTTCCCTCCCTCCTCCCGAGCGCTCCCGCCCCGTCAGGTCCCGTGTCCGATCCCCGGTCCCGTCGCGGTGCGGGGACGCGGAGGGGTTCGGCCCCCCCCCGCAGCACAGCGCTGCGGGAAGAAGGGGCAGCGCGGCCCCAGCTCCGGGAGGGACTTCTCGGAGCCTTCGTCCTTCTCCTCCTCCCACAGCTTGGGGTGCCTCTGCCCTGTGCCATCCTTCGTTGCCCTCCATGCACATCCTCATCTTCCTGTGCTCGTCTCCCGCACACCTCAATTCCTTCCTGCACATCTTCATCCCATAAACACCTTCACCACAGTATACATCTTCACCCCCTATACACACCTTCACCCCTTCCCCCACACTTCTATCAACCTCCACACACCCATATGCTGTGCCACACACCTTCATCCTCCTCCTCCCCCTCCTCATCCTCACACCCTCATCTTTCTGCAAACACCTTCATCCCCTCCCAAATACTTTCATCTCATCCTCACACCTTCATCCTCCTCCACACATCTTCATATTTTTCCTTGCTCTCATATTCTTATCCCCATCCTAGACCCTCATCTCCCTCCAAACACCTTCATCCCCATTCTCTTCCTCATCATTGCCATCCTCACATTCTCGTCTTCCTCCAAACACTTTCATCCACTTCCAAACACTTTCATCTTTTTCCTCATCCCCCCTTCATCCTCACCCCCTCGCCCCCCTCCAAACATCTTCATCCCTTCCAAAATACTTTCATCCTTATCCTCATACCCTTATCCCCATACTTGACCCTCATTCCTCTCCAAATACCTCCATCCCCCTCCTCACCCTCACACCTTAATCCTTCGCTGCACTCCCCCACACACCCACAGTCCCCTATTTCCTGAACACCCATCTCTCCCTGTGGCACCGGGATGGGGATTTCAGCTCATGTGCCTGTGATTTCCCAGTGGAATCCCAGGGAACCCAGCCAGCAGCAGGGCTGAGGGGTGGTAACACACTGATTGCATGCAAGTCCCTGGCCATGGCCCAGCCTCAGTGCTGGGATCTGTGGTCCCAATGGCAGAAAGCCCGGTGCTGCTGAGCATGAGTTCGGCGCACAAGCAACGATGTGGGCAGGTTGGGCTACACATGGTGCAATGCATGCAGACATAGATCAGGGAATGGGACCCTCCAGGCACTTCACTCAGGATAAGGATGCTCCCTGCATCCCATCCCTTTCGGAAACATATTTTTCTAATTTTCATGCCGAACTCAGCTGTACTGAAGCATTTCAGGACAAGACAGCCAATGGTGCAGCTCTCCACACGCCCATCCAGCACATTCAGCAATCTGGGTGATTAATATGGCCATATCGCATTCTTCCACCCTTGGCCTGGTGCTGACTGCAAGAATCTGGACCAAGAACTGCAACAAAATGGCTGCAATTCTCCAAGGGCCATTCGGAGCACTCGTTACTCATCCCTTACTTGGGCAAAAATGACATTGACTGCTCCTGGAGATGACAGACTTAATTGAGTTCAATAGGAGTTTAGTCTGAGTAAGGCATGAGCAAACAGGCGTGCGTTAGCCCATGAAGAAAAGCCTGATCTGCAAATGTTTAGGAACACATGGCGTTCTGCGCAGGGGAGCAGCAGTGGGGTTATTGCTGTGCCGAGCTGGATGTGTGCAGTGAGTGGCTGCAACATGGTCTCATCCTGTTCCAGTTCTGCCCTTGGTGCTTTGCTGTGGTGCTGCTGTCGGGGCTTTTTCCTAAACTTGGTTTCTGCTATTCTTTGTCCACTGGTGGGAACAGCAACTTCCTCTCCCAAATTATAATATAAAAGAGCTGTGAGCAGCAATGCCATAAATAATATTTTCTTATGGCTGGAACATCCAAGTCTAGGCAACACACCAAGAACAGCTACAACACTGTAAAACTCTGACACTTCTCCAGAATGGATTCACTAATTAAAAAATGATTCCTTTCTTAAAGCAGTTGAAAAAGATCAGCTTTCCCAGTGCTGCCTGTTGGTTATCATGCCAAGAGCAGCATGTCCTGCACACCCATACCACTGGGATGTGACCCAGAGCAGCACCATTCCGCTTATTGGAGAGGGATTGGGTGGGGTGCTCAGCATCAAGGTACGATACGCAGTATCAAGGTGGGATACATTTTTCTCTTTTCCTTACATCTTTGCAAAAAATACAATGCATGTCCCTGGAGGATCCTAGGATGAGCTTTTGTGTTCCATGGGGCTAAACCCATCCCCGCTCCACCAGCCCAATCCCAACCCCTAAACTCAACCATAAGAAGCCTCAAAGCCTTTGCCTCAGGGTAAACCTCATCCTCTGGATTCAGAAAAGCATTTCTCTGTGGACAATGCACACTTTGGCCTCAGAAGTTGATAAGCTCCCACCTCTTCTTCTCCACTGTTTTTTTTTGTGGGTTTTTTTTTGATCTTTACTTGCAGCAAGCATTCCTTCCACACCCACGCACACATCCTCATCCTCACCCATTGGTCTGTCTGAGCATCTGTCACACTTTCCGACGGCCAAAGCAGATACACATTGCAACTGCCTCAATTCTTTATCTCCACTAGTGTTAACAGCCAGTGCAAACAAAGGGCCCAAACATCCAGCACCCTATTAAATTGCTTTCATTTGCTTCTTCTGCTGCAGTTGGTTTGGGTTAGGAGGATTTGTGTAAGTAATGTGGGGGAGGTGGCTGATGCTGTAATTGCTGTGGGCTGTGCGTGCAGTCCTTGCACATTAGGGTCACTGCTGTTGGCAATGGGTTTGGGATGGGATGGTGTTGTGTCTCCAACCCAATGGGTGATGGGTTTGGGATGGGATTGCATTGCATCCCCAACACAGTGCTGCTTTTTGCTTTCTTTGGCTGCACCCCGGGCTGGCAATCTGGGGGAATTGCAAGTAATATCTGAAAAAACGTTTGGGGTTGCTGGAGGGAGGAATTCCCAGAGAACAGCGATGCTCTGAGAGGGTGCACTCTGGGGACCCCAGTACCAAACCCCACCTTCTCCCCGAGCTTTGGCTTCCTGCCTCCCACAAACACACAAGAAACTGAGACAAGTGCACACAAAGGCAGTCCTCAACCATCAGCTGCTCCTTTCCCAATCTCAAACAAAGTTCTGTCTTTCTCCCACATTTGCTGGCCATACCTAGCCAGATGCTGGCCCTAAACCACAGCAGTTGTTTCTCCTTCTAGCTCTCCCACATGGGTAAGGGATGGGGCTGTCCATGCACCCATGTAGGGTTCCATCTGCCCCCGATGCAGTGATGACGCATGAAGCCCAAAGCCATGCAGCTTTTGGAAAATGGAAGAGCATCACTAGGTTGGCATTTTGGGACAAATCTGGAGATTTGTCTCCAAGAAACAGCACTGTGCCTGCTGCCAGTTCTCAAATGAAATCAGGTATTGGGTGCTGCTGGCAGCTGGGTGTGACTTTGCACATGGGTATGAAGAACTGTAAACCAAAGGAGATCACATCCTCTTCTTGTTTAAAGATTGTGCTACAACATACAAAACAGAAGCTAAAAAAGAGATATATTCCAGGTTTAACTCTGCCTTCTTCCTGAGACCAGTAACCAGTGCCCAGGGAAGGTGTCCACAGCCAGGCAAGCAGCGCCCAACAAAACAGTGCCTGACAGAGTGCTGCCCAGTGGAGTGGTGCCCAATGGAGTAGTGCCCATTGCAGCGGTGTCAGACACAGGAACCAGGGGAGCGGATGGGGACAGGACAGCATGGAGCTACTCGCAGGCCAGCTTCCCATCAAAGCTGGAGAGAGCAATGGCAAAGGCCTGCACGGCACACAGCGGATAGTTGTAGTCCATGGTGAAGGCGTCGTCTGCCACACGTCCAAACTGCATCACAATGTAATCAGCTGCAGGACAGAGCAGAGAGTGCACTGGTGTGGGCTGGACGGCTCCCACACCCACACGTCCCCTTTCCAAGCGGCACTGTGAAGAGGGCACCCATGCCCAGCTCGTACACTGGCTGCTGCAGCACTGCATTGCAGCTCAATTAATGAAAAAGCAGCGTTTTTCCATTGCACCTCAGAGGAGATGTGGCACTCTGGACCCCCCAGCACCCTGTCCCTGGGAACCAGAGCCTGCTGCCCCCCATGGGACACTTGCTGTTACCAGAGCACGGGTGGCAGGAAATCTGTAAAAATAACCGGGGGCCCCCGACAGGTTTTTTTCTGTCCTGTAACTCAACACCCGGGTGCCGATGGCTTCTGACTGCGCGGGACAGGTGACGAGGGGTTGAGTGCTGCCCCATGCCGGGACGCCTGCCATGGGCTGTGTCTGCTTTGCCGCGGGGCAGGCAGTGCCGCTCACAAAGGGGATAAATGTACCCCTGAGCCACATTCGGATCCTGTGTCAGTCACCCAAAGGGTCACCCTAAGGGACCATCCCCAAGGCATGATGCACACCAAAGATGCGCATATGGGGAGCACACATGGGGTGCGTGCTGGCAGCGATGCTGCAGTGCTGTGGGGTTCAGCGCCCTGCAGAATCGAGTCATGCCCTATTTTGCATGACCACGCATGACCCACGTGCTCCCTCTGCCGGAGCAGAACGCAGGGAAACCCCAGAGCAGTTGGGTGAGAAATAAACAGCAAAATGGGTGCTGGGAGTCAGCCAAGCCCCCCCTGCACCCTATCCCTCCACTTACGGTCACTGCCGTGCACAATCTGGAAGTTTTTGACGGAGGCGTGGGTGACACGACCGTGGAAGTTGAGGACATAGGACTGGGTCTCATCATTCCACACCGGTGCCTTGTTGTGCAGCTCGATAATGTTGTCCATGTTCTTGTTCTGCCACCTCATGAGCAGCCCGTCGTTGTCCTGGGGAGGGCAAAGAGAGTGAGACTTGGCACACAGTGGGATGTTGCCCCTGGGTGCTCTGGAACACACAACTCCAAAGCAGGACACGGCTGGGAAGAGACTAATACCACACCTCCACCTCCCACAGAGGCGCCTTGAGACTGAAGGATGCCTCAACCAAGTGAGCCTCCAGTGAACCCCATCATACCCAGCCCAGAGGGCTTGCTGGCTCCATCCTCACTTTATCCTTGGCCATTTGACTCACATTTCGGGGCCGGATGGGCACCCGCTCGTTGTCCGAGTTCATCCCAGGGATGATGACTGTCATTTTCCGGGGCCCTTTGAACCCCAGCACATTGGTCTCCTGCAAGAGATGCCCCATTCATAAAACAAGCAACTGGTGTGGGCTGCAGCCTCATTGCATGGCTCCATGGCTCTGCAGCCGCCAGTGATGCCCCAGCAAAAGGTTACCCCTCAGTCCCTGCTGGGGGCAAGGGGGACTCTTACATAAACCACAGCTGACAGCTCCTGCCGCACATTGGACCAATCAGCGCTGGCCCGATCAGGGTTAGCGCCATTGTCAAACACTGTGAACTTGGTCCCCATCAGGTTGGACCTGCAGCACAGGGACAAGATTTGCTGCCACCAGCATCACCATCACACACCAAACCCCACCATCCAGAACCTGTCCTTTTGCACTGATCCCACTCCCATCCCACAACTGATGTGCAAAAGTTGGTGGTACCCACCTCAGCTTCCCGATGAAGTTTTCCCCACCCCGCGACAGGTCTGTGGGGTCAATGGAGATGAGGTAGTTGGAGGTTTTGCTCTTCTTACGCTTCCTCCCAGCAAGCAGGAAGACCTGGAGGCACAACGGGGCCAGAATGGGACCGTCACCTCTCTGCACCCTCTGCGTGTTGTATTGTGCAAATGGGGACACAGCTGTGATGATACCTAAGTTGTAAAGTCATCAAGCCATTAAGGTTGGAAGTGACCTCTAAGATCATCCAGTTCAACCATCAACCCATCCCCACCATGGCCACTAAGCCATGTCCCTAAACAGAATCACAGAATCATTAAGGTTGGAAGAGACCACTAAAATCAGTAAATCCAACCACTGACCTACCACTAGCACCACTGTGGCACAGCTGAGCCCCAAAACACTGTCAGTGTCACCATGCATGGCACGAGCATTACCTTTCTGGCATCATAGCATGCACCAACACTGGCATTTTCAAGGAGAAATGGGACAGAAGTAACCCAGTGGAGTCATAGCAGGGTGTACATAGGCATGCCCTAAAAACAGTGTGGGTGCACTCCTTGTGTGTTCCCATGGGTCTCCAGCCCCCTGCCCGCTCACCTTTTTGTCATTATCCAGGTGCAGGTAGTAGGTGGGGTAAAGGCCTCGGTCCATACCCCTCTTGTCCCGCGTCACCCGGCACTTGATGGTCACCCCCTGTGGCGCTGGGGATAGCACAAACTTCTCCAGGTTGTCCACCTCGATGACAGGTGACAGTGGCCTCTCCTCCTTCTGCAGGGCCACACTACAGCTTTATTTGGGGGATCCCAAGCCCTGTGCCATTTACTGTTATCTCCCAGATCCTTACACCCCATGTGCCCCCAGGATGTGGCTCTGGGGATGTTATGGCCATGCAGACCTACCCCAGGGGATGCTCCTGACCAACTCTATGGGTGTCTCTGGCATTTTCCCTCCTTACCTTCTTAGCCTTTTTCCCTTTGCCCTTCTTGTTGGAGTTCTTCTGCTGTGTCTCCAAGGTCTCCTCTTCGCTCTCTGCTGCTTTAGGGGCTATAGACAGGAGGGAATGCCAACACATCATTAATAATGCCCCATAGCCAGCTCCACCGTGCCCCTGGAGTCCCCCAGCACTGTTCCCACCTTTCTTCCTGGTTTTTCTCTCCCTTGGAGGGTCCCCACCAGTCTGGAAGAGTGACACCGGATTCTTCTTCTTACCCGATCGGATAGGTTTGGTACTGGCATCAGAGTCATCCTCCTCATCACTGCCAGTGGCAGCTGGGGGGCACAGGGATATGAGGACATGAGGACATGGAGACACGGGGACACACTGACACAGGGACATGGAAAAACGGTGTGTGGGGACACAGGGTTATGGGAAGATGGGGACAACATCACACACTGTGGCTGCTGCTGGATGAGGATGCCAACCCCCCTCACCTCATACCTTTCTTTTTGCTCTTCCTCTCCTTCTTCTCCCCGTTCACATGGAACACGGATGTTGGCTCCTTCTTGGCGCTTTTGGTAGATTTGGCTTTGCTGTCAGCATCACTTCTGTCACCTGGAGGGCCAGACCAGGGACAGGCAGTGACAGAGATTATGTGGTGACAGTGGACTGGGACTGTGCCACCCCCGTGTATTCACCCTTTGCTTTCAGCTTCTTCTCCCCTGAGGGTGGCTCTTTGGTCAGTTTCTTCTTCAGCTTTTTGGGAGGATCATTACTCTCCATCTCATCTTCCTCCTCCTCCTCCTCAGACGCCTCTGCCCAGTGGGACACAGTAGAGAGATGGTGGTGGCACACAAGGGACAGAGGGACCCGCATGGATCTGGGGGATCCCCACCTTTCATCCATCAGACTGATTTGGGGACAAAACCACCATAGGGTTGTGCAGGGTTCCTGCAGGTATTGATAGTGTGGACATAGGAATGTGGTGAGTGGGGACATGAGGCGTGGGGACATGGGGCTGGAGGTTCCTCATCCTTTTTGGGTGTGTTCGGCTGATTTGGGCACAAAAAGCACCCTGAGGGGAGTTGCTGTGGATATGAGTGGTGTGGGCAGTGGGGACAAAGAGCTGGGGGTCGTGACACACAGGGATGTGGTTTGTGAGGACACGCAGTACTTGAGGGAACGTGGTTGCACCATGCTGTGAACTGGTGCCCATGGAGGGATAGCTGCTGCCCACCATGTCTCCTCACCTTGCTGCTTCTTTAGGCTTTCGGACACATGGGATCGAGGTGCTGAGTTCTCCTTTTTCTTCCGAGGCTCCCGGGGGGGTTTGGAGCTGGGCTCCTTATCACCCTCCTCCTCTCCTTTCTCCTTTTTCTTTCCCACCTTCTTCACCCCTGCACATTTCAAGAGCCCGTGTGACAAGGAGCATCATGGGTGCATGGGGCATGAGCTTTGGAGGGAACAGGAGCTGACAGAGGGCCCTGTAGGCTGCTCACCCTGCACTGGGCCACGGCCCTCCTCAGGACCCCTGGGCTCACTCGGCTTCTTCACCCGCAGCCGTCGTGGTTTGGCTTCGGGCTCCACTGCTGGCTCCTGCCGCTTCTTCTTCAGCTTCTGCCCCACAGGTGATGCTGCAGAGACCGTGCCATGGTTCAGCATCTGCTCTTACAGCAGCTGGAGCACACTGGTGCGTTTTGGAAAGGGATGCTGTAAGAGCATGGCAGCTCCCGCATTGTTCTTGCAAGGGACGTGCTGCACTGTTACATGAACAACTTACCATGAGGTCAGCCCACAGAGGGATGGCAGGAAGGAAACAGAACGGGCCATTAGCAGAGAGATTGGCGGGCAGCAGTACCACACTGTGCCTGTCCAGGGGATGGGGGACATGATGCCATACCACCATATGGGAGGCACAAGGGATACACAGGGGGCGTGGGGATCAGAATCCCCCCGGCTCCTCTCGCCCACGTGTTTCCTACGGAAACCCATTTGTGGGGTGGAGATTGAAGGCCACGTGCTGAGACAGGCTGGGGACATCAGAGCTGCAGGGATCGAGGTCAGCAGAAGCAGGGCAGGAGGAAGCGGGGGATTAAAGGCAGCACACCTAATCCTCTTTACCCTGGGCTATAAATAATGCTGATTTACCAAATGCAGAGCATGTGGTTCAGTACCAGGCAGGGGACATCAGGGGAGGGGGCACCTAGTCGGGGTCCCCCAGGAGTGACGCAGCACTGACTGCATCAGCACTGATCACAGCTGGGTGCAAAGCATTCCCCCTTTGCGAGGGATTTGCTCTGAGGGTGTCCTCTCCAGGCAGAGCCCCCAGCACTTCAGCACCACAAAAGGGTGGATCTGCCCCACAGCACTCACTCACTGCCATTTCCCAGCACATATTCCTCGGGGTCTTGTGGTGGGGCTCCAAATCCCAAATTCTTTCATACCATCATCTGGCTACAAAAAAGCTCTTTCTCTCCTTTAATCGCTTAAGCAGCGCAGGGGCAGGATGGCCCTTCATTTCATTACTTAACAAAGTCTGCTAATTACAGCAGAGTACTCAGATTGCTGCAGAGATCCCTCTGTCGGGGGCTGTCCCAAAGGGCTGCCTCAAAATACAGCCACCCCTAGAAGGGGCCACAGCCTGGAAAGTGACCGTGCTGACAGCTGAAAGGCTTAATTAAAGCACTAATTAGGAGCTGACACCCCATCTGATGGAATGGAGATGGGCTCAGGAAGGATGCACAAATCAAAAGCAGAGTGGGGTCCCACAAACATCTGCGCTCACCCATTACTGAGAACCAACCCCACTCCACTCCCACCACATTGCGGGCCAGGGGCTGCGCCCATCCTTAGCCCACAGAATTTCTCCTCACCTGCTTCAGCCGCTGCTGCTGAGGGCTGTTCGGCTCCTCGCTGGGGCTGTGGGCAGAGGAAGCAGATGGGTGAGGGCTGGCCCCATTGGAATGGCTTGAAAGTTTATTTGTTGGTGACCACTGCCATCAGCCCTGACCAAAGCAGAGCCCAGCCTGTGCTTGGCCCTGTTGGGATATGGGGTCAGGGCTGACGGCAGTGAGGTTAACCAGGGGGAACATGCCCTAATTAATGCTCTTCCCTTTGCAAGCCACCAACCACCATGGCACTGACCATTCAAGCAAGCAAAAAAAAAAAAAAAAAAAAAAGCTAAAATTCATCAGAATAATGCTAAAATAAACCACTGAATTCAAAAGAGAGAAAAAAAACCTCACCTGTCAGTGGCCCACACCTCACGCAGGATCTCTGTCTGCAGTGGCATCGCTGCAGCACCTATAGGACCAGACCTGGCTCCATGGGTGCAGCCTCAGCCCCGGCGCCAGCAGCACAGGAGTGCGCAGAGGAGACGATTAACTTTTTATTTCTCTTGAAACTCAGTAATAGGATTTCAGGGCTAGCCAGCCCTGCGGGGAGAGTGACAGCTGTCGCAGTAATCCCAGTAAAAGGGAACCTGGGGGATTTCTTTGTGGATTGCCTCCTTTTTCCCATCCAACGTTGGGGACAGAAACACAGGATTTGGGTTGGTCTGCACAGGAAACCCAAGGATCCCTGCTGGATTTATTTCCTACCCAACTCAACATCATGGCAGCACCAAACCTACTGCCTACCCAACTCAACCCCACTGCAGCATCAAACCCATTCCTTCCTCAGCACACCCCCACTGCAGCACCAACCCACTGAAGCCTTGTTCCCTGCAGCACCCAGTGCCACTAGGTGGCATTTGGACACTGCACACCCCACGCAGAGATGAGCGCCCTGAGCCATGGTGTGCTCAACACTGCCACCCTCTCGCCGTGTAGCCAGAGTTGCAAGTTTCTGTGGAGCAAGCCAGAGTCGTTTCCTAAGGAAAACATGACTTTAGCTGACCCAAAGCGATTCTTTGCCTTGCTTGCAAAAACAAAACATTATTTTGCAGAGCCATCACTTCTTTTCAGCTTTTCACCCCAGCACCAGACCTGGGGCAAGCAACAACCCCGAAGCACCAGCCCCAAATCTCCCGAACACTGGTGTGGAACAAATAAAGGCATCAGGACAAACCCCCCAGGCTGGGAAGGCTGCACAGCCGAGACCTCAAAGTGGCACCTCAAAGCAGGACCTCAAGGCAGCAACACAAAGCAAGACCCAAAAGGAGCACCCCAAAGGAAGACCCCAAAGCAGGACCCCAAGCAAGACTTCAAAGCAGCATCCAAATGTGCACCTAAAGCAACACCCCCTAAGCAGGACCCCAAGCAGCACCCCAACACAGAACCACAAAATAGCACCTCAAAGCAGGACTCCAAGCAGCTTTCCAAAGCAGGACCAGGCCTAGAAGACAGCAGTAACTCCGTAACACGCTCGAACTGCTGCATCCCCACTGGGATGGAGCACAGAAGCACTTTTTTATTTTAACCTTTTTTTTTTTTTTCCACTTCTTTATTTTCCAGCTTTCAATGGGGTATTATAAAGACCAGACAGTAAAAATAAAAACCTGAAGGCTGTTCCCTGCAGGCAGTACCCGCATCCCTCTCACAGGGCTGGAGGATGGCACTGTGCAGCACCGGCTCCATGAGAACCTCCCCTTTGCTTCCTGATCACTGCTTCTCTCTCTCTCTTTTTTTTTTTTTTAATTATACTATTTTTGTTCCTATGGGCCATGACCACGCCATAAAACCTCTGCTGAAAAATTTGAGCCTACAGCTCTGCTGTGGCCAAAGGGAACAGGGAACACAACCAGTGAGCACAGTGGGGTCCGGATACCCTGCTGCAGCCCCCCCAGCCCTACAGTGAGGAGGAGGAGGAGGAGGAAGGCAGTGCAGGAGGAAGGCTTGGTCGCATCCTGCCACACTGCTTCCACATCCGCGCTCCTCCCAGAGAACATAGAGCAAGGTGAGCCTCCTGAAGCCAAGAGTTCCAGCTTCAATTCCTTTGTCCCCCACCCCTGCAAAGGTGGTCGTTCCACTGGTGGTCCCACAGCATCCAACTGCTCGCAGCCGACAGCAGCACCGGGCTGGTCTGATCTCTGCGAGGCACTTTTGCTTCCACAATCACACAAACTGGAACAAACTTTACAAGGAAACACCAGCAGGTCCGGAGTCCTGGCAAAGTTCTCAGCACAGGCTGAGGGCAGGAGGCTTGTCCTTCTGCCACCCCCTCCATCATACGTGCCCTTCTGTCTCTTTGCCTTCATCACATGTTGCTGTTGCTGCCTCTTTTTCTACTCTGGTTTTGCTGGCTGCTTCCTGAAAGAGAAGCACAGAGTGAGAAACAGGAATGATGGACTATGGAGCTGCAGTCCATGTGCTGGGCAATACCTGTGGTCTATGCATGGAGATAGAGTTGCATCCCATACAGACTTACAGCTACAACCTATTCATAAGTATAGCTGCAGCTCATATGGATCTCTAGCTGCTATCCATATACAAATATAGCTGCATCCCATATACAACCTATAGCTGTATATGATCCCATATACAACCTGTAGCCCATAGATAGACCTATAGCTGCAGCTCATGCAGACCTATAAGCACACCCTATACAGACCTAAATAGATGCAACTCATATGCAAATATAGCATCCATAACCACAGCCCCTACATGACCTATAGCTGCCCCCCATACACAATGTATTGGTGCAGCTCATACACAACAGCCAATAGCTGCAGCCAGACCCCCAACATCCTGCAGCCCCAGTACAGCTGGCAGCTGAGCACAGCCCCACTCCCTGCCCACCTCCTGGTGCTGGGCCACAGCTGCTCCCTTCCCACTGCACTCATATATTCCACTGCCTCATTTTCAGTCACTGGTCCAGAAGAGATTATACCCAAAGTGACCCACAGAGATTGCAAAGTTGTCCTCTCCTGTTATGGTACACTGTGCACTGGTTTTTGTTTGAAGGAATTTTGGATAAGAGCCTATTACAAGAAAGCAATCTCTTGTATAAGCAGAGGAGCAGAGCGTTGGGTTACATGATTCAGGAAATCCATACTATCATGTCTCAAACTCCCCCTGGCTGCCAGAGAACGGCTGACATTTCGCTCTACCCATGTCATCAACCGCCACAGGCAGGGGACAGCACCTGGAGCACAAACACCAACTCTGTTGCCAGCTGTCATGAGCCCATGTCCTAAACACTTTAATCGACAAGTGAGCACCTGACAGCAGCTTCTGTGCGCAACAGACCAAGAGCCAAGGGGCTCCTTCCCATGCTGCTGTCAGCCCACACACAGCCTACATTCAGCTCTACGGCTGCAGTCCATAAGTGAACTACAGCCACAGCCCATAGAGACCCATAGCTGCAGCCCATATACGACCCTCATGGCCTGAAGTTGCACCAGGGGAGATTCAGGTTGGACATTAGGAAACACTTCTCCAAGAGAGTGGTCAGGTGCTGGAAAGGGCTGCCCAGGGAGGTGGTGGAGTCAGTGACCCTGGAGGTGTTCAAGAAACATTTAGATGTTGTGCTGAGGGATATGGTTTGCTGGAAAATACTGGTGATAGGTAGATGGTTGGACTGGATGATTTCGTAGGTATTATCCAACCTTGGTGATTCTAAAATTCTATGAACTCATGCATGACCTTTAGCTGCAGCCCACGCGTGACCTATAACTGCCATCCAGACCTCCATCCTTGTCCCAGTCTCCATTTGCTCTGTTTCAGCCCCATCACCATGCTGAGCATCCCAAACCCAACCCCCAGGCACGACAAACCTTTGCATCCCTCTCAGCAAACTTGGCAAACATGTTAGCGTAGATCCTCCTGTCCCGCTCATTGTGCTCCTTTGTCTTCTTCTGGCAGACGGCGATCTGCGACCTGGCTGCTTTGTTCTGTGGGTTCACCTCTAGCACTTTCTGAAAGTCACATTTTGCCAGCTCAAACTCGTTCATCAGCAGCCGGGCCTCTCCCCGCCGGTACAAGCCCTTCTCGTTGTCCTGGTCCAGCCCCAGCGCCTGCAAGCACAGAGTTCTCCAGAGCCCAGCAACCCTCAGCTGCATGTTCCCTATGGATACAGTGGGCTTTTGTCCCAGCTTCATGTTATTTCCTTATAGTGAAAGCTTCGTGAGAGCCAAAGATGCGTCTCATTGGTAACTTCCATTTGGGTTAAGGCAGAAAGCCTCATGCAATGAAGAACCAGAGGCAAGATTCTTAAATTTTGGTGGATGCCTAATTCTGAAGACACCCAAGGTCAGGGCTGGACAGGGCTCTGAGCTCCTGATGGAGCTGTAGGCATCACTGCGCAGTGCAGGGAGTGGGACCAGATGGCCTTCAAAGGACCCTTCCAACTCAAACAATTATACATTTGAGCCTTTTGTAAAATAATTAAGTGTTCTTAATGCCACAAACACAGTGCCCTTTGGAAACTGCTGCTTGTGCAAAGACAAACTGAATAGGAAAGGAAGAGTAAAACAAAAGTCGTGCGTCCATACCTTATCACAGCACTCAACAGCTTTGGTGTACTCGCGCAGCTTCAGGTAGCACATGGCCAAGTTGAGGAAGGCGGCCAGCAGGAAGGAATCAGAGGCTTTTGCCTCCTTCTCAGACAAGCCGTACTCCATCTCCAGCCAGGACACAATCTTCCCATACTGAATCACTGCCTGCAGGTATTTGCCTTCCTGAGATGGAGCAAAGACATGACACGGGGAAGGGTTTAAAATTAAAATAGAGGAAGTTTAGGTTTGAAGTTAGGGCGGAGTTCCTTACCCAGAGGGCAGTGAGGTTATCCAGCACTTCTGCCCAGAAGGTGCCCCATCCCTGGTGGTGCCCCGAGGGGGATGGGGTGGGGGGAAATAAAGGGCTTGGGGGGGCTGTGAGAGCCTTTCTGACCCAACCATTTCATAGTTTTATGATCTTTAAGTTCTCTTCCAACCCAATTATCCCATGGTTCTATGATTCTATTTTATGAACCCAGACTCAGAAAGACAGTGGATCTGCTGAGGACAGCGGGCAGGCAGGAGCGAATGGGGCTGCATGGCCCCAGTAATGCTGTGTTGCCTATGGAGTACATTTGTTACGCAGGGAGAGGAACTGGCAGAGGACTGGCACTTTTTGGGAGGGGACATTTCTGACATTTTTACCCCCTGAAGACCCAGTGAGGAGAGCCAGAACTTGCTCCAAGTGCCCAGCAGTGTGGCTCCCTGCTTCTGCCCAGGTGTCACAAACCTTGAAGTACATTGTCCCCTTCTCCTTGACAATGGCAGCCTGCTCCAGCTTCTCTTTGGTGTCCATCTCCCATGACTCTTTGGCCTGCAAAGAAATGTTCAGAGCCACTACCCCAAGGCATAGCAGCAGATGCACAGTGGGAACAGCGCCAGATCAACAACCATGCAACTCCAAACACCAGCCTCACATGCATGCACACCCTTAGGAAGTGGTAAGAAGAGCAAAATTAATGGGATGCCACAATCCAGGCAGCTCCAGGAGGCTTGGAGGATTTCTCTTTAATAGAGTGGGGCTTAGCAAGGTGGTCTTGCACAGGACAGAGGGCTGAATTTGAGGGAGTGGAGAGGATAAGGAATAGGAAACATTCATGGGGCACACAAAGGGCACGCCTTGGGGTGCAGAATAACCACTGCAGGGATGGGATGTACTCTGAGCCCAGCTATACAGTATGATTTGTCCACTGCAGAACACCCATAGCAACCCCACAGAATGAAAAATCCCACCATAAAATAAAACCCTAAAAGTTTTTTTTTAAATAACAAACATAATTAAAAAAAGAAGAAAAAAAAAAGGGAAGATCTAGCCCCAGCACGGGGTCTTGGCACTATCCCTGCTCCAGCCAAGGTTAGGGACCCAGCAGCACCTGCCCTATCCCTATGCTGTCCCCTGTCCCTGTCCCCATCCCCAGCTCCTCCAGCATTCGCTCCAACCCTCCCCCATCAGGACTCAAAACTTAATATTTTTTTTCTGTGCAGCTCAAGGAGATAGAAAAAAAAAAAAAGTAGTACAAAAGGAACAAGGTTAGGAACAAATAGGAGAACCAGCCTTGGATCTGGGCCAGAAAAGTGAAACAAACCAACACACAGAACAAATTAAGAACACAGCGATCCTTGCTGACGTCTCCACTTCAGCAGGGGCCGTGGCGCAGCCACGCCAGGGACAAAGGGTGAACGCGGTGTGGGGAGCGTGGGGGGGTCCAGCCCTCACCTTCTCAAAGCTTTTCAGCGTGACCTCGTACACCAGCTCAGCATTTGCCTGAATGCCATACTTGGGTTTCCCTGCCTCGCCGAAGCCGTATCTGCAGGGAGGAAGCAAGAAGCTCTCAGGGGGGGTCAGGGGAACCCACAGCCTCCCCCTGGAACCAGCCTCCCCCCAGCCCCATCCCTCCTCCGCTGACTCCACCATTCTCCTCCTAAATACCCCCCTTCATCAACAAGCATCTTTAAAAAGCAGGAGGAAAGCTAAATCCCCTACATCTTCATTTTAGCAAGCACACAACCAAGCAGCTTGCTGTTCTCACAAGTGGCTCCATGCTAACACTGTTGGGTTGGAGTGCTATTATCCTCCAGAAGCAAAGATATGCTGCAGCATATGATGCATTACACAAGTGCATCTCCAGAAGCACACAGGTGCACCAGACCTGGCTTTACACAGCTTCATTATGTGTCAGTACAAGGAACAGTGATTTCATGAGCGCCAACAGCTGGATGAAGCCCCCCTCGAGTCCCCGCCTCCCACTTAACCCTCTGGCAGTCCACTGACAAATCCCGGAGTTCTGTTGGCAGATTTGTGTTTTCACAAACGCTCTCACGGCCTCCAGTGTTGGAAGTGTCAGCCTTGCACCAAGCAGCAGGGCGCAGAATCCCTTACCGTGGCCCTAGGTGGAGGACACAGTGCTCTCCCCTCTGCATCTTCTCCAGAGCTTTGTCGATGCCAATAGGGATGTCATGGTCCTCCCCTTCACCCACCACAAACTTCACATCCTTGCAGTCAAAGCGTGTTCCGCCACAGAACCCCTCCAGGTGAACTGTGGGACAGAGTGAGGACCGCCGGCAGTCAGCGCCGTGTGGGCCCTGACCCCGGGGCTCCCCACAAGCCGTTTTCCAAGGGATCTTGCATATAGGTGGCACTTAAGAAGCGGGACAGAGATGGGGCAATTCCGTCCAGCCACCACACCCCACCACGAGACCCCAAAATCCCACACCCTCCCCTGAGCTGAGCCAAAGCCCTGGAAGCACCAGGGGAGACGGAGAGCAGAGAGGGGTGGGAGGGCTTGAGAACACTGCTAAAAAGCAGTGCAGCCGTATCTCATCCCAGCGAGGACCAGACAACAGATAAACATTATGACTAATATGTTCCTCTTGTGCCGCACTGCACGAGTCGGCCTTACTGGAACTGGATACTGCTCCTGGCACACTGCCACGTGGAGTCCATCACTGGGATTACAGATCTCCTACACAACACTACACACTCACATTACACCTCTAAAACAAGGCCATGTTCTCCTGCCTACTGAACTGAAAGTAGAAAACAAACGTTTTTTTCCATCTTCAACCAATAAGCACACTGTTCCAGCCCATGGAGCTGGCAGAACTGACAGCAGACCTGGCAAATTTGCCACCTGGTGCTCCTGGCACGATTTCCACCCTGAGATCGTTCCTCATTTATTCAATCCTGAGGATGGTGTGCACTTGGGGGACAGTGGGTGTTCCCTGCACTCAAAGCAAACAAAATAAAAGCAATCTCATACGATACTTCTACCTACTGCAGGAAAACTCCCCAAAAGCCTTCAACGGGAAAAAAAAATCATGGTTAGGCATTAATGCTGCCAAAAGTGCTTAAGTATGTTGCAGCTGCTTATTGCAGCAGAACTCAACAGCATGGATGGATGGACACGAGCTTCTCACATGCACACCGCTGAGAAGCCAAAAGGGTTTCTATTGCCAATATAAATGCCAGTAAAATGGGGAAAGGTGAGAGCTTTCTGAAGAAATCAACCCCTTTTCCAAGTGGGGATGGTTTGGCCGCTCATTGATGAGCTGCTGAGGAAAGCATTCTGCTTTGTGCAGCCAGGTTGCATGATGAACAACACTCCTGCAAGTCCACTGCAGGGCTAAACCCTGTTGATCTCTTTGAGAAAATGGAGCACTCAGCCCAAAGCACAAGCAGCCCACCAACCTCACGGCTCTGTGCTGCCTCTGCTTGTGTTTTCTGCGTCCATTATCCCCGGCCCTGCACCAAGCACGTGGCCCTGCGGATCCCTGGGTCACCTGTCACCAGCAGGACACAGCAGTGATCCCACAAGCCCTCCTCACAACAGTATGCCCAGAAGAACATAAGCTCTCAGCCCTTGCTTCAAGAGAAGAAGAAGAGTTTCCTTTCTATTCTAATTGCACACTAGCAACGGGGAAATCTCTGCTCCGGTTTCCAGGAGCATTTCAGCGCTATCTGAAGCAGGTCAGCTGGCTGCGGTTGCTCTTGGATTACAGCAAGAAAAGCCCCTGCCGGGCTCTGCACATCCCTTCGGCTGCAGTGCTGACTTATTGTTCTCCGGTGCCTGCAGTGATTTTGTTTTTGAAGAGCTCAGAACACAGTGTACCGAGTGTGGCTGGCACATGAACTTGATGTGCTGACAGCAATTTGTACTCAGATTAAAATGGAGAGGAGGGGGAGGGGGTGGGGAAAGGTTGTAACAAAAGCTGGAATGTGGGATTTTGACTGCAGCCCGTGTTTTAGGAACTGGACCTGCAAATTATGGCCTGCAAAACTGAAACCTATAGAACTGCTTATGGAACTCCAGCCTGGAGGTGCTTGCCCTGGTTAGCGCACGTTTCTCCAGCATGGTTCAACTAGAGGTTTCAGGCACCTGGGAGCTATCCCTGATGCAGGATTTGGTGGGGAGCGAGAAGAAGGACACAGAGGTGCCCGTGCATTCCCATAAACCAAGGCTGCTCCTTGGGTCCCACATCTGCTGCTGGATGACCCTGCAAACCAGCCTCAAGCAAAGTACTCTGAGGTAAACAGCAATGCACTCAGAAAATAAAAAGCCTCACTGCACCCAAAACGTTTCCCTGCAAGGCTGCCAGGTTGGCTCACCGCTCCTTTGCATCTTTTATCCTTGGGATGTATTTGTGGTCTCTGGCCCCAGACTGCAGGTTGGTGCAAAGGACCTGCAGCCCCCTTGGCACAGTGCTCCTGCTCCACGCAGCACTGCCTCCCAGGGCATTCATCTCTATTATCCCAACTGCGTGTGCTCCTATTCTCTGCATTCGCTTGGAACAGAGCATCCACTTGAAACAGGAACAGGTCAGCTTCGAGGTGCAGAAAAACATGGCTCCACACAGAGCTGCAGTCAGTGCATCCTTCCGGAGTAGCAACTGCTCACAGTATTTCCCCCAGTCTATCTCCACCCTGCTCTGAGCAACCACGCTGTCACTGCATCTGAGCAAAGGGAAAAGCGGGTGGGAGAGCACTGGCTCTGCCTTCCTCTCCAGGCACGTGTGCTCACCCCTCAGCCCCTTCAGATAAAATAAAAAACAGCATTGAAAAGGCAGAAGGGAATAGGGCTGGTTGTCATTTTGTTCAGCCTGTTTCTCAGGTTAACCTCAGAGACGGGGAAGGCAGCCTGAAACCCTACTCCCAGCAGGGTCCAGCCATGTGACAGGCAGATAGATCAGCATGAGACAAGAACATCTCCTTAAAAAAGTCTGTGAGAGGAACAGACAGTGAGTTTTATGAGTTCAGATCTAATTTCACCTTCACTGATGGAAGTTAATTGGACCTTCTTGAACGAACAGGAGCCCTGGAATGGGGATAAGAAACTGGATGCCTTACACAGATGGCATGTTAGCTCCACTTCTACGGCTGAGTTGTTCACAGGAGGAGAAAAAAAAGGCTGGCTTTCCCTACCTGGGTGAGATGCTTGCTCCTTAAACATGACCAGAATCACTCTGTCCACTTACAGAGAGGGAGGAGCTAGATAGAATGAACTGCAATGCACTACGGACCACATTGACTCCACAGTCCCCTTTTGTGTTAATTCATACCCCATCAGCTACGACCAGAAGTTTGAAGCTGTCCTCTGGCCACATGGGAAGGAAAAGAGCCCATGCTGCAGCAGACGGAATGAAAACCACCAAAACAGCGATAAGCATCGCAACAAGGAGACCAGAGAGATTGCTGCCTCCTCCTCTGAACAAAAATATGTGCCCCAAGAACCCAGCAAGCTGCACACCAAGTGAAAACCTCAGCAATCCCAGTGCTGAAGGCTGAAATCCAAATCACAGCCTGAGTTTTCAGCATCCACCACACCGGTCCTGGATACAACCACATCCTGGAGCCGCTCATGGATGAGGGAGGGGCAAACAAAAAAGAAAGGGGCTGACCCCAAGACCCCATAGGGACTGGAGAAACAGAGTGCAGGCCATCCTTGAGCAGTCGCTCCATCCCCAGCTGGCTGCTCCTGCAGCTCAAGGTTTTCCAGTAAAACCCTCCGAGCCAGCAGTTCTGGAACAGCCGTCACATGCTGTGCCAAGGGCAGCTCCCAACCCAGTACTCACTTTCCACCGTAGCACCTTCGTTGGGGTTGGAATAGCCTTCTCCTTTCCTCTTGATCCTCCGGATGATCCCTCCATCCTCAAACAGGTCCTCGCCTTTGAAATCAAGCAACTCTATCTAAAGGATTAAAGGGAATGTAGGCAGAACTGTGGGTGGAGAGGAAGGAGAGGAGAAAAACAACAGAAAATGCACAAAGCAACAGTTCATCCCCATGCCAGAGAGCCAAGCAAACTAATTCTACGCTCAGCTGACAAGCAGAAGTTTCCCATAAAAGCCAGCTCCAAGCCACAGCATAATACACCCAATTTATTAGAAATTGGGCCACATCCAGTACCTGAAGTGCAGCACAAAGTAACAGTAAAACCGAGTTTATTAATCCTGCAGGGCAGAGCGCAATCGTGGCTGGGAGGTGCAGGGAGAGCACAGGAGCAGATTTTTAACCCCTGGAGGTGTTCCCAAGCTGTTTCCCCACTCGCGTGCCTTTGCACAGCCGGGCTGTGCTGGCTCTCCCCACGGGCTGCTCCCCACCGCAGACTCTCGGCTCAGACACACATTGCTGAAAAAACACTGGCATTGGTTCCTGGAGCAGAGGGACACGTTTCAGGAATGCAAGCTGTTTTTTTGTTTGGTTTTTTTTTTCCTCTTTCTCAGAGCTGGCTGGCAAGGCAGAAAAAAGAGAGATCTCCCAGCCCTGTACTTGCCTCAAAAAAGAGGGTGGCATTGGAGGGGATTTTAGGAGCACTGCCAGCGGCCCCGTAGGCATACTCCGGTTTGCACAGCAAGTAGCAGACCTCACCCTTCTTCATGGTAGCAACCCCGATGTCCCATGCCTTGATCACCTGGCCTGCGAGAGAGGTGGCATCAGGAAGGAACCCCCCCCAAAAAAAACAAAAAAAAACCCACACAAGAGCAGGACCCCAAAAAGCTGTTCCTTCATTCCACGGGACATGGGAGTCCCCCGTCCCCTTACCCTTGCCCAGGCTGAAGACAAAGGGCTCGTTCCGGTCGCGGCTGGAGTCAAACTTCTTGCCATTGGACAGCCTGCCCTTGTAGTGCACATACACCTTGTCTCCAATCATAGGGAACTCATCCTCGTTCCCAGGTCTCTTGATGATCTACGAAGAAAACCCACCCACAGGAAAGAGGCTGTGGTGAGCTTAGCATGTACATATAGCCATTATTAAAAAAACCAGGTGTGTGTACACATTTAAACCCTCTCCTGCAGTGCTGCCCTACCACAGGTGAAGCCATCTGATTACCCATTCCTAAAACCCAGCCCCACACCAGCGCAGTTCCCCCTGCGCAGGAACTTTACTCATGGGGGTGTGTTGTTTCACTCCTCACTTCTTGTCAACGCTTTTTTTTTTTCTCTTTTATATTGCTACAGCCTGGAACAAGCAGTTCCCAACAGGGGAGGATGCTATTATTAGAGGGAAGGTCCTGTTCAGCTGGAGAAGAGCAAGTGCTGGTAAGCAGAACTATCCAGAAATGGCCCCGAATGAGAACCAGGAGCTGCGAAGCAGACTGAATGACCTAAGTAATGCGCTCTTTCTAATGTCTGTGAGTCACACACAAAAACGCTTTGTGGATTTGAGGCTAATAATCTGATTAGAAACACAATAGCAGTGAAATTCACTCAGCAGACTGAACCCGCATGCAGTGCGTTCGCTCCATCCTTCGATGCTCCGAAGTGTCCTGAAGGTCTCACCAGGAACACAGGGACAGAACACAGCCACGACAAATGGCCACAAGTGCAGGTCCCACTCACCTTCAGCACGCCGCGGTCACGGGTAGGTGTAATGTCCTCCCCACGCTCCGCCAGCGCAGCCGCCTGCACCTCACCTTCAGGCTTGGTGGCCTCGTCGGTTGTCATCGTCCCCAGGCAGGAGCAGCACAGCTGGGAAGAGGATGGAGGGGCAGGAGGAGGGGGAAAGGGTTAAGAACTACAGAGCCCCAGTGCTGCTCGCCGTGCAGGAAGTTTAGAGAACATCTCAAGCATGCAGAGCGGAAAATCCCTTCCCAGGGGCCACCCAAGCTCAGTGCTGCCGAACCACAAGCACACGCAGTGCCGGCAGCAGGCACTGAGCTGCCCTGGCAGCCGGATCCATGCTGTGGCACCATGACGGAGACAGTCACATCCTGCTAGTTCTCACCCCTGGGTCCTCTCACACTGCTACAGAGAGCCCCCCAGAAAGGGCTTTACCAACAAAATGTGCCAACAGGTCAATGTGTGCCAGCCAAGGGCTCCCAGTGCACAGCATAATGCAAGAGCTCGGTGCTGTTGGCTGCACCCAACCCGGTGGGGACTTCTGGAGGGACGCTCCATCGGCAGGACTGCAGCCCCAACGGGATGCTGGCCTTCAGCCCAAGGAGCAAGAAACACCAACAGAGAGACTTCAGCCACCTTTATCACCAGACATCGCGAACAGTGCTGAAGCTGAGAGGCTGAGATGCTCAGAGGGGAAAAGCAGAGCCCTCAGAGCTCTTCCTTCCCTCAACTCAGCCCCTCTTATATGCTGTCTGAAGGTTTGCACAGTGCTGTGCTTCGAGCTGCGCCACACACCAGTGAGGATTATTTTCCACGAGGAATGAGTTCCTGTTCCGTCAGAGGCTGCATTATTCCTCAGTGAATGGCCCAAACCAAGGCATGCATCATTCCTCTTGCTCAAAAAGACCCAAAAAGGTGCTGAGGCTGCGGGTCAGCCCTGAGGCTGTGGGTTACCACGTGGTCTCACCCCAATGGGAAGACATAAAGGCAAAGCAAGGCAATGCAAACCCAGTGCCAACAGAATTCCAACAAAGAAAATCTGCTAGAAGACTGCAAAAAATGGGCTTTTGGGGCAAAGCATTGCCCAAAGCAACAACTGTGCAGGAGAAGAGTGTGCTGCAGCCAGCAGACCATGCCCACATCGGTGGGCATTTTGCTGAAATAAAATACAAGTGGAACACAGTGCAGTTTGCATGGGGAAGCACGGCAAGGACACGATGCAAAGCCCATGCAGCCCGGCACCAGAGCTCTGCGTAGGCTGCTCTGTGCCTTGTCACGGTGATGGACAACCACAGCTTTCATCTGCGGCAGAGCTGGACAAATGCTGCCTGGTGAGAACAGAAATGCTTCTGGTTGAGGAAAAAACCGTTTCCTGATGATTTCCCTTAGATGGGATGACTTGTTTTGGTAGGCATATTACTGTGCAACACGTAATCAAGGAACCATACAACATAGAAATAGAAAGCAATGCATTTTGAAACATAAAACAGATCTATAAAAGTCAGTGCAATTGCCAAACTTTCCCACAGCCTTTGGTGTGGAAGCTGACGCCAACCAACATTAGAAATCATCCGTTCGAGGCTTCATAAACAGCAAAGAAAGGATGTTTTCAGCTTCCAAGGCAGAACAGTCACACTGCGAGAACAACTGCGCCTGGGCTGAGCAGGACAAACCCAACTGCAGCCTTCCCAGCACAGGAAACAAGCAAGACACAAAGAGGGCTCCATGTGGAAGGAGTGAATGTTGAAAGAGCTGCCACTGCAGTGCTCCGTTATAAGTCTTTGGGGCTATGTTTAACGAGATGCTGCATCTGCTCCACCTCCCCTGCTCTGCAGACATTTTGGATGGCAACCCTAAAAGCACTAAGGGCAGTTGGGAAGCTCAGCAGTGTTTCTACATCGCTTTCAGCTGAATGGCCCATTCTGCAGCTGTCCATCAGCTTCCCACCTCCTCCTCTAAGGTGCCCTGCATCCAGCCCACATGCTCCTGGCTGCAGCCACCAGCACGCTGTACAGCAGAAATACGGCAAGACCCCAAGGAGCTCAGGTCATCCCCATCCACGTGTACAAAGAACAGCAAGCCTTCCAAAACCCGACAAGGCAGAGCTTCCCTGGGTGCATCAAGCATCACCGCGGAGGCACAGAAGATGGCTTGGGAGATGCCAGCTCTGTATCGCCAGCCGCCAAATCCCACCAAGAGATATCTAAAAATACACCGCATGTATCCTCCCCATTATTTTTCTATGCAAGCAATTAGTGCAGCTATCCAGGGCAGCTGTCCAAGGCCCAGGGAGGAGTGGGGGGGCGATGCCCTGCGTCAGCAACAGTGGGAGGGATGCAGCCCACAGGACCACTGTGTATTGGGACAGAGCCCAGAAACCTTCGTCTATCAAAACAGAGAGAGAAGGTGGCTCTGCTTCTGCTCATCTCCAGCTTTGTGGAGGCACAAGCACAGCCAGGGAAGGCTGGCAGGGATCCAGAGTGATTAACAGGAAGCAATCCATCGGAGGAAGGCTGCTGCTCCCTGAGCTCTGCCCCACGCCAGGGCCGGCGCTGCCCCAGGCCGCAATGATCGGCCAGCTGCAGCATCACCTTCATCCTCCAAAGCTGTGCCCAGGAGCAACGACTCCCTGCTGGGAGCCACGTACTGGAGGCTGCGGGGCCAGGAGGGATCCGTGTGCACGTGGGCACAATGGGAAATGTCCTGATTGTGACATGTAACCGCAACAGGGTGGCTTCACACCATTTCAGGGTACATCTTGAGAGCTTAATAACTTCAGAGCTATAACAAACATGTTTTAAAACCAAGACAAACCCAGAAGCTTCAGCACCTGGACACAAGCCCTCTGAGAGCAACAGCCCAGGACCGCGCTGGATGCAGTCCTGGCACCGAAACCTGCCCCATAAAAACTGGCCACTCGTTCCCAACAATGAAAGGGGAGGCCAAAGTCTGACAGGACCCCATTCTGCCACCATCCCAGGCTGCATTTCCTAGAAATCACAATACCAGGAACTTTCCAGCTACAAGTGGAAACTTTGCAGTGTCTCTCCTGGAGGTTGGCAAGAGCTGGGGGGAGGGGGGAGGGGAAAAAGGGAGGCTTCTGGCTTGGCATGCAGACAGCCCCAAGTGGGACCCCATTGCTCCCAAATGCTGCCCCATACGGACAAGGGACACGCTGTGTGCATCCCCTCACCACACCGCAGCTTCGCTTCCCTCAGACTGAGCAAACAATTTTCTCTAATAAACACTGTGCAAAGTGTTGCAATGCAGGAGGGAGGAAAGAACACCCCCAACAGCGCCCATTGACACACCAGGTGCTGCTCCAGGGCAGCTTTCATCAAAACAAACGCCACCTCCTGCGCTTGCAAGGGATACCCAGTGCTACATGCAGTCACCGTGCCCCCGGGGCTGCAAAGCCAGAACAAAGCGTGGTGACAGCAAGGAGACCACAAATCCCTGTGTATATATCATAGGCAGATGATAGAATGTGTGTAAAACCTATACGATGTGACTGAAAAACGGAGAAGTGGTATGCACATCCATGGGTATCTATAAATCCGTGCTCTGTGGGCAGCAGTGCTTCCATGAGTGCTCACTTCAGTGCTGCTCACACAACAGAGGTTGAAAAAAAAAAAAAACCAGAACAGATTTGCTCCTGTCTGCACACTAAAACACAGCCTGCAGGCCATGGAGCAAACTGAACTGGTCTCTGCTGCTGCCCTGCATCCCCACACACGAGGAGCACACGTCAATACAGCATGGGGCAAACAAGGGATTTTTCATATGCCAGAAGTTAGTGTTTTTTCCCGGATAAATCTGAAAAGGAGCATTAGACTGTTATAAAGGCATCTCACTGCTCATAACAAAGGGCTTTCTGCAACACACCTGTCCATTTTGGCCAGGTGAGCCTCAACTGCAACAGCTCCCCCATAATCAGTGAACTCTATTTCATCACCTACCATCCTCAGCAGCATTTTGTGAGCACAGCATGAAATCCCGAGACATCAATCCATGCAAACCAAGAGCCCTGCACACCTGTATGGGGCACAGTCCCCAACCTCTGCCTGCAAAGCAGTGCTCAAGAAAAGGTACAGTTGGATGCATGGAAGCTACTGCAACAGCAGGTTCTGCAAACTCTGCTGAGCCACACGTGCACGCAAATGTGCACAACCATATGCGCATGCACAATGTGCACAGCCACCTAGGCACACATAGGCGTAGTGTAACTACATATGAGTATGTACAGACCAGTGCTGCACGCACAAGGGCGCACACACCAACAGTGTGCACTGAGCTGCCTCCACTGGCAAGTGGGTGCAAGCCAGAAGCACTGGTACTGGCAAGCAAGACAACACTGTCTATGGCCCGTTTTATTTAATTAGGCAACTAACATAAATTTTAAAAAATCCTTGAGATGGGACTACCTTTAATTAGGGTAATTCTCCACAGGCAGCACTACTGTTTGTGAGCAGCTCCTTCCCAGAGCTCTGGAAATGCCCCACTTTGCAGAACACACCACCATCAGCGCCTTACCCCCAATTTCTGCAGCTCCTAAGCAGGTCTGCTCCTATCTGGGCAGTGCTTCCCGGTGTTCTCCCTGTGCTGGGGGTTAAAGATTGACACGAGGCTCCACGCAAGCACCCAGGGATGCTTTTGGAATGCACATCCCCACCTCCCTGCAGTGCACAGACCCCCACAGTAATTAGCGTAGAAGGTAAAAAGCTGGGAAACAGTGGCACAGCTCAGAGCTCAGCAAAGCCTTCATCAGCACTTAACAATGGGGTGGAAGCATTGGCCAAATTTGAGCCCGCCTCTCCCTGGGCTCATCCAGCAGCTAATTACCCTCCAGGCACTAACAAAGGTGGGCAGGACCAGGTGTCCAGGTGGAGCAACTCAAGGCTTCCCAGTGAGCTTTCCCCTTGCGCATAGCTGCAATTAAAACCCACCTAATCGCAGAGCAGCACGGGGATGTTCTGAGCAGGGCGTTTTGGGGTCTGCTTTCTAGAAATCTCCAGCGCTGCTCTCTGCCTGCTCTGAGGGAACTGTCCCACGTCCCCCCTCATCCCAAGGGGACCTCAAGGAAACATGCAGTCAATGTCCTGCAGATCCCCTGGCACCAGGTCCCACATAGGGCGACCTCCAGAGTCACACCAGGGCCACCTCCAGGGCCATATAATGGCCACACTATGACCACCTCTGAAGCCAAACCACAGCCAGCACTGAGGCTCTTTCAGCACCACCTGCAGGGTCACACCATGGCCACATCCAGGGCTGCTCCCTACCATCTCACCATCGTGTGTGCTTTTTCACTCCCAAGGTTCCACCAACAATCACTTCTCCAGCACCTACACAGAAACCCATATTCCTACTCCTGCCCCATATTTCATCCTCCCACCCTATATCTCCTCCTCCCATCCCGTATTTTCTCCACACTATCCCACATCCTGGCTCACCAAGGCAGTGTAATGTCACACAGTGGGGTCCAGGACTCACGTGGCATCTCCTGCCACAGCACCATGAGGACACTGGCTTGGCTCAACCCTGGGTTACTCCTTACAGCTTGTAACTTCCATAGTTCAGGACACCCAGGGACCACCTGGTGTGACAGCAGCACATCCTGCCAAGTGTGGGTTGGGGGCAAAAAACAAAACAAAAAATAAAATCCAGATGATCTGGGAGACCCCCACAGCTACAGAGGGTGGAAACAGAGGGATGTGAACAAGATGCCCCATTCACTTTGGTCACGCTGCTGCACCCATCCTGAACGAAACCGCACGGTGCTGACTGCACTCGGGGGTGTTTCTGGTCAGTGCCATTAGGAAGCTCATTACATCTGAACGCAGCTGCCTCATCTGACAACTCCGAAAATAAATCCCCTCTTTGGGCACTGCAGTACTGATGGGCCCCGATGCCCATCTCAACTGTAACCCTGGTCCCAATCTCAATAGCGATCCTGATCCCAATCCCGATCCCCGTCCCAGCTCCAGTCCTAATCCCGGTCCCAGTCCCGAGCCCAACCCCAGTCCTGATCCTAATCTCAGTCCTAATCTCAGCCCCCATTCCAATCCCGACTCTGGTTCTGCCGCGAGGGATGCGCTGCGCTGCTCCGTGGGACCACGCACAATTCCTCGAGCAGAGCGCACCCAAAGGCGCAGCGCTGCGGACGCGTGCCCACCCCCGCGCCCCTCCCTCGCCCACCCCCGCGCCCCCTCCGCGTCCCCTCGGCCTCCGTGGGCGTGACGCTCCTTTCCACCCTCTCCCCCTTGGGCACTTCGCAGCCAGCACGAGTCGGGAGCCACTCGAGCCCACGCGTGATGCTCTTTCCAACCCCCCCCGCCCCCCCACTCCCATCCCGCAACGCCCCACCTCGCGCCATCCTGACCCCACCTGCCCACCGCTGCCGCCCGCGCTCCGCCGCCACCCGGCTCCGAGTGGCACCGGGCGCTCGCGCCGGCCGGGTCTCCCAGTCGCTTCATCCCGCCCCTCTGCTCACCTCCCATTGGTAGTTTCGCCCGCCCGTACACTTCCCACCGCCAGCAGCGCTTTCTCATTGGCTGGAGTGGAGGCGGTATGCAAATCAGAGCGTTTTCCCGCCCCGCCGCCCGCTCCGTTCCCGCGGAGCTCCGCCCTCCCCGCGCGCTGCCCGGGCGGCAGCAGCGGAGCGGGGTCGGGTGGCCGAGGCCCCTCGTAACGCTCCCGGGGGTGGCTGGGCGATCCTCATCCGCACGCAGTGACCTAGGGAGGGCCCTCAGCTCCGTGCAGTGCCCCCCCGAAAGGAGCAGCTTCATGCCACGCCTCTGGGGGTGATTTCACCTCCGTGCAATAACCCGGGCATCGTCTCATCCCTGCGCGATACCTTTGCGGAGGTGCAGCCCCGCGGCTTCTCGTCCCCGTGCAATACCAGAGCTTCCCCCCACGTACTGCGAACTGCCCCCCGCCCCCCACTCATCGTGCAACGCTCCCCCAGCCTTGAGCAGAGCCGCTGGAGAGATCCAGCAATGCTACCGAGGCCGCACCCACCGCAGGACCCCGCAAACCGCTCCTCCGAAAGCTGCCCTATTCCAGGAGCTGCCCCAGCGTCCTTCCGTGGACCCCCAGGCCTGGGTGATGCTCCGCGGGCCCTCAGCACTCCGATGTGAGACCCAGTGATTCCGGCTTCTGCTCAAAGGCATTTCCTGCCCCCAAATCTTTGCGTTTCTCTCCACCAGGTAGTGAACGCCTGGGGGAGGGGTGAAAGGTGCCCCACTGACACGGCTACACCTCGTGCAGAGCCCTGTCATGGCGCCAAAGTCCTAAAAAGCAGCAGCTGCTGGGGGGCTGCAGTGGGCTGTGCAAACGTAATGCTCCGTTTGTTTATTTGCACAGAAAGAAAGAAAAAGACGCATACAATAATATGCACAGGAAGGGAGCACTGGGGTGCTTCTGTAACAAAGACCTCCCAGCGGCCGTACCACCAGCACAGTGTGGGGGTGCTGTCCTCCCCCACCCCAACTTTGCAATTCGTATTTGTAAGGAAATTCGATGTTAGAAGAGCACGAGCTGACGTCAACTTCCCCACTCCAGGAAATGCACGGTGCAGCCCTGTCCTCGCCTCACCCGCCCGCAGTGCCGGGGTGTTGTAGCACAGCGTTACGCAAGATCCCGCTGCGCTGGGCAGAGAGCAGAGTCGCAGCCCCCAGCAGTGACATGGGACGCAGAGAGGTGAGGCCAGGATTGGGAGCCACGGGAGACAGCTGTGGGCATAGGAAGAAGTGGCACTGCAGCGAGGGGAAATCTTGCATGGTGTGGGTGCAAAGCCCTGGTGCTGGGTGTGCTGACCCCCCCGGTGCCTACCCCATCCCAGGAGGAAATCTACTCCTCTGGAGCAGAATTCCAGGAATAATCCCTGAAGGCTCTGCACAGCTGCCAGGGCACTGCCTGTCCCTCGTCAGTCATCCCACTGGCACATGGATGTCCCCGATGGGGATCGGGGCGAAGCCTGGAGCTTGGGCGCTCCAAGTGACAGCTGGGCATGCTGACACCTGGATACCCCAAGGGTGAAAACCTGGGCATGTGCCTCCACACCCTGTGGAATGTGATGGCAAAGCCTCCTGCCCAAAGGTAATAAAACTGAAAAAGGGGAATGAGGAGGGGAAAAAAAAGAAAGAAAAAAAAAGGAATGAGGAGGGGAAAAAAAAGAAAGAAAAAAAAGGGAGAGGGAGAGGGAGAGGGGGAGAGGAGAGGAGAGGAGAGGAGAGGAGAGGAGAGGAGAGGAGAGAGGAGAGGGGCATTCCCTGCTCCCTTCCTCCTGCAAAGTGCAGCACCTCCTGCCCCGCGCACCGTTGCTCTCTGAGTCCTTCCTGCAGCAATGGGGCTCCCGACGCCAAACTGAGCCCCTTGCCCCTGCTGGGGGTGCAAAGCAGTTTGTTGGGTGGTACCCCCTTGTATGCCTCCCCCTCTTCCCTGTAAGCTCCCCAAGCTCCCCACTTTGTGTCCCAGCCCAGGTTGGGGGCTGAGTTGTGCCATGGTGTGAGCTCAGCCCTTTGCTGCAGCAGTCGGGTGTTTACGGAGGCGAAGGGCTGGGGTTGCACAACCGCAGTGTGAGTACACCGTGTCCCTGCTGATGGCTGAGGTGCAGCTGCAATGGGGCCACAGGGGCACGGGGGGCCCACAAGGGTGGGGCCTGGCTATAGGGTGCATGCTGCATCTGAGCCTACAGATCTTTCCAGCAGAGAAGCAATGGTGGGTGATGCCTGCAGCCATCTACATGCTTTGCTCTGAAGGGGGGAAACGGGGCTGGGGAGAGCCCACCCCTAGCAACTGCATGTGGGGACCCAGTGCCCCACTGCTGTACCATAACAGCCCTGACCCTGCCGCCATGCACCCAGCGCGCTTCAACATGTGCTGGGATCAACTGCTACCCTCTCACAACAGCTCCCTGTGTCCAACTGGGGTGGCACAGACACCCATGGGAATGCACAGCAAGACAGCAGGGGTATGCAGTGCAGTGGGGGTGTGCAATGCAGTGAGGTATGTAGTGCAATGGGAGTGAGCAATGCAATGGAGGTGTCTGTTGCAGTGCGGGTGTGCAGTGCAGTGGAATACTCCCCACAAGGGTGAGTAGCAGTGCAATGGGTGTGTGCAATGCATGGGTGCCCCACAGCACCCCACTCCTGCATGGACAGCTTTATGCCATCCGAAGGGTAAATTATACCTCTGGATTATCTCCTCCCTGAGGGAAAGGGAAAAAAACCACCAAGAATGTATATATACAAATTATGTATATATTATAATTACACATTTTTTAAAATATATATTAAAAACGGAGATGCTGCTTTGTAAATGAGTGGCAGGAGGGCAGAGTCCAAGGCTCCGGCACGGCACCAGGGGGGGCCCAGCATGGCCCCAGCGCAGATAACACCGTGAGTGCCGGGCGCAGGATGCAGAGAGCTGAGTGGGAGTATAAATAACGGCCGCTGTGCGTTCTGGCTGGGGGCCACTTCTAACACAAAGTACATTCCGGTCTGGACGTAACGAACTGTACCAGCCTCTGCCGGGGCGGGCACAGGGGTGGCGGTGCTCCATGCCAGCCACCCCTACCCCCAACTCAGCCATGTGCTGGGGGCACAGATGGAGATGGGGGTCAGGGTGGGAGCAGGACCCCTGGGGTACGCAGTGCAGTGAGGGTGTACAGTGCAGTGGAGGTGTGCGATGTGCTGTGGGTATTCAGTGCAGTGCAGTGGGGGTGTGCGATGAATGGCAGTGCAGTGCTGTGGGAAGGGGTGCTGGGGCTGCACTGGGAATGATGCCGGGGGTGATGTCACGGTGTTGATTGGAGGGGGTGCATTGCAGGGGGTGAATGGAGGGGGATGCTGGGGGTGTGTTGCTGAGGGTGATGGCGGAGGCCATGCTGGGGGCCATACTGGAGTGTGATTCAGGTACAGGAGTGATGCTGGGCTGATGCTGGGGGCTGTGGTGCGGGGCGGTGATGTGGACGACACTGGAATGCAATGGGGTGGAGCAGCACATTGAGGACAGGGAGAGCCGAGCGGTTCCCACCTGCACGGGGCACCCCCAGCACGGGGATGGGGGTTTCCTGCCCCCCCCCCCCCCCCCCGCTACTGCTGAGTCAGGCCTGTTCCCTCCGCCCGGTACATCGCGTCCCCACGCCAGGGCCTGGCACGCCGCCCGCCCCACCCGCGGTGCTGCTGCAGGGTCACGGGAGGCCCCGAGCAGCCCCCCTCCGGAACCCCCTAAGAGCCCCCCGGGAGGCTCTGGGTTGCAGTTGGGAGCGGCATTTTTTTAGGGAGAATGCAAGTGCAGTGTGCTCTGCTCTTCGCGGGGTGACGTGGCCCCTCTGGGTGTCCTCGTCAGCATGCGTTGCACACAACCACTGCATTGCACTGCACTGCAAACACTCATTGCATTGCTGTTCATCCTTCATCCCTGCAGGGTGCATCCCCTTTGCACGCACACCCCCACTGCGTTGCCCACCCCAGAGCATTGCACACCCCCAGAGCATTGCACACCCCAGAGCATTGCACACCCCCAGGGCATTGCACACCCCAGAGCATTGCACACCCCCAGGGCATTGCACTTTCTCATTGCACTGCACATCCTCAGAGAACTGTACAGCCCCAGAGCATTGCACACTTCCACTGCACTGCATTGCACTGCAAACCCTCATTGCATCACCCCTATGTCAGCAACCCCCAGTATCACATCCTTTGGGGGCATGCAGCAGGACTTGGGGTCACCCCAAGGATTAGAGTTTTCCTACAGTACAGATGAGCCCCCCTCCATCCCAAAGCCACCCCAATGGTGGATGTGCACCCAGAGGAGTCACTGAGCCCCCCCAGCTGCAAGTGGGACACGCTGCAATGCAATGACCGAACCCAACACATGCATTTCTGCAGCTTAAACCCCACTTTGAGGTACAGTCGTGGGGCCCTCCATGGCACCATGCCACCATCAAATCCTATTGGCACCAGAACCAGCCCCAATGTGCTGTTTGCCCCTGAAACCCCTCCCAGCAGTACTCATTGTGCACTACTGGAAATACTGGAGGGCACCCAGTGGGTGGGCACTACAACCTGCCATTGTGAGAGGGGTACAGTTAGAATTGGGGTTGGGGTTAGGGCTGGGAGGGCCCAGTGCTAGCAGGAAGCATTTGCCCCCCCCGCCCCTCCAAACCCTTCCCCCAAGAGCAGTTCTTGCTGGGGGGGTTTGGTGGATGAGCACTGGGGTGGCACTTGCAGTGACTCCTGCACTGCAGTCCCAAGCATTACATGGGGTGGGGAGATAGATGTAAGGAGAGAATATTGTGTGAATAACGATAACAGTCACTATAGAAATAATAAGAGAAGAGGTGAGGCTTGCAAAAACGGTGGTCCTAATGTTAACAAAAGGCAATTTTATTTTTATTTACTTATTTATTTGCAAGAAAAAGGGTTAAATAAGAGCAGAGAGAAGGAGAGGTGAAGGCCATGGGGCCAGCAGGAAAGGGGGAGGGGGGCAGGGGGAGGAGAGAGGGAGGTTGAGGTTGTACAGACCAGAACATCCTGTACCCTCATGTTAAAAACAGCACAAGCGGTGGGGGGGGGGGGGGGGGGGACATGACACGCACACGCAGCAGTGGGGATGCGGGGACATCATCGTATCTCCCTCCCTCCTCCCTCGTGTGGCTTAGGGGAGCACCAGAGGTAGTTCTCAGCTTCAAATGAGATCTGGTGGCCATGGCCATCTACCTCCTCCACAGAACCGTCTCAGCTGGACTGAACAGCCCTCCCAGCACCACTGGCACCCATGAATCAGAAGGTCCTGGCTGATAGGGATGGGGTCCCCTCTGCCACCTCCCTTCCTGTGCTTCATTTTCCCCACTTGTGGCACATGAACCCAAAGGAAGATGTTGGGCCCACGTGCCATGTTGGTGTGACAGCTGCTCCCTGCTCATTCTCAGGGCTGAGCACTGAGGAGATGAAAAGCAGCCCAGGGAGCTTAAGAGGATGCTGGCGCTGCGGGGTAAGCAGGAGGGCCCCTCTCGTGCCTCTGTGCTAAACAGCATTGCCTACTGCATCCTCCTGCTGGAACCAGAGCTGAGGGATGGCTGAGGAGGCCGCAGTGCGCCCCAGCAGGGTGCTGCTGTCCCCATCCCCATCTCCATCCCTGTCCCCATTCCTGTTCCCACCTCCACCTCCACCCCAGCCCACCCCTACTCCTATCCCCAACCCACCCCCATCCTATCACTAATTCTCATCCCATCCCAACCCTCCCAGACCCAGCCCTGTCCCTGCTGCTCTGCCGACCTGCACCTGCCGCTGTCCTGCATGGACGACCCCCCTTGCCGTCAGCCTGGTGCTGCATGAGCTGCTACTACTGCTGGAGGTGCTGCACAAGGGCTGTGCACAACTGCAACGCACTGCAGTGCACAGCAGCACCGACACCTTCTCACTGCACGAGGTGCTGTTCAGTGACAGCTTGTGGCTGACCGAGCTGCTGCTGGCCATGTCTTGAACGCCCGAGGAGGCATGCAGGGTCATCCTCAGCTTACAGTTCTTCATGCTGGACTGCAGCCTGGCAGCCACCACCACCGCCACCACTCTGAGTGACCACAGCTTCACCACCTTCAAGTTCCCCACATACCTCACTGGTGAGCTGAGAGCATTTCCTACCAACGGTGGTGCTGACAGCCAATAAATCCCCACTGCTGCATCCAGCTGTCCCCCCACATCCTTATCTTGATGTGACCCCATTGCTTATTGTCCACCTATACCCCAAACCGATACCTAAATGCACCACATACACAGAACACATGAAGCCCTCCCTGTGCTGCCCCCTCTGCCCCACAGTGATGGCACGGCAAAGGGCTCAGTGGGGGATGCTCTTTACTGGGACACACGTCTGTCACCGCAGTGTGGTGGGGTCACGTTTGTCGTAGCAGACCCCATAGTCGGTGTTGGTGATGGAGCCCACGATGCTCCAGTCGGCGTCGCAGGACAGGCCACTCTCACAGGGACATTTGTAGTAAACCCCATAGAGGCTCTGTGGGGACAGAGTACAGTATACAGTGGGGCAACACCCTGTGGGGCCACTCCTGGGCTGGAACCAGGCAGAGGATGCACAGCACCTACCTTCCGGGAGCAGTCCTGGGTCTCGGCAGCCTTCGGGCTGCACCGTGCCAGACTCAGCCCAGTGTCCCGCTGGCAGCAGCCACTCTTGCACTGTGCGCTCTGCACGCACAGCTCTCCAGTGTCCTGCAGCATCAATGGAATCAGCTCACACCCAGAACCCCACACCCCCCACAAACCCAACTGACCCCACACAGCTGTATTCTCTCCTGCTGCCCCACAGACCCGGTGAATCCCCTCTCCCTCTATTTTCCCATCTGCAAATGAGTTTTTCTCTCTGTCTTGGGGCGCCCCAAAATGTATGCTGAATGGTGGGGATGTGTGTTCCCCTATTACCAGGTTGAAGATGAGCCCCCGCTCACTGGGAGCGCCCAGAGCCAGGGCGACGAGCAGCGTGGCGAGCAGCAGGCGGAGGGGCAGCACCATGGTGGGCACAGGTGGGTTTGTGTGCAGGTGGGTTTGGCTGCTTTATAGTCGGCACCTGCCATGCTCCCTCCTATCGCACCCGGCCTCGTGGCACCGCACTGCAGCTCCAAGGGCGGCCGTGTGGCACCGTGCTGTCCGCAGGTGCTGCTGCTCCTTCAGCCAAAGCAAATGTCAGATAACAGTGCTGCACTTCCCACGAGGGGATCCGCTGTGCCCAGAGCACAGGAACTGAACCTACTGAGACGTGGGGACAGCTCTGGGAACAGTGCAGCTTTCAGCACTCAGCAATGATTAATGCCAGCATGGCGGTGGCCTTCTTCAGTGGCCTTCGGTGGCCATGCAGTGACGCTCAGGCTGGCCCTGGCAGTGGCCTCCCCAAATGGCACGAGGACAAAACCCTTTGGTGTCTCTGAACCCTGTCCCCTCCCTGTCTGCACCTCATGTCCCCCACGTGTGAGGCACCAAGGTGACAGCATAGGAGTACAGAGTTTGGGGTGCTTTGTGACCTGGGGGGTGCTGGGAGGAAGCAACACACATCCTATGGTGCACCCCAATGCAGGCAGCAAGGACATGAGGTGCAAATAGGGGTGGGTGTCACCTCCTGGGCACACAGTGGGGGCACAAAGTGCATCCTGGGGACACATACCCCATAGGGGAAGGATGTGTCCTTGGGACACTTCCCAGGGGCATGGGCTGTATCCTGGGGTCACATCCTGAGGTCGGACTTGTGGGCACAGAGTGCGTCCCCGGTGGGGGCACAGGGCTCACTCCAGGGAGGCTTTCATCCCCGGGGGACTCATCCCGGAGGTGGGCACATCCCAGGGGGGAGGCTTATGCCGGGGAGGCGATCATTCCTGAGGGAATCTAATCCCGCGGGGGAGGGTCTCATCCTGGGGCACTGCGCTCAACCCGAGGCGGGGGCGGGGGCACATCTCGGGGGGTGTCTCGCACCGGCTCTCACCCCGCGGGAGGAAGGAGCCGATCGTGGGCCCGGACCCGCGGGCGCAGAGCGCATCCCGGCGGCACCTCCCCGCGGCACGCCCGGCCATCCGTCCCCGCGGTGCATCCATCCCCGGGGCGGTCCCGGCCCCGCGGCGCTCCCCGCCCCGCACCGCCGCTCTCCGCTCTGCTCCGGCGCCGCGGGGCTCCGGGAGGCGGCGAAGCGCCCGGTCTCCCCCCGGCCATGCCCAAGCTGCTGCCGGCTCAGGAGGCGGCGCGAATCTACCACACCAACTACGTGCGAAATGCACGGGCCATGGGTGTGCTGTGGGCCCTGTTCACGCTCTGCTTCTCCATCCTGATGGTGGTGACCTTCATCCAGCCCTACTGGATCGGAGACAGCATCGACACGCCGCAGGCTGGCTACTTCGGCCTCTTCTCCTACTGCATCGGCAACGCGCTCACCGGAGAGCTCATCTGCAAGGGAAGCCCGCTGGATTTCGGTACCATCCCCTCCAGCGCCTTCAAAACAGCGATGTTCTTTGTGGGCATCTCTACCTTCCTCATCATCGGCTCTATCCTCTGCTTCAGCCTCTTCTTCTTCTGCAACGCCGCCACCGTCTACAAAGTGTGTGCCTGGATGCAGCTGGCAGCGGGTGAGCGGTGGGGAAAGGCTCTGCACTATGGGGTGGTGAGCATGGGGTGGCTGTGGGGTGGGCTTCCTGGAGCGGTGGGCACTGTAACACTGGGACAGCGCTGTCAGCTATAAGGTTTGCATTCTTTCCCCGTACCCCCTCCCAGCACGTCAACACCCGATCTGGTAACCCAATCCAACCCAACCTGCGCAGCTCCTGCATCATTCATGGTGTCCCTGCACTCCCCAGGTGGTTCTGGGGACAGGCGGCCTCGTAGGTTTGCTCCAGTTCCCAGCTTGAGCTCAAATGAAGATTTAGATAAGAGGCTTTGGGGCAGCTCAGCCTTGCAGGGAGCTGGGCATGGAAGGGCTTTGCTGCTGGATTCAGGGCTTTTATGGACATTTTTGTGACCACCATTCATGGAGCCAAAGTGGGGAAGGTCACTACAAAGGGTTGGGATGTGCTGAACCAAGTGTTTTTGTCCCCTCCAAACCCATTCCCCTAGCTCTGTCTGCTCTTCCTTTTGCTCTTCCATGTAGCTGAGGTCTCCTAAGTGCAGATCTTCCCAGTGCCTGGCACCGCAGAGCTAGGAAACAGCAGCAGTTCCATCTCTGTGCCTGCTCCATGTTGGGGCCAACCTCCACCAGGGCAGGAGCTCCTATCCAGCTGTCCTTACTTCCCTGTGCCCCTCCTTTCTGTTGGCTACAGAAAAGCTTAATAAAATACACAACAAAGCAGCTTCTGAATTGTAAGAGATGCTCTGTGCTGTCCTAAGGAGCTCCCCATGCCTGGAGACAAACCCTCAGCGCAGCGCAGAGTAGCTCCCCTCACTCCATGCACCACAGGTACCTACTGGAGCAACAGCAGTGACTTCACTGAGCACAAGGATGCAGAGGGAAAAATGCACCTGGAGGGGCTGGGAGCTGCACTGCACAGCAGGAGATGCCCCCCAGGCAGTTGGTGCTGCGTTCCCATGGCACAGCCGCGCACATGTGGCAGCACAGCTCCCAGCCCCGCTCGAACTGCAGCAGCTGAGCAAGCGGCATCAATCTGCCTACCATGCTGCTGTCAGCAGTGAGCCAAAGCCCAGCTGTGCACAGAGCAGCAAGGTTGCACAAACACACCATGTTCCAGCTTTGCTCAGAGGCTGCATCTCCTTGAAGAGAGAAGTCTGTTGTGTGCAGTGGTTGGAAAGGAGCAAAGTTGCCCAGGCAACAGCGTGATGGGAGCTGGGGCAGTGGGCTGGGCAGTGGATGGGAAGTCAGTGCTGCACCACGCCCACGCTGCTCTTTCCATGTGCTGCATTGTCCTCACACTGTATTGTCCCCGTACTGCTCTGTCCAGGTGTTCCATCGTGCTCATGCTGCATCATCCCAGTACTGTTCTGTCTCTGTGCTGTTTTATTATCAGCTACATTGTCCCCTGCTGCTCTTTCCATGTGCTGCATCGTGTCCATGCCGCTTTGCTCTTGTGCTGCATTGTCCCCATGCTGCTCTGTCCCTGCACTGCACTGTCCTCCTGTAGCACCGTCACAAAGGGAGCAGAGCCTCACCCTCCTTGCCACACTGAAGCCCCTTCAGCCGGCGCCAGTGATTGATGTTCTCGCACGCCATTCCCCTTTTGCCTTGCAGCCACTGGGCTGATGATCGGGTGCCTCATCTACCCTGACGGCTGGGACTCGAGCGAGGTGAGGCGCTTGTGTGGGGACAAGACAGACAAATACACGTTGGGCGCCTGCACGGTGCGCTGGGCCTACATCCTCTGCATCATCGGCATCCTCGATGCCCTCATCCTCTCCTTCCTGGCCTTTGTGCTGGGGAATCGCCAGGACAACCTCCTGCCATCGGATTTTAAAGTGGAAAGCAAAGGTGAGAGCAGCAGGCTGGGCCGGGGGAGGTGAACCTTTTGGAAAACAAGGCTGAAGAACACACCTGCACCTTCATTACGAGCACTATTAGAACCACGACCCACTAACACTGATTATTTTTGTTTTACAGAGGAGGGCAATGAGTGACAGCACTGATCACTGTGTGAGTGCTGCACTGATTCTGACGGTTCTTGCACGCCCAACGCCACCAGCATCGCTGCAGGATTACTGGTGCTGTGTTCAGATGGGGTTTGTTTGGGGCTGAATGGGAAGCAGGCTTTGCTTTGCCTCCATCTGGGAGAATGTAAATCCTTGCCAGGTGACAGCATAAAATGTGATGCTGTGCTCTACTCAGCAGCAGCAACCGCTCTCCTCCCCCAGGGCTGCCTGGAGCTCTCTGCATCACTTCAGGAGATGCGGTCCTTTCCTTTCGAGTGACTTTTCCTACGTGTACCATCACCTCTGGACTTTCTACAGCTTTCAGCTCTCGTGGGATTTGTGTGATGGGAAGAGACAAGGCATCAGCGTTTGTTGTTGTTTTGTTTTTTGAGTCCATAGGGGGAGGTCTGGGGCCACGATTTGCTGTCTCTTGGGGTTTGTACGTCTTTTGAGGAAATGACTTCTGAATTAAAAGCTGGCCTTTTGGGTTGTGCGCCGTCTCCTTGACGCAGGGGAAACCCTCCACCACGGCCCAGGCCGTCCGTGCCACCTCCGGCGCCTGACAACTCCCCGCGCAAACACCGCGAGAACAAAGCGGCCCTCGAGTCGCGCTTAACGCAGCCCTTGAGCGCGGCGCAGCGCTGCAGTGCCGCCGCTGTGCGGCAGGTGGCGCCACGCCCCACCGCTCCGCATTCCGCGCTGCCCGTTGGCTCCGCGCTGTGGAAGGCAGCGGAAATGGCGGAGATGGCAGAGGCGGCACGTTAGAATAGCAGGCCACCCGCTATCCAGCACTTCTTCCCCCTTAAAAAATGGATCATAATAGGGACAAAATGTTTTACCAACGTCCAACCCAGTGAGTCTCAGTCTGGAGAACCGGGACCACGCACCTGTGTGCACCTAAAGGGCCTGGAGCTGAGAAAACAGACCTGCAGATGGAACATAGGGAGACTGCGGCTGAGTAATTAAATAGTCCGTTTATTGGATAGCTTTCACAAAGAAAGACGACGAAGCACCCAAGTAGAAAGAATAAAAATGTATTTTCCTTCAGGTTTTAGACTGACACAGCAAGTACAAATCCTCTGCGAGCGCTTTACGGCCATTTGGGGGCTTGACAGACCCACATGGAATGAGCACACGGAACACAGCTGAGCCCCGACAGCTGCTGCTGCAGCCTCCAACTCACACGTTGGCTCCATCCTCAGCAACCAGGCACAAAAAGTGTCCTCCTGCAGGTGCGGGAGGGGGAACTGCTGCAGGAAGGGAAGAGCTCTCGCTGTGCAAAGCTCTTCCAGGAAAAGTCCCTGCACCAGCCAGGCTGAGGTACAACAGGATGGAACGAGCTGCCGAGACAACAGAAATCATTCGCCCTGCCAATAAATCTTCAGAGTCTGTGGGCGGTGGGTGTTTTGGAATCCAGTCTTGACTGCAGTCCTTCTGTAACAGACATGGAAGTGATACGCAGCTGGAAAAGCTCCAAACAGAAGGGAAAGAGAGGTCAAATCAGCAGTTTAAACCCATTTGGTGAGTTACCTTCATTAATTTTAGATTATATGCATAGACAATCCGACCTACCCCTAAAAGAACATGCAGCATGATCTGTGTTAATTAGCCCAGTCAGGCACCAGACTGGAGCAACTCTTTAAGTGGATTAAATGACACAGAGGTTTATGAATGAACAACTCTCATGAACCAGGATTTCCAACACACAAAGTGACAGTAACAGCCATCTTAGCAGCTTTGGCAACGCAACAGTCTCAGATCACATCTGCACGGCCTCCAGTGAGTTCCTAGAGGAACTTCAGTGCTCTGAGAGCAACCACGAATCCATAGCCCCATTTGGTCCAGGGAGAAGATGTGTCTCTGAAGCCTCAACACTGCCAGCTCTCACGTTAGAGTTGGATGCACCGAGTCTGCAGTAGGATGGGTAAGCCTCAAAGAAGTCATCATAAAACTACTATACGCCACAGTGATTTAGATTTAATTAAAATTAATTTGTTTACTTATTACATCCAACCCCCTCTGAGAAGTTAATACAGAAATCTCACAGAGCACTTTGATTTGGGGTAACTCTACAAGCAGCTAAACCAGTATCTACAGAGGAAAGTCCATCAGCTCTCTTCCACCCTTCCTTGTGCTAATGGCCCAGAAAACAAAAGGCAATCCCAATCTGGGAAGTTATTCCTGAAGGCCATCACCTGAAACAAATTAAAAAAAATAAAATCTTAATGTCAGGCTTTCAAGTGTTGAGTTTTGAAGTCGAGGGTGATAGCATGGCTGTGATACAGATGCTGCCCACTCTTTCCAGGAAAAAATGTGAATGGTTAAAAGGGCCAGAGCAGACTGCATTAGTGAGAGCCACTCTCTCACTGGAGCAGCAACTACCTCAAGCAAGGCATAAAAGTGCCAGGAAGGGATAAAAAGAAAGAACATACAGCTCGCTAAAGCGTGAGAAGTCACCTGCATCACCTCTCTGCCCAAAGGGCGCAGCACCTATCTGCATGCTGAAGGTTGTGCGCTGATTAAGTTCCAGCTTTTGCTTTTTTTGCTTGCCACCTTTTAGTCACAGGCTGAGGTGTTAGAGAACAAGTAGAAAGCGTCACTGAATTCAGAAACTATTCTGACTGAGGACAGGAGGGACAAGTAAAGGGAGAGGGCACTTCAGAGGAAGAAGCAAATTATACTAAAAATCTAGATTTAAATAGCTCATCTCAAGAGATCTGAGCAGCTAGAACTAAAAGTTACGTGACTGAAAAGCAATGAATACAGCAGACACCTAGAAAATGATGGAGGATCTTGAGGTCTTTGCTCTACAAGGAACTAACACCACCATGGTGCCATCTGTTATTTCTCACCCCATTGCTGGCTACTGGACCAACAGTGGGAAATTAACTCCTGAGTCAGTGAGATGAGTTCAGATCTTCACATTCTCCTTATGATGAAAGGAGAGTTGAGATTTAGTAAAGGGAGCATATCTGAGCATACATCCATAACACAGTGCATACCATACAAGAAGACTCAGGGACAAGTTGATGTTTTAGTCAATTAGTCTTTGGTGAAGCCCAATCAAGGCAAAACAAAGATGACACGCGCTGGATAAGGAGAGTCCCCACTGAGTCACACCAGCAAACTCAGCAGAATGGGTTAGATTTATCTAAAACCTTGGAAGCCTTGAAGGAAGAACTTCACGCTCAAACTGAACAAAACAAACAAAAAAAAAACAGATCTGGGAAGGGGTAGCTGGGTGTGTGTATCCTATACTGTAAACCAGAGTGCAGCACAGTGGCACTGGGTTGAAGCCCCTAAGAGAGAAGCCAGGGGTGCCTGAGACATTCTGCTGCTGTGGCTCGCTTCTCTGGGATCAGCTCCAACATCGGTAGTAAGAAGTCTGTGAATGCAGCTGCCTCATCCTGGGACCATTCATATTTTTCCACCAAGACTTCAAAAAGGCCCCAGGGCTTCAGTTTAGTGATGTGCTTCAGATCACCTGAAAAGCAAGACTGATATGTTAACTGCTAGGCAGGTAGTAGAACAGCCAAATAACTGAGTTAATAGCAAGCAGTACAGACTGAATTCAAAAAGCTCTCCCTAATCGTTAAGTGCAGGGAAGATAAAATTGAGACTAGACTACTACTACACTACACTGGAACCTCTTGCCTCCTCCAGTCTGAAGAAGTTATGGTTCGACCAGAGGACCCTGAAGGTCTTTTCTCTTTTCCAGTCCTGGTGATTTTATGATAAACAGGTACAGTGCTGTTTTTCAATCTGCTGCATCTGATCTACAACCAAGATGTCAAGAAACAAGGCACTGTGTATTTTTAGCAATCAGGCAAGGATATTTTATATTTAGCTGCAGTTTTGTCTTTTTCCTTTTTTCTCCTCCAGAGAAAGCCTCTCATAAAAGAGAGACTTTAAAAGAGCCATCTTTGCTGGCATCTATTGTTCAGAGCTATTTTCAACAAGGTACTTTTGTTTGGGTGTGGGGCAAAGGGGGGAAAAAAAACAACAACAACAACATTTGTTTCATTTCCTTTTACCTTTTTTGGTGAAAAACTCCTTGGAATACTTTCCTGCCAAAATGAGCTTGCGAGGTATTTTCCCCAGAAGTTCTATGATCAAAGCAATGTGATCTGCATTTTTTTCCAAAAGAAAAGACAGTATAACATATCCACAAAAGTCATCTTTCTGTACGTCACAGTTTCCTTCACTGGAACATTATGGACAAAGACACAGTCTCCCTCAAAAACTACTTGGGCATCCACCCAAAATCAGATTACAACAGCAAAGACAAGAACTCAGAGTGTGAGGATGAAGAGATGCAGGAATGATGAGTTAGAGAAGCAAGGTAAGAGATTCTAGGGGTTAAAGGAATGGAAGCTACCAGGAACAAGAATGTGAACATGGTCAAGCGCAGCAGTCCCTTAACATCAAGAATCTGGCTAAATTATTTTACGTTGTTCATAAGAGAAGGCTCTCAGACTGAAAAAGGATTTGTTATTTTTCATATCCTATTTCCAAAAAAAAAAAGACTTAGATAATTGTACCTTCATCTCGTGAGTAGTCTTCTCCAGAATGAGGCTCAAACAGATAGTCTCCTGTTGCTAGTTCAAAGGCCTAAAACAGAAATAAGCAAAATTAAATCACTTTAATGCACTTCATGTGTTGCTAGAAGTACTGCAGGTTGATTCTACCTGCCTCTGCTCACCAAAACAAAAGCAGACAAGAATAACCTGCACAATTCTAGTATGCTATTACCATCTCAAGATGCACAGTCGTTCTGTAGTTTTAACGACAGCACTAAAAAATATCACAGGCATAGCTATGGTAAATTTTGGAACAGATTTTCTAATGATTTTAGATATGCAGAGAACGTATGAGATTAGAATACTAAGACATTTATGAAACAGTGCTGGATGCAGCAATAAGGTCCTTTATATAAAAGACTCTTGTCTTCAGAGTTGCATAGTCATCTTGCTCTTCAACAAAACGTGACTTTAAAGTACAGTTCTATTTGAACTCTGCTAGCATTGGACAACAAAACCCCGACTTTCAAAGGTTGCTGGGTTTGTCTACTTTTTTGTTTTGTTTGGGGTTTTTTTGCTAAACCCGGCTGGTGATTCAGCAGGCTGCAGAGTGCACAGAGTCCACAAGTTTACCAGAATGCTTCATAGCAGCAGCCTACAATCCCCTGGATGCCAGCACTCACCATACAAGCCGTGCTCCAGATGTCAGCAGGGGTGCTGTACCCCGAACCTATCAACACCTCCAAGGATCGGTACTGTCTTGTCTGGATGTCTTCAGTGAAGTGCTTGTGCTGAACAGAAGAAACATTTTACTGAATGGGTGGAGATTGCTTAAAGGAGAAAAATCAATAGCCTGCAAGGCCGGAGCAGATCAAAGCTTGTTTCCATTAAATTTCACTTAAGCTGCAGATCTTTAAGTTTTTCCTTATATTCTTACAAGTACCATTTAGCTGCTCTGCATGAGACATTGCGTTAGTAAAGCAGTCCAGCAACCCAAAGAAGCCACAGAAGTAGAACAGGGGGAACTGTTTCAGTCTGCACCCTTTTCAATCACATCCTATCAGCCACCATACAGCAGATCAACAACACAGCCAGCCTTGCCAGGCTGCAAGCCTGACGCAGAACTGAGTCTGAAACACTTTATTTTCCTTTAAGATCTCAAGTATTTTGCCTCTTTAAAAGCCACGTAAAACAGACATTTATTCCATTTGACATTTCAAACATTTAAAAGCAGCACAGAACAATCATCAAAGAATAAAAGTATTTATGAGTCTCTTTCATGTACTCATGAATTCAGTGACATGGTTTGACAAGCCAATAAAGCACACAGTTAGACACAGTGCAGTTCTTCGCAGCCTTCCTCAGAGGAGCTGTAGACTCCCTCAGAAGTTTCACATATGCAGATTTCTACACACTGTATGTGACACTGCTCAAAGGCCTAATTAGAGTTAACCTGATGACCAAAGAGGCACCCAAAACATAGGCTGAAATCTTACATTAAAGGATCGTTTCTTTCTTTGGATCACCGATCCCAGCTACTTTTTTTTCAAGCAGTTTAAAATTATGACTGCTTTCCCAAGCAGGTGTAAAAAGGATTCTGTTTTCATATATTCAGCCTTGGCTCACCACAAACAAATCAGCAGATTTAAAGAGTTGATGTGAGAAGTTTTTAAAACTTACCACCCAGCAGGCATTTCCTAGGTCAGCTATCTTCACCTTAAGCTTATCTGCATTCTTGGGCTCAAGAGGATTAAGAAGGAAATTCCCAGCAGTTGATTTTCCTAGGGGCATCATGTACAACAGCTGATTAAAGCTCTATGGACAGAATCACCATCTGTCATCCAAATCCTATAAGCCCTCTCCCCACCCACAAGAGATTTTTGCTTAAAAATCTGAACTTTTCCCTCCCTGAAGCCAAAGTATAAAAATCAACTTCAGTCTGCATTATGAACAAGAAGAGACACCATTATTAAGAAAGACAAGCAAACATATGCAGGGAGGATTGTTTTCCAGTACAGACTTAAAAGTTTGCCTGTATCAATACATGCTTTTTAAATAAGGGCACTGCCAGAAGTAAAACAAGTCTTTAAGAGGTCCTCCTAAATCCTTGAAAGAAAAGTCCATATGCAACAGCATCTTCTTGACAGTCATCAGTCACTGTAGTAACACAGACAGTTGCAGGAGCTGAAGTATATACTGGAAAAAAAGCACCTCACTGGTGGTGATGCTGTAGAGCAACAATACTGGCTCACTAAATTACATCCAGCTGCAGATCTTGAATGCAATATGGGGAGAGTTCTATGAAGTAAAGCTAGTAATCTAGCAGGGCCACTCAACTAAACGCAGCCAAAATGTCAATATATGAAGTTTCACTTGCTGCTTTTTCACGTAATTCTGTAGCAGTGCTCTGCCAAGAAAGTGCTACTGAGAAATTTAAAAGAATTACAAGTGAGACTTTCTCCCTCCAACTCCAAGCAGATACACTTGATCTGACCCTCACTCAAATATGCAAAAAAGATTAATCAATTGATTCAATTTCTTAAACTCATTTCATGTTGTTTATTGTTAACTGCAGCACATTACTGACTGTCATATCTTTTCTTAAACCCACATGCCTTGGAGCTTCTCTCCCCCTTAAATCACTTTCAACAAAATTATTGAAGCTTTTTTCCCCCCCTCTATAACCTTTATTTCAGACTGTCTGGATTTCCGGTTCTGGGAAACTATGTCCTCATCTCAAGTAACCGAGAGTAGTTAGTTCTGCTCATATTGTGGAGCAACAGTTATCCTAAGGCACCTACCTAGCTAGCCTACAATGGAAGAGCCAGTGACAAGTAAATCTAAGTTCCTAACTGTACTGAAAATCACACAAGGAATACTTTTTCAAGGAAAGAGTGTTCCTACAGTGAAATCCAAACGTATTTTCTCAGTGGAAGCGCTTGTGGATTCAATAGCCAGAACTAAGCTACAGCCACAACTGGAAGGTACAAGTGACAGTTTCAGAGTAAGACTGTCAGGTTAATTACTCCTAGCAGAAAAAGGTTCAAATAGATTGTTCTGATAACTTCAGCCTACAAAATGGTGGTTTCTATCACTATTCTGATGAAGTGTTGTACTAGGTTTCCCACATCAAGGAGAAAGGAGCCCTTATTCACATGGCTCCTCTTGTACCTTTGTTGTCTGCTGGGCTATTATTCTCATTCTCATCCTCTGATGGCATCTCCGTCCGGATGCTTTCTTGCAAATGGCTGATCTCCTGCTCGTTGAATGATTGCTCTTCGCTGGAAGTAGGCTGACACACCATGGAATCTTCTGAAACTAAGGGCACGAAAGAGTCCGACACTGCAGCCCGAGGCCCGTTTTCTACGTCACCGTTACGTTGGCTGTAATTACAGCTATGGAAGTTCTCCTGTGCGCGAGGGTGATCGCCGCAGTCGTTGGCATTGTGAAGGTCATCCTCAAGTCGCACAGACCCTTGACTGCCAGAGTCTGGGAAGTCCGACATTCGTATCACACCATTGCAATTTATTTCTGTTACACATTTTTCTATGCTGCTTTCCATTAGAACAGACTGTTCGTGTACGATGACTTCAGCTGGAAGAATGGGAAAGGAGAAGAGAGCAGAATATTCTATAAAAAGTAAGAGCCAAAGCCGTACGAGGCCTCAGAAATGCAGAGTTCTCAAAATGTACCTGAACACAATCACTAATTAACTCAATTTATAATACCACATTGACTAGCCTCTTCAGACAAGTCACACAAACATGCTGAAGAAGAGCCACCTCTCTTAAAGATGCCCATTCTGTTCACACCAGTATGACTGACAGAACACTGCTACCCCAGCAATATTTTTGGTCCATACCTTTCTTTTTGTCCACATCTTCACTGGGTGGACTAACTTTTATGAGCATTTTCAGAGGGCTCTGAGCTTCTTCTTCCTCCTCGGGATGTGCCTGCCCAGGGCTTGCTTCCTTCTCCATTTCCTCTATCTCTTGCATTCGCTTCTCTAATAACTCTGCCTGACGCTTCTGCTTCTTTTTCAACTTCTTTTTCTTATTCTTTGACATTCTGTCAGCCTACAAAGCAGCAGTCACATTTCACTTAGTATTTCATATTTCAATCTAACACAAGTCAAGTTTTAATTTATTCAACATCAGAGGAGGCAGTCTGGGATGAAAACTCCAGGGAGAGTTCTCCCGGAAGCAAAGCAGACTCTAAGGTTTTAGAGCAGTTGTCTTTTGTTCTTATCAGCACACTTCTACCCTAGCCCTGCAAATGAGGGACCCCAGACTCCACAGACAGCAGCACCCTTCACAACAGACCCCAAACCACCAATGAGATCATTGATAGTGATAGAAGTACTGAATCTGATGCTTACATTTATGACAAACAAATCACACTTTTCCTTCTGATCTTATTGTAAGTTTGCTCTTTACTGCCGACCAGATTATGAAACAACACAGTAGATGGGTACTTACATATGAGCCATTACACTTACTGGTTTGGGCTGTGGTGCAGTACTCACTGAAATGGAAAGCAAGATTAGTAAATCAGTATGTTCCTCTGTTCAAAAACTGCAACCAGATTCTTATCTTAAGATAAGCTTTTTCCTATGAGAACCTGTAACAACATTTTCTCTATGCAAGTAAAGCAAGAATAAAAAAAGATGAGAAAATCATTAAATGAGCAAATGCATAATTAAAATCCCAGACTGCAAACTTGCTTGACTGATATCAAAGACCTACACTTCCTGTCATGCAGCTTCATTCACTGCATACATTATGCATCTCACTGAAAGGAAAATGCAAACCAAAATATTAAAATACCACGGTTCCCTAACCTAACCCAGCTAGGCCACGTTGCAGTGGGCTCAGCAAAATGCTGATGTTTTAAAATTAAGACTGATAGAGTTTTTCAGTACATACTGCAGTGGTTCTTGGGAACTACCCACTGATAAAGATGAATGCTCTGTAGACCAACAACTGAAAATCTGTCCTCAGCTCTTTAGAAATGTCAGTAATTAAAAGATGTGATTTCTATTAAAAGCTGACTTCTTTGAACTGACAGCTTGAAAAGGTAAATCATTTTGTTGAGACCTTCCCAACATGGACTTTATCAGCATGACGCAAAAAAGGAAATACTTTGGTAGAAAATGCTAAAAGTACCTCCCCATATTCTTACTCTAGTAGTTTTGAAAGCATTAACATACAAATAAAGCTGCATTAAAACCAGATCTCAGCACGGATGTATCCCCGCTCCATTTTCTCTCTTCCGAGTTAAAATGGTTACCTTCATAGTTTGCATTTGCCTTTTCAATAGTTACTTCCATTATTGTTCCACTGTGCTCAGTGCAGAAGTTTTCCCTAGTGAAATCAGTTATGTCTCGGGGAGAGATGGGGAAATAGTACCAACTTTTATGAAAAAAGCACCTGCAGAGCCAGATGGTGGGGGGGCCCCAGATCTCTGCCATTCTGTTGCTTCTGCAGCCAGTCTGCGGATATACTGGTCATTAACACACAAAAGAATGTTTTCAGGTTTGATATCTGTATGGATGATCCTACACTTTGTGTGCAAGTAATCCAGACCTTGAAGAACCTGCAGACAGGAGAGAAACCAACCATTAGAAAAGCAAATAATTATAAACCAAAATTGAGTGAATTTGGAAAACCAGAATTCATAGCTACCTACAATGGTCTGAACCAACTGAGCCTAAAGGATGACTGCCTTTCAGAATATTCCAGATTAGTGATAATGTGACCAGTGTTAATTTGAGAGTTCTAGTTCTAGAACATACATACATAAGAATTACTTGCATTTGTGAGGAATAATCAGGGTAAGAAGAGGTTAAAAGCAAAATTGGCATTCCATCAGGGTTTAAGAGACAGAAAATATCTGCAGCAGAAGATTTTTGCAGTAGAGAAAGTGAATATTAACCCAAAAACAACTTTGTTGCACAAGTAACATACTACTGATTTTTACCTTTTGTTTTCTTGTACCCGAAAAAGACTTTCCCACCCCTCATCGAAGACTTCTCGTTGGGCCATGGGGAACAGTGCAGACAGAACTGGAACATACCTGTTTGATGATCTTTTTGACACAAGGGAGCGGGAGCCCCTGATAATTTGACTTGATGATCCACTTCAGGAGATGATGCCCTAAAACTTCAAACACCATACAGATATCTAGAAGAGAGTCAAGAAAAAAGATGGGCCTCCTGACTCAAGGAGCCCTACGTTCTCGGGACTGAGAAATGAAATAAATCCACCAATCCTTTGTTTCTACATTGAAGAACCCCCATCCTTCTGACACAGCTAAGAGCAGCTGGCTTCCACACCAGTACCACCCTATTACAGACCTCAGTGCTGTCACCTAAATATAAAACACAAAAGCAGGGAGCTGGTTACAATAATGGCCTAATGCAGCAGTAGCAATCTCCTGCTTTGAGTGCAGGCCAGCTACACAAGCAACTGCGCATTACTATTTCCTGCTAGTATTGAAACAGCTTCAAGCCAACAATCAGCACAGTAACTCTCACTGATATAAATTGGAACAATTCATTTTCTTGCCCCAGGCAAAACCCAACACCAGATCTCTCTGCAGCAGTAATATCTGAAAACATAATCAGATCTCTATTTCATAAGTCACCTCCAAACAACGAAGTTACCCTAAGTTACCAACTCCACCACCTCTTTACCAGCAAAAGAAACTTTTTACAAGCCTGGGCTTCAATAATATTTACATTATTTGCCTTTTTTCTATAAGATGTCAAGAGTTGCACTACTCCTTTACACTGGCAGGAAGCATGTGTGTGTTTCATAAGAGTGAAAGAAATACAAGATCAAGTCAACGTTTACTCAGAGCTAGGTTCTGGAAGAATATTTGAGGAAATGCATTATGTAGGTACTCAGTTTTCTGAAAGCTTTAGAAAGTTTATAACCTACAGCCTGATCTTTTCCATCAGCACAGTAACTCTCACTAATATAAAGTTCGAGATGCTGCTAAGCAGAAACATGCAAAAGGAAATCCAGCTTTCAAACTGCGAGGATGCATTACTATCACTTCCTACAGATAGCTGCCTATTAGAAGATAATTAATGAAATTATAGGATATTTTCAAAACAATACATTTTAAACCTATTAACACTGTTGATAAAGGCCAAGGTAAGATGTTTCCTTAACAAGAAAATCATTTTATCAGGTTACAGACCACATACATGCTTGCTATTTTTAATTATTCACCTTGACACTTTGCAATGCTTTACTTAAATAAGAAGTTACCAGTAGGCTGCCTGCAAACTGAAGAGTTGGGATAGTTGGAAAAGGTATTTTGACCAGTAAGCCACTCAGACCCGTTTCACAAACGAGATGCAGCCACCCCAGCTCTTACGTTAAAGGCATGACTAATCAGCATCTTCTCCACAACTGTGGCATACCACGTCAGGCTGAATCATTCTAGATTTGAGCTTTGCAGGCAACAGAGGCCCAGAGAGAGCAATGATTTCACAGCAGGTTTCCTCAGGCAGTGAAATGGAAGCCTAGGCCGGCCCCTGGCATGACAGCTACACGGGGAACTCACACCTCTATGCAAAGCTTTGACTTTCTTCTACAAAAGGATACGAGAACCATTAACTCCTGAAATCTTGAAGTCATCTAATAACTGAACAACTCTCTCTTTATTTGGATCATTTGGATCACTGTTGCGAACCTGCAGAGAAAAAAGAGGGTCATCTTCGCATGCCTTAAGGTGATAACCAGGCATGAGCATGCTCTGCAGAGCTCATCTATTGCACTAGGAAGCGCTGCAAGATAATCCAGAAAGATCAAGAATGTGACTAACCTGAACTCCCAGAAGTGAATTAAGCTGAGCCCCGCTCTCACACTCACCGATTTTAGCAACTTGATTTCATCCAGCGCTGTCTCCGTGTAGTGCTCTGCACTCTTTACCACTTTCATCGCCACAAATCTCTTCCCTCTACGCACACACGGTAAGTAAATTGGAGACTGTTAGTGCTCCTAAGAAGTTAGTCTCCAGAATTATCCTGAGTAGCTCTTGTATACAAGAGAAATATATCAGCAAAAAAAGGCTTTAGCACTCCTGCAAAGGAACACTTACTGGATGTCCCATGCCAGCCAGACCGTGGAGAAGTGGCCCCATCCGAGCTTCCGAATCACGTGGTAGCGTCCATTAAAGAGATCTCCAATTTTCACAAGGTGGTAACCACCTGGAAAAACAGTGGGAGGTTGGTATAATAAGGGATCGTGTAAGTGCTAAAGAACAGGTATGTGGAACAAGCACCACAACTGGAGGCATAGGTACTTCATGTGTTTAAGTATCTATAATCATACACACAAATACACCACTCTGCATTGAACAGGGAGGCCCATAGATCCATCAGGTGATCACAGCCCCTCCAGCTCTGACCCTGGGAGTCTCCAGGGATGGGGCAACACCACCACTCTGGGCAGACCAGCCTGACCAATTTCTCCCCATTTTTAGCGCAGGTCATCACCGCAGCAGCAGGAAACACTTTCCTTAAAGAAAGCATCTGAGGTTTGCTAGGCTAGCAACATTTGAAAAATGCAGTTTATGAAAGCTCCAATTTAGCTCAAAGTATCATTTTTTCTAATGAAAAAGAACTGGATGTCTACATTTACTGATTTGGAAAGTCCTCTGACAGATGAGAAGCAAACATGCACTAAGAACAGCTCTCTAACCCAAATCTTGACTGAAAACAGAAGCAATCCTGAAGAACAGTTTGTCTCAGGTTAGTTTGAGAACTATGATTATTTTCATCCAGTTTCAAAAACTACTTAAAATAATCAAAGAAATGGTCTAATTTTAACTGTCCACAGCAGATGGGAAAAGAAAGGAAATTCTCAATTATGCTGAAAAAGCCACACCTTAAACAGGTTAAGTTCTTACCTTTACAGTAATCATTTGGATCCTCTTGTTCATCATCATCTGACCCCAGGATTTCTTCTTCTTGCTCTGGAAGATCGTTCTCGGAGTGAGCAGCAGGGCCACGGTGCTGGGGGTCGGCTCTGAAAGAGGGCACAGCGCACGTCTCACGCGTTTCACATAATTCAGTACCCACTTTTTGTACAGGAGATTGTAGATAATGGAGAAGATGTATTCCTTGGCCTCCAGAAAAGAACAATTTTCATTCTTACATGCTTTAACTCCTGAAGGAGAAACATTTTTTCATACGCTAGCAAGAAAGACAGCTTAAGGCTCCAGATTCACTTTTATGGTAGAACAAAAAAAGGCCAGACAAGAGTGTGAGTCAAAAGCTCAGGGAGTCCATTGAAATGTCAGTGTCTGTGAGCTCCTTCTCAGTCCTCTGTTCAGAGAGGATCCATCTGAAGTAAATTTGGACTTTGAGATGCTCCCACAAAAGATTTAAATGCTCCTGAAGGATATTTTGAATACTACCTTCAATTAACCCTTCCTCCTTTTGAAAAAAATTAACCTCATTTCAGAACCCGTGCCCTTTGCTCCCTTCACTTGCCAGAGACAAAAGGAGCATTCAGCAATTCCGCTGCCCCGAAGACTCCAGACGCCCAGCCTCTATCAGTGTGAATCAGCAGAGGTTTCCTGTATTGAAACCATTTTCCCTGAGAAGCAGTAGGCATATTTGACCCTATTTCAAATCCAACTTGTTTTCTTCAAGGGAGGATTAAATTCTGAGGCAGCTGCAGGTTACCCCAGCAGGTTCTGTGGATGCACGTGGGCTTTGGGATGCAGGTTCTGCAGCTCCTGAGTTGGGGTCGGGTGGCATCTGCTGCATCAACTCATGGCAAAAATGAACAGGGCAACTTTTAGCAGTTACACAGCAGGATGCATATTCAACATTTACCTGCTGTGATTTCATACATCAGCTACGTTCTGTTTCTACACATTAAGACTGTGGCTACTTTTAATACCTACAGAGCATAAAAAGAAAAAAAACAAAAAAAATCACTCTTGCCAGTGGGATTGCGACTGAACGTGTAACCATTTACAGTAGGAACTGAAGTTCATCAATGACAAGAGGAGCCACAAGGTCATCCCAGACACAACCACAGCACCCACAGTGCCTTCTGCTCTGTGCTGAGCCACAAAGCCCCGTTCATTGCCAAGTTCGGGAACAGATAAGCAAGCAGGCAGTGGATCAGGACTGAAGGTGCTGGAGGGGACCTCGAGAGACCATTGAGTCCAACCTCCCTGCCGAAACAGACACCCTACAAGAGGTTCTGAGCCTTACAACAGGACTGTCAGACGGACAGACAGACCGCCATTCCACTCCTCTCAGGCTGAGGCATTTATCAGCTGCCCCATAGCTTGATCCAGCCCCAGGATGTTTCATACCTGGACCATTTTTGCCCTAAGCCAAAGAGCTACGAGACAGGAACACAAAAAGAGAAAAAAAAAGGAAAGTCTTGGAGGACAAAAATCTTAAAATAAAAGTGCTGCATTCCTTCAGGGACAAAGGAGCTGCAAACAGCCACTGACTGCCTCTGACTCACAGCAGGTAGAAAAAGCAGGAAGGGGAGACTGGATGCTAATATGCACAGAATCTTACAAACAGGGAACAGAGAACTAGAACAAGGAATCGGTCAGAATGGGGAACTGAAGCCCAGCAGCCACACCCACAGTGTAAGTAATGCAGAGCAATTCTCCCTGCTGCATTTCAAGATTTCCACTTAGTGACTGTGCAAGATCTAGCAAACAGGAACAGGTTCAAAAGATTATTCCTCTTCAGAATCACTGATGCAGACAAAACGCCGTGCTGCTCTCCAGTCCCAACGCTTTCCAGTAACAGTTATTTTCAAGAACAGATTCCGTGCACCAGGGCAGAAGTTACTGGAAGCACTGCGCCCGTTTGTTCGGCTTTCTGCACCCATCCTGGAGGGGCTGAGCACAGCAGCCCGCAGCTCAGCCTGTCCTGGGGATCCAGAACCACCGGTACAGAGGGCACAGAGCCCTGCTCAGGTCACGTACATTCCTACAGTGTTGCTTCCTTTATGAAATCCCCTCCAAAGCACATTTCATTCCTTGTCTTGCTGCAAACATCCATCGGATGCCAACACGTCTCACCACCTCCCTCCCCTCAAGTGACCACATCAACTGCAGATATGGATTCAAGGAGCCTTCATCGGGGCAGATACATATTAATACCAAAGGAAAAACAACCCACAAAACCACAACCCTCACCTGCCTGTGCCCTCTGCACAGGCAGGGTTCTGATAGGCACAAAAGGCTGCAAAGGACAGCAGGAAAATCCATGCCCTGGATTTAAAGACGACAGCTGAAAACCGCTGTCAGCAGTACTATGAGACACAGATAAATATATGAAAACCCTTTGGGGGAAAAAAGATGGTTAAGAGCTTACCCTCCAAGAAAAAGAAAATCAAACATTTTAAGGTACTTTTTCCTCCCCTGAAAACACCTCCATCACCTTCTACTTTTGCTCCCTCGGTGTACTAATTCATCACCAGAATTAAGTACACAGCTACACAGTAGTGTTTTGCTGAAGGCAGACAGGAATGCTAAGGCAGAATGCCAGCTCCTGCAGAACTCTCATGAACCCATCCCCATAGACCACCCCTCCCCCAAAAAGTCCTCATCCTCCCAGCAATGCCCAAAGAACTGCAGTTCACGAGACAGAAATAAATGAGGGTAGCCCACCTGCAGGAAGCGCGGCCTCCCATTGACACAGATATCCCTGAAGACAGCCCAACAGTTTTCAGAAAAGCCATTAAAAATCAGATGGCACTGCTGAGGAAGGGGAGGACATGGAGGCCAAGGGGCTCCTGCCGAACGCTGCCGAGCTTTGTGCAGGAGGGAGGAGAGGGACCAGCCTCCACCACCTAGCTGCAGATGCACAGCACTGCATTGCAGGTGACGGGCCTTGCAGCGAGACCAGGGGCTGCTCCCAGCTGCTCTCCTGCAAATTCAATCATGTCGGGGGTTGGCTGAGCGTAGACTCGTCTCCTCTTGATGTTTACCTGCCTCCATCTTCCCTCTAATGAAATTAGGAATTTGGGCAGATGCTTCATCTTCCTGCACCAGCCGGTTTTATTTGCCTATTCAATACCTCTGGATTCAAAGTGGGACGAGCAGCGAGGTGGGGTGGCTGCCGACAGCCCAACCCTCCTGGTACAGCACAGCCAGGGCGCTCAAAGTGAAAAAGGCATTTTCTGAAGTAATTCCAAATCTCTTCCTGCAGAGTCGCAAGAAAAATGTACCCTTTACTCTTGGAAGTAACAAAAAAGTGGGAGAGGAGGCAAATCTTCAACAGATCCTATAAAAAACAACAAAAATAAAACAAAACAAAGTGCAGAGAATTGAGTGTTTTTCACAGGAATCACTTCACAGTTCTCCAGCAGCGTAAAGGAATTAATAGCCATTCCCGGCACCTGATTATCCTGCTTGCTTGTGTGACAGCGGAGAGCTCAGCAGTGTGACATTAGCAGTACAGATGCAGAGCTCTGCTAGAAGATGGTTATTGCAGGTGCTCTTCTGAAGTCTAAACCAAGAGACTCAGAGAAGAATGCCATTCAGCTGGCCGTGCACCCGGAAGGTTTGCACCCTATAAGCTCACACAACATGATGCACTGCCGGGACAGTAATACCAATCTGGAAGAACTCAGAGTTTGATCACTTGTTTCTCACAAAGCTTTCAAAGAGTTGAGAAAACACACTTTGTTTTCACTAGTCGGCCTCCCACGGAATCTGGTCTGCACTACAAAAACCAGGCCAAAAACCACGAAGCAGCCCTGATTACACGACGTGTGCTCTTGCAGATTTGCACAGAGGCAGAGCCAGCAACAAGAGCGAGATGAGCACGGCCTGCACAGGGCAAAACCAGGCTCTGTGGTGCGGCTGCACTGCTGCTCCCTGCAGAGCACTGGGGAGGACACCCCAACCTCCAGATCTCTGCATGCAGTTCCACCTTCGCAGCTCAGAACTCCTTTGTTTTCTCCATCTTGGTAACAAGATGCTTCTAGAAAGTGACTTTGTGATTTTACTCAAAGCCATTAAGAAAAAGTGACTTCTTCAAAACAAGTATTTTTCCTTGTTTTCAAACCACTGCATGATAATGAAAAACAACAAAATGCTTTTCTTACTCATCCTCTTCATCTCAGTTGGTCATTCCTTTGCTATCTGGAGAACTGATGCCCATCTGCAGGAAGTTGATGATGACTGCTTACCCAAATGATTTTCGGGTAATGCCTCCAGCATTACCTTCACAAACATTAGCAGTCCTTATTTGGGAGATAAATGACACACATGAAACTTGCATCCATAAATGTAATTCAGTTTGGAGAATTTAAGATTGAAGAGTAATCTGGCCCATCCTGTAGGACACACAGGCAGAAACCCAGCAGCACTTTGAGCCTCCTGCTGAAGGAGCACCTTCACCACCCACCCAGGCATTTCCACGGCTCCAAACCACAGCAAGACTCCGCTTCAAGCACCGTAAGGTGCCTTGTTTATACTGAGGGGAAGGAGGGGAGGAAGAGGGGGAAGAGGGATCCAAAAGCATAAAGCGCCACATGGCAGGATAAAAAGCCCAGATTTAATACTTCCCCCATTTTCCCTTCTGCACATCACAACAATTTCTCTTTAAGGGAAGTGTGCTCGCCAGACTGCATCTCATTCTGTAGTGTGCCTGCAATTTCAGGATCACGTTAAGGTACATCTAGTCAGATAAATGGCTGCTTCTGATGCCAGCCTCCAATGTGCTTACATGTAGAAGATCTGTAAGCAAACCCTGAAATTGTAAGAAGTGCTTGCTTGCTTGTATGCATTTGACCCTTTCTACCCTTTTTAAAATATACCTATTTGAGGGAATTTTGGGCAGCCATATTTTGTGGGGGAGTTCTGAGCCACGTTATTTTGCAATTCTGTGTAATTCCTTCACTCTTCCATCCCTGTTTTTCTGAATGAAGAACTGAAGCTTGCCGCTAGGAGGGCAGATCTGCCATACTCACTGCTGCAGGCTGATCACTGCGGAGCTGAGGTGTGCAGGAATACCGCTGCTGAGAGCTTACGGGATCAGAGACAGAACATTCCGTTCTGAAAGAACCAAGCACGAAGGCACCAATATAGACTTCTGCTCAGTAGATGGTGGGAGTTCAGTTTGAAGGTAAGTAATAAAGCATTTCACATGAGAACGGCACTAATGTACAAATAACAGAGGCAATTAAGTTTCTCGCTCCCCATACCCACTCCCCCACGCAAGCACTTAACAAGCTGTTTGCAGAATTATCTGCTATTCCAGCAACACAACCCGAGGGACTTCCATGGAAACCGGCAGAGCTTACATCCTGCTGTGCAGAAGTCTGGTCATGACTGCTGTATTTGAATGAAAAATCTTGTGGGTGAGGCATCAAGTTCTGACTCTGCTTTAGATATATGTCCAAAATACTTACAAGAAATGCAGCTCTGGTAGTGATGATGAAAAACAAGTGGAAAAAACATAACCTGAGATCCTGGTCCCAGGAAAAGCTTTCCAGAATCAACTGAAGGACCCAAGAGGGCAGCCAGACTTCCAGGGCTCTCCAAAGGCAACAACAAAGTGACGCAAGAAAAACATGCAGTAATAAGCTGAAAGTACTGGAGACACCACTAGGAACTTTCTTCATCCCAGAGCACACAAAGATTACCAGCTTCCCGATGGCTCCTCATCCAGCAATTCTACTGCTGTTCAGTTGGAGAGGAAGAAGAAAGAAGATTACAGATATCTGTAAACCCATCTGCTTGAAGATACTGAATAGTGCACCCATGTGGGAAGAGGGAGAGGTGGCACTGCCTCAGCTGAGCCCTGCCACTGCCCTCCCTCCTCCAGCAGAGGCAGCTGGAGGAACTGTTGGAGGAATTGCGAAGAAAGCATCTCCTACTCAGCAGAGCCCACGAGTCGGACCGAGTCACCAGGCACTCCATTAGAAAAAAATATTGCAAATATATGTTTCTTAGAACATGCCACACACCACGGCTTCATGGCTACCATTACCTCTGCAGATAGTCATGCTTACAGCAGTGAAGTGCACTGCTTTGAGGAACAATCAGTTCATCCCCCTCATTCCCCACACACAGCTGCTGCTGTTTTTGTTTCCCTTGAATATAAAAGACACTGCTAAAGCAAAACACTAGACTGGATGGAATACCCAATGAACCGGGCAGCACATAGACTCACAGCCTGGTTCTATTAAGATGCTCATTTTACTCACTTCAGAAAAATTGAGTTGTAACACAGAACTATTTGTTCTGTTTCTTGTCTAACTGCTCTCAATCTAGATAGCTATTTTGGAGCCCGGTTTTTAAACCCTGGGTCTGAGACACAGCAGTATCCAGGACAAAGAACAGCTCAGTGATCCCAGAGCTTGCAACACAGAGGCAGAAGGAGCCACAGACTGTACCTGCCAGCAAAATGCATACTGCCACAAGTGCTTAATCCCATTACAAATTACCTGAGACATCAGTAAAATGCATTTGCGTTTTTGGTTGAATAGCGGCAGCGTTTTTGGTTGAATAGCGGCATAGTTTTGTATCACTTCTTCCCACTTGTACCTATCTTCTTCATGGGCTTTCATTCACATGGTACAACACTTACAGCATAGGAAATGACACTCCAGCAGAACAGTGTAATGTGCCAGCCTCACTTCAGCCACTAACAGCTGATCTGTCTGCAGAGTTAACTCCCAACAATGCTCCCCTTCAAACAGCACTGAGAAGGGGACTCAGAAACCAGACAGCAATCTGTTGCTCACCTGCACTGCTTCCAGCACACCAGCTCCGCAGAACACACAGCAGGCACCTCGTGGCTGATGGAAGCCCGTGCTGCCGGAACACCCATCACACAGCTCCCTGCTGCTCACAGCACACCACAACACAGAAATTCCGTGAGTAGCTCCTCAGAAGTCACAGGAGAAAAGTCAGCACAAGGACACAAAACAGCACCGTGCAGCTCCAGACCTCCCAGTGCAAACGCTGTGCCCAACACCCCTGCCTGCCAGTGCTGAGTTCTGCAGAGATCAAAAACTGCTTCAAACAATGAAGCCATGTCAAAATCTGCATTTTTGACAGTCAGGTAAAAACAATGACCTGAATGCATCTCAAGATCCAGCTGCCTGAAACGTTTATGGTCAAACCCATAAAGGTTTTAGTTTTGTATTATTATATTCAACCATAATTAGAGAATTCCTAATACTTACCAATTTTACCTTGACTTACCTTACCTTCAGATGTGCTAAGCTTTCTTACTAACTTCATACAAAAAACTCCTAAGTAATCAAGTCAAATACCATTGAACATAAGATGTTAAAACGACATTCCTTGTGGCTTCAAGCCTAGATTTTATAGAAGGAGCCTTACAACAACCCGGCTAAGCTTATTTTAGAAGACTTTAGCAGAGCAGCTTTGTATTTCAGTAGCATAACTGCTGGGGAGTTGTGCCTCAAAGCTGGAGGTTAAGCTTTTATTGCACCACGTAAAGCACAAAGTATATGCAAGTTTCTTTAACTTCAGAGGTAGAAACCACTGAACATGCTGCTTGAAAAAGCACTGACGCAGAAGTTTAAGAAAATAAGCACACCATTTTCCAAATAGCACAGTTCTCCACTCCAAACAAAGTTAGCGGCAATACCAGTCAGCAGTGCTGGAAAGTAGCTACAGCTGCTGTGTGGTTATGAACTGCTTTTAAAAATAAATAAAAATATGTCAGCATTGGAAGTTACTGTTCAACAACATCCACACTATGTAGAAAACAGCCTTTTCAACCACGAGCAGTAGTGGTGGTCAGCACTGCGTGTTTGCAGCTGGACAAAAGAAAAAATAAAGTAGGTAAGTCCAGAACAAAACAAGTCGTTATTCACTCAGAAATGAGGACGCAGCATTATAGCAGAGCACTCAAAAAATTATCCTGATGGCATCTTTAAAAGACACATGGCACAACTACAAAGCTATGCGGAAACGTAACGCACATCTCCCAGAGAGCTGACTTCAGCCCTTCACCTCTCCAGAGCCCCCTCAGAACAACTGAAGGTCTGCTGGAGACAGAAACCAACAGAAAAACTGAAACAGCACAACTTGTCAGAGGAAGTGACTAAGAACGTGCTGTAAGGAAAGATACCCAGAACCCCCTGCACCACCAAAGCTTTCACATAGGAACCATTACAAGGCCTAATAGCGGTAGGACAAGGGCAGATTTACATTAGACGTTAGGGGGAAATCCTTCACCTAGAGGGGCGAGGTGCTGGCTCACCAGTGCTGCCCAGAGCTGCGGGTGCCTCATCCCTGCTCAAGGGCACGGATGAGTCCTGGGCAGCCTGAGCTGGGGGGTACCCAGCCCACGGCAGGGGAGGGGCCCGAGGGGCTGTAAGGTCCTTTCCAAGCCAACCACTACACGGATCTGCGACCTTTAAGGTTATTTCCAAGCCAACCGACTACTGCATGGTTCTGTGATCTTTCAGGTCCCTCCCAACCCAACCACGCCGCAGCTCTGCGATCTGATCCCGCGGACAGCAAAGCGCTCACCCCGCCCCGCAGCGCAGCGCGACCCATCCGCAGCGCACAGCGAGCCCTGCAGCCGGCCTTTGTTCGGCATCCACTCGAGATGCTTTGATTTCTCCACCTGCACGCCGCACCTCGCCACACGTAGGGCCCTGTCACGTTCCTGCGGCCCAAGGGCGGCCACAGCACAGCATCAAAGACAGAGCGACGTAACCGCGCCGTCAGCGCGCCCTACGAGGACTGTAACAGGAGGCAGAAAGAGGCGCGAGGAGAGGGCGACACGCCGGGGAGCGGGGGGAGGGGGGAGGTGCGGGGTGCGGGCCGCGCTACCGGCACTGAGCGGCCCCGCGCCCCGCCCCCCGCCGCGCCTCGGCCCCGCGAGCGGCGGCCCAGCGCCCCGAGCGGCCCGGCGGGGTGAGGAGGGGAACGCGGCCGCACTCACTTTCTCTGGGCCTTGTCCTTCTTGGCTTTGGTCCGCTTCTTCCGGGCCTGCAGCGCCAGTACTGAGAGGAAAGAGACAGAGAGAGCGTGAGGAGAGCGCGAGGAGAGCGCGAGGAGAGCGCGGGGCCGCCGGGCCGAGGGGCCGCGCACCGCTCACCTTTCCGTTCCATGGCCGCCAGCGCCGGGAGCCCAGGGAGTCCCACGCGCCTGCGCGCCGCGCCGGGCCACGCCGGGCCGCGCATGCGCGCTGCGAGAGGCTGCGCGCGCCGCCCGCCGGCCCCTCCCGCTCCCTCCTCCTCCTCGCCGCTCCCGCTCGAGGCGGAGCTGTGAGGGGAAGCCGCGCCCCCTCGCTGCTGGCGCCGTCCCCGCCCGCCCGCCGCGGGGCGGAGCTCCGAGGGCTCCGGGCGCGCTTCCGCCAGCAGCATGGCGCGGGGCGGCGGGAGGGGCGCGGCTGCGCGTGTGACGTCGCCGTCGCAGCTGTGACGTCAGCAGCTGGCGGGCGCAGAGCAATAACGTAGGCTCCGAAAGTAACGCCTCCTATTTACTTCCACGGGCACGCCGGCAGCTGCGGGGCGCGCATAACGCTGTTGGAGTTAATTGCCCGCTGCAAAGCGCTGTTTCTCGCGCAGTCATTGCCATTAGCTGAGCACAGCCGTCCCGCCACGTCCGTCAGAACCGGGACCGGCAGCGCTGACCCGCTGACACCGCTGCGAACCGCCCGCGGCCGCCGCTCCGCGCTCAGCGCCGCCGCCCAGCCTCCGTAAAACCTCACCGAGCACCGACGGACGCCGTTCGGTGCCACGTTTTCCCATGCAGGAATTCAGCGATCCCTGCTCCGTTTGCACTTCCCCATCACACACAGCATTCCGCCCCTCCACCACGCACGACAAAACGTGACAGAACAGCGCAGGAAAGGTTCAGCCCCTCCTGCCACGCCACCACCATCCGCCTCGGGCATCGCGGCCCTCCGTAGCCAAAGAGGAGGCGCTGCTTTTGGAGCTGCTCCCGTAGCTTTGGCATCAGAAACGTGGACTGCAATAGCCATTAGAGAAGAATTAAACGCTAACTCTCGTTTAATAATTATCACAAAAAGCAACGTGCTGGCTGCTAGGGAATTTTTTGCGGCGAGCACAGACCCAGTGCTGGTCATGAAGACGTCGATGCGTTTCTCTTAAAGCTTCTGCCAGCTGCTCAACAACCGTTCAGCATCACGCGGTTCCCGCAGCGCTGCCGCTCGCCCCGCGCACCGCCCGGCTCAGGGCAGCACGGCCGCCTCGCGCACCGCCCGGCTCAGGGCAGCACGGCCGCCTCGCGCACCGCCCGGCTCCGGTCCCGCTGGGTGCCGGCAGAGGGAGCGCGACCCCCCCGGCCCGCTGCTGGGCAGGCACCGCACGGCGCAGCCCGGGCATCAGATGCAAACACTTGCAGGGGAAGGTGGGTACCTCGGCGTGCGATTTTGGAAGGCACAAAAATCCTTGTGTGAGCTCTGGGGATGACAGGTTCCACGCCTCTGCCTGCTCCCCCTGCAAAGAGTTTTGAGTGAGATCCGATCGCACAAAATTCGGCAGTAATGTGACACACAGGAGGATGCACTCAGTCCCAGATTTCAGCCTGTGCTAGCAGTAACACTGAGCTGGAGAGCTCAAGCATGATGGAGCATGCTGCTCGCATCCAACAGCAACCATATGAGAAAGTTATTTCCACAAAGAAGTCACAGTATAAACAGAGCACAAACACTGCTGCAAGTTCAGTGTATTGGCTGCCTGTTCCTTTTGTGGGATCTATTGTCCTGTATCAGCATTGGGACTGCTGCAGTTGGTCCTATAAGTGCATGTTCACAGCTCCTGTGTCCAATGCTGCACGTCACACTTCAGTGAATTTGGCCCTTAGAGGGGTTCTGAGCCAGCCCTGGGCCCAACTACAGCCAACCTCTCACAGCCAGCCTGGCACTCATTTTTAAAGCAGAATGAATGGCACCAGACTATGCCCATACATAACCAGTTTACTTGGCCCTTCCTCATGGCTCCCCCAGTGTGACACACTGCAGCCTGTTGCCTAAGAACTGCTCCTGCCATGCTCTGTGCAGTTCCTGAGGCTTCTCTACCACCTGTTTTTGCAGCCATGTGTGTACCAAAGCAGTATGTCAGTAAAATGCCAACAGGCAGGGCTGGCAGGCTGCATACACTGCATCTTGCGTGGTGAGGTGTGGGATCTGCATCCTCAAATTCAGCTTTCAGTGAGAAAGCTGCCTGGGATTTTGCAGCATGCCTCCTAGGAAAATGTCAGGGGTTTATACTACTTCAGAAGGGCATTAAAAAGTTGCTGCCTGCACAAAACAGCTGCATTTGTTGCAACTAGGTCAGATGAGAACATCGAACTGCCTCCAAACACACTACTGCAGGCAGGCCTTTGAACTCTGGCTTTAGAGGTACAGGTGAGTCCTTGGCCATGAAGTACGTGCTCTGTCACTTCACCGCCTGTGTCCAGGGATTTGTGCTTGGTGAATCACCGAAGCATTCTGCATGCAGGAGCTGAGGCACAGTACAGCTGTACAGGAAAACGATCAGGTTTGTCTGAACTTCCTCTCAGCAAAGTATTTGTTTTGTAACAATACTCATAATATGAAAACTAACATGCTGATGTCCGAGTTGTCCCCCAGTGTCCCACTCTGCAGTCATGCGGTAGGAAGGAGAAACTCTGAACTCTGCTCAGTAAGCCAACAAAAAACTCAAGTCTTAGGTTTGTAGTGGAGACTTTCCATGGTGCCAACAGCTACACATGCTATTTCACCTTAAATCAAGGCTGCCATAGTAGAGCCAACAGAATCTGGAAATGAGGACTATGATTTTCATGTCTTTTGTACTACTCTGTTTTGAACAGAGCCGAGAGGAACTTGGCATGAAGCCACCGTCCGAAACAATGCAGGGAAGTATATGTGGTTTGAAAATTACTCAATACCATTTGAGCTTTCAGTTTTTCCTATCTTTCAATCCAAACGGGATTCAGGGCTTCAGCACTCAGTTTCCTCTACTTGGCACAGTTCACCAAAATCCGTTACCACTGTAGATCACACATACAGAACTGCAGCTTTATAGACAAATGCTGTCCACTCATGTAAAATTAATTTTACCTGTGACTCTCCACAGTGGGCAGTCTATGCCATGGAACAAATAAGGGCATGGCAGAGTTCTGTGGCATACATTGCTGATGTGGTTAAACACCACTGCTGTCAGTACAACCCGAGTTAAGACTGATGCAGAAAATACAAGTAAGCTGATTTTTTTTTCCCCAAGCATTACCTATATCTTAGTCTACATTTTTTTCTGGCTCCTCAGAACAGAATAAATACATTCCTCCATTCTTTACTGTTTCAGTGAGAGACTACAAAGAAAATGTAATTAAAATTTTTGTTTACTGGGATTTTGTTCTGGTAAATTAAACAGAAAAAATACTCGTGTTATGTTAGTGCTGACAATATCAACTTCAGCAATTCTGCAGCAGTAAAAAAATGCTTTCCTTTGAAGCTCACACCACTCTACACTCTGAAGATAATGAATCTGCCTGCATGTAATCTATTCAGGTAGGGCAGATGAGTTTTACTTACTACCAGTCAATACATAAAAAGTGCTCAGTTGCAGCACTGAAACTAACTTCTAAAGAATGACAGAAAAGATGCACAAATAGTTTTCTAGAATTCACCAAAACTAGGAATTCTCTTGTGCATTGCTGAGAGTATCCTATCTACTTGAAAATAATTATCCAGATGTTCCTTTTTGATAAGAACTACAAAATTACTGTAGGCATTAGTCAAGCTGTCTATTTTAAAAACAGAAAAAAAAAGAGCATCAAATACTGATAAGAATGACCAGAACTGTTGCTTAACTATACCTTTCTTCCTTTTACTGAAATCCCAATTCCCCATGATGTAATTCACATGTTGTTGTTATACTTCTATTCCTTGTCCCATGTGGGATCCTGGAAATTCAGTTGAAGGGACAGAGTTTCAAACTGCAGGAGAGAGCTTGACTCTGCTGCATTCTGGGCTGAGCATGAGTTATCTGACATTGGCTCTTCATGCAGGAGCTTGCTGTTAGGCTTCCTTGCAGAGAAAAAACATCCACTCTTCTCCATAAGTGAATTCATTTCCTGAAATGAACACAAACATTACTGTAGGCCAAGGGTGGCCAGTCTGCTGAGCCAGTCACATTCCCATGCCAAGGCAATATCATGTGAGCAGCCACAGGGGCACGCTGGCATGGAAGCACAAGGCAAGTCAGACAACCAGCTGCCAAGGAAATGAGCTGGAAGCACTGACATCACCCCACTGCTGTGGGTCCCTTCTGCACACCCAGCCCAGCGTGGTCTCAATGCACACTCCTGGGGAACATCTGTCACCTCCTGCATGGAAGCAGCTCAGTCTGCCCTCCACATTCACTAAAGGGAAGGTGGTGAATATGAACTGTCACGTCCATTCTGTGAAGGCCTTCCTATGGGAGAGAGTATCAGGAAGGTCAATATCCTCGTGCTGGACTATTCTGTACAGTGCTAAGGTAAGAGAGGCAAACAAGCAGAACAAAAGAAACCTGTTTCCTACAGATTTTGATAGCTTTTTTTTTCCCTTCATTCTTCCCTTGTTTGGCCCGGCAGCATGCAGAGGATGATTACCTAAGGTTGGGCTCTTTCCCAAGGAGGGACAATTAATGGAATCTATGCAGAAGAAGAGCTTTTCCTGGAACTTGCAACTGTCTACCCTGTTCAAACTTGGCAGAGACATCTAGTGAGCTTAAAAATTATTGCAGATGATGACAGACAGAAAGATCACGTGCACAAGCTTCAGTGTGTTGGGAAATCAAGTCAGTGCTGTCCTTCACTTCTCCAACCTGCCCCAAGGAAGCTGGTGCAGTAACCTCTGGAAATAAAAAGCTTGGAACTTCAGCTCTGCCCTGGCAGAGTCCTTGTCCAATGCAGGAAATGGAAACTGTCTAAAATACAACAGCAGTTCTCTACTGCAAGACAGAGCTGGACTCCCTTCCAGTCTGAACGCAAAGTTTCCCCAGGCAGGGACAACAGGACTCTGTCCATTGCGAACAACCAAACAAGTAGAAAATTCAGAACATCTGCTCTGTCTTATTTCCTCAATCACAAGACCTTTAAGTTACTGACAGAATAATTTAACAACAGGAATGCTTACATGTAAGCTAAATACTCTACCATCTCATCTTCAGCCTGCAACTTTTCAGCATGCTCTTCTGCAGCAAGTTGTATCTCATCTGGCTTTTGATGCCTCGCCAAAGCAGCCAGCAGAGCATCGTGAAGACTTAGAAAGAACATTTCTTTGGTGACACAGCTGTCAAAGAACTCGTTCTTCTCAAAGGCTGCTATCACAGAGGCTACAAAAAATGGGAGAAAATAAACAAAGCAGCAAAATTCATACCAAGCAGTAGGGCTATAACATTTCACTGCAGTTTAAAACTTATCCCCAATGATAAGTCAGTATTAATAAGCAAATTCTATACTCACAGTGGCAGCCAGCTATAAGGACTGTAATGCCGATATTGAAAAACATATGGAAGATCTGTGGAAATAATTCCATATCAACATTGGAATAATTTTGCTTTATACATATGCTCTATAAGCTCAAACATACATGGGAAAAGAACTCCTTTGCAAGATTTATCCCTGAAGAAAGTCCTTATTCCAGAGTCTCAAACCAAGATTCTTAGTTCACAACTAAATAGCCAAACTATCAAAATCTTCATGAATGCTGAATGTTACCTCTTCACTTGATCAAAAGACTCTCATAAGTACAGGCTAACTCCAAACATTTCTATGTACACTGATGACACGCTCATGTATAAACAACTTTTTTTTTTTTTTAAGCAGTAAAACTCATTATTTCAGAGAATTACAGAACTTCAGAATATGAAGCTGGAAGGAATCTGGAAAGACTTATCTCCTTTTCCAACAGGGAAGTCATTTAATAAATGGCAAATTAATCTTTAAGGACATCAGCTCAGTCCACAGTTATCCCCAATAGGTTGTAGATTAAACAGAAATTTTTGAAGACAAGCTACAGACTTTGAGGGAGTTGAGTAAGAATCCATCTGTATCTGTCTGAGAAGCACAGCTACATGAAATTTATGTTTGCTACATATATATCTCTATTGGCTAGGATCCCTGCTTGAAGACTAAAAACCTCAAGACGTACATCAAGGAAAAAGATATAAAGGCATTCAGCAATACAGATAAAATAATTGTAAGAGAAGACAAGAGGCAATTGTAAAACTGACACTTCTAAAAAAGAGGATTTTTTAAGTGTCCAGCTAGAAGAAAAAAGAAACAGCCAAAATTGAAAGAGCAAATTAGACCTTTTTATAAATATAGTTTATAGTATAGCTTTAGTTTACACAACTTTAGGATAAAGATAACGGATGACAGGTTTTAGCTTGTCCTTTGTGTTGACAGCAAGGTTGTGTTGTTTTTTGTTTTTTAAAAGTGGCCTTATGGGAAGCTGCTGATTTCTGAAAATAGTGCACTTGTATGGGTGAACTGGAACATATCTAGATGGCTACGCAGCAGGGTACCATGGGCTAACAAGAAACATATGACACTGGGTAAACTTTAGATTTCACATTCGCACACAGTTAGGTTGCTTACCTGTCGTAGTAAGTCTGAACCTTGCAAATCCACAAACTGGACCATACTGAAGTCCAAAATGATGGTGTGAACTGGACCTGGCAAATGCACTGGCTGTTCTTCCTGTTCTAACTGTGCTGAGGTATTACCTACTGCAGAGCTCGGTGAAACACCAGCTTGTTTCCCTTCATCCTCATTCTTTTCAGGCTGAAGTTGTGTGTTAATGCCTGGAGATGCAGACTGTGCATTAGCTGCTCCCAGCAAGAGCATCCCACAGTTCTGTCTAACTCCATACTTTGACCAACGTACCAAGTTCACTGAAGATGATGTGGAATTACTGTCTACATGGCATGATTTCACCAGTTTCTCTGTATATGGTATCTAATACAAAAATGGAGAGGAGTACATCAGTGATTAGAAGTAGTAGGCCCAGGGGGTGGATTATTATTTTTCCAGTAAATAAGCACTGTAAATTGCACGATCTCTCTTCTCTCATGGTAAAAATACCTCTGAAGTAACCCTAAATACAGGAAAAAGCCAAAAGAGTATGCAAAGTAGCAAATGACTTATTCAAGCTTCAGGTATGGTTAGCAGAGTGCCTTCAGCTGCTGGCTGGTACCACTTCCACACTGGGGGTATGCTGAATATTTCTACTGCTCGTTAATTCACCCAGTATGATGAGCTCCTATTGCTCTATCACATAAAGCCTGTATGAAGAAAAACAATGGTTCTATTTGCTTTATTCAATGAGTAAATATATATATATATATGCTATATATAAGCATTTATAGCCTTTTAAATTCTAGCAAGTTAAGAACACTGTGCATGGTGACAGAAAAATAGGCACCTCAAACAGACAGGTTAGATAAATATAATTCTAAAGCTTACCCGAGGTGGTGGTAAAGGTGGATCACAGACACAAGAGCATTTACAATCTTTGCCTTCCACTGAAATGTCAGACAGACTAGCTGAAACTAAGGCCCTCATTTCGTTTGGATTTAGAGGCACTGTTTTCATGTCCATCTGAAAGACAAAAATATTTTTACTACAGGGGTATTACTACATTTTAGAAACTTTATCTAGCTGAAAAAGTGACATTTACCTTGTGTAACAAGTAATTTTTGAAGTTATTCATATTTGCAAAAGAAATGGAAGAACAGCACTGAAAGATTTTGACACCATCAATCTGCATTGCCTTCAAAACAAAAGTTGGATCTGTGAGAGTTGTACTTCGTAGGACCAATTTTTCCCCACCTAACCCTTTATGCAGTAGATTGCAAGGTGATATTCTAAAGACAAAGTAACACTGCTGACCACACTGCATGCTGGTAGGAGCACTGGCAGCGTGGACCCAATACGTACTAATCTGGAAACATCAACCAGTTCCTCCTGTTCTGAAGACCTCCAGCAGATCTATCACTGATGACAGTCAGCTGGTATAATATAAAACCAGCCAAATTAGATGTATAGTTTTATATTATATATAATGCTCTTTGCAGAAAACATACAGTATATCACTCTTGTATTTCTAACCTTTCCCTCCATCAGCATAGCTTTGGGAATGTACTCAGGTGGCAAGGACAAAGATCTTTACAACTGTATTACCCAATTTTGTATGGTTCTGTCTTCTCAACAGCGTATTACAAAGACCCATGCCCTACTTTACATCCCATCATGTAAGAATCAGCAACTCAGTCTGGAGACAGTTACTGAAACTGTGTTGTATGGACATAACCAGACTGAGAAAAGCAGGTTAAAAAGCCAAACAGTTCCGGAAATGTCAGCAATGTGGCTTCCACTAGGACAGCACTGATTGACACAGGGAGCGCCATGGGGCACAAGCAGGTTATCGGGCTATCTGAACCACTTCACACTACAGATATTTAAGCATTCTTCAGTTTGAAAGTTTTGAACCAAGTGAACCGAGTCCAAATGGTCATTCCCAGGCATTTAATTACAGAGAGGTGGAACATTTGTTTCCTCTTACGGCTCTGCAGACGGATAAACTTCTATAAATATTCGTGTTTGGAATCTGTCCCAGCTCCACTATCTTCATTCTGAAACAAGATGTTTATTAGATTTTCACATAAAGCAGAAGAAAGAAAAACAAAACAAACAAAAAAAAAACTTACATTCCCCAAACCTTGATCTCCATTTCTAAACAAGTTAGTGGTTTGGGACAGTAATTGGTCAGGTCATTCTGGAATCCAAGTGTTTACAAGTATGAAACTACTTTCACATTGTTGTATGTACAGTTATCTCTAAAACATCAACTTAATGAGTATTTTGCTCCAGGAGTTACAAGTACCTGTGTGACCTGATGCTGATTATGAAGAATGCAATTGCCAGGGAGATCAGTAAACCAATATCAAGACCAAGACGAAGCACTGCAGCAAAAGTTCCAAGCCAAATAGCCTTTGATCAAGAGACAGAGAGAAAAAGATACAAAATGACCTCCAACTCAGCCCCAGTATTTGAAAACTAAAGAGACTTAAAAAAAAAAAAAAAAAAAAAAAAAAAAAAGAGCTAGAAAAGGTAACAGTTGAAAAGCCCAGCTGGCACCTTTAGGCCACCCAGTCCTGGAAACAGTCACACAGAAAGATCACAGGCAAGAAGTGCAGGACCTCAAAACACATAACTCAGCTGCAGTAACTGACAAGACGGACTTCCCACTTTCCTTTGCCCTGCATTTGCAGATATACAGTGGCAATACGCATATCTCCACAATTCTGGCCCACTCACAAAGAACCAATAAAAGTATTTCTTCCTTTAAACACATTCCAGTTACTGTTTTGGGTTTTTTTTTTTATGCCACTTACTAAATGATACTTATCCTTCCTCCACAAGGTAGGAATGTCCAGAAATTTTTCAAGAAAAGGTAGCATGTTAAACACTACAATAGCAGCCAGCACGCTCTGCGCAAATAAGAAAAAAATGCACGTTATTTATTGCATCTGAGATTTATTGCACCCACAACATGATAAAGAACAGATATCCAAGAGAAACTGATTAAAATTTAGATCTTATTTATATATATTATTATAAGTAAGTATAGCAGTTGTCAGATCTGCAAACCAACCTATCTTATGTGATTTCACAATTACTTCTGCCAATGCAACTAGACTTTTTCTTGAAATGCTTTATGTAGTTTCCATTGTGGAGCTCTTTAGTGAACCCCTGTGCCTCCTGCAGCACCGTAACAAATGACAACACCACCTACAGAATTGAGTTGCTGTATCAAAGAATGGTTTCAGTTAGCATGGGCAGTTCATTGCCAGATTTGGGAAGTTGTTTGACACCATGTGTTGAAAAAGCACACCTTAGCAACAACAAGACCACTGAAGGGAAGTAGACAATTAAGTTCTGTTTTGTAATTAATTACAAAGTAAGTAATTCTCCCAACTTACAAAGAAGACAGGAAAATACCAGGAAGTAATGCCAGAAGTTCCCTAAGAAAATTTACAGGAAAAAAAAAAAAGTCTAGATGAAATTTTAAGAGAGAAGTGAAATACTGAGTATTCAGAGCAACCTGCAGCAACAAAATATTTACAGTTTGGGAGTGCATACGATTTTAAAATAAACCTCAAAGACCAAGCTAGGATCAGAGATACTAAACCATTTATCCCCTTACACTAAATATTTTGAAACATCTATCTTGTAATTACTCACACAGATGCAAGACAGGAACTTATAATGTGCTATATAGTTGTGTAAAACCTTCAAAAAATGGGAAACCAAAAGTGAAATACAACATTTAAATCACAGATCCTGGCAGTAAAATTTCAATTCACTTCTAGCCAAGGAATTTTAGTTTGTGCTGAACGGTCAGATATGGGAGAGAGAATTTCCTAATACTTGAACATGCTGAAATTTAGGAGCATTTAAAGTCATTGTTTCGGCTTAGTCTATCCTGTGAAACAAGGAAATGTAGAGAAAGACACAACCCCAACCGTTAGGGTAATCTTCATATTACGCTTTAAAAGTAGGCTGCTACCATAACTAGTACAAGTTCACTTACATTAGGTATCATCTGGAAAAAGTGTCCTAGTTTCAATGCAACCACCAGCATTATAGATGCTCCCATCAGTGCTGCTATCTGAACAGAGATACTTTATTAGAGAGGCCTTCCAGAACCAATTCCTTGTCTTCTCTAAGCAAACAGGTATAGTCCCTGTAACACCATCTAATAGAAAAAGCAACCAGGAGACAAAGTCCACGGATGTGCTGTAATGGGCAATATGAATTCTAGAACGCTCGTGTCAAAAGGCTTCCGTAGACACAAATTTGGCCTAAATGGGCAATTCTTATGTACAACAACACAGGATTTTGATTTGATAGTTTAATTTGAAAAAGAAGATACTTTTCTTGCAAGTTAGTCTTAGGAATGTCATCCGAAATCCAGGAAGAAAACTAACTCCAATGTGGTGTTGGAAATCAGCATTCCTTTATTCCTTACGATACGTATTGGGTGACTTGACAAACAAGGGCGCTCTCTGAGTTCAGGTTCTACATTTAAACAGTGAAGACATGCACATGCAGTACACTTGCACACATATTCATTCTTTTCCAAGGATGTATTAATATATGCTAATGTCCCTCTGGGCACGCTCAGTGGTATCTAGGGTGGTAAAGTGCCCACCTACTTCTTTCCTGCTTTCCACCATCAGCTTCATCACTGAGACCTCTGACTCACTTTCAGCTGCCTTTTCCCAATTTGGAAAATTTCCATTGCTTACTGGGCCTAGTAAGCCACTTTTAAAACAATATGTGTGGAATCCAAGAAAAATGTCCCTCCTGGGTGCAAAAGATAAAAGTATTCTATTATGTGCCCATTATTGAGGAAAACAAGACTGCTCACCCACTAAAGTTGAAATTGAAAGTTTTGAACTACTGAACTATCGCTTACGGATTCCTTTTGATAAACTAATATATTGATTCTTATCCTAATGTACTAATCTGTATTGCTAAACAAACCAACCTATATCAGGCACAAACGTTTTACTAAATCAAGTTACTTTTATGATGCAGTGAAGCATGTACAAATACTCAGATAAGAAGTATGTTAAAATCTTCCTAAAAATAAATAATTTTTAAAAATAATTTAAAAAAAGATTAAGGTCATAACGTCCAGTACTAAGAAGTGCAAAACAATTTTCAATTCTGGGCATATTCACTAAAATACAGTTTACAATTGTATGAACACATCTTATTCTCTCCACAGAATTCTGGCTTCCTTAAATGCACATCATGTCCTGTAATATCCTACAATTACAGTCCATAATACAGAGAGCACAAATTCACCCTGTGTGGGAATATAACTTTACTTCTCACAAACTGCTTGGATGAAATGTCAGCCTATACTCAGTCTAGAATGATTTTAGGCCGGCTCACCTGGGTTCTTCCACCCGTCTTCTCTTGAATGACAGTTCCAGAAATAGCACAGCTAACAGGAAAGCTTCTGAAAAATGAACTGCAAATATTGCAAAGCCCCACTGCTATTAGTTCCTGTAAAAAAGAAACAGGAGGAAGTAGAGAGAACCCAAAATTAATGACTTACCTAAATAGAAGTGGCTTAAAAAGAAGTACATCTGCTCACACCTGCTGGCTTCAGCTCAGAAAATTTTCTGGAAACCAAAGACTCTCATGGTTAAATTTCTCCCAAAAAGCACAAAGTTTTCACAGTTGAGGATCTCATGGACTAAAAAGTCAAGTTCCTGTTTACAAAGTAATCCACAGAGAACCCCAAAGCTTCCAAGCTAATGCACAGTAAATCTCAGGACACGGTATAATAGAGCTGGGACAAGAACTCAATGGAAAAGACCTTCTCCTTGTACTTATCCTCAAAGGCTATAGGAAGTCAGGGCAGCTTTCTGACTGGATTAATTCCTTTCTAATGAAGACTCAAAGCCATCACAACAAGTTAAACAGGGTACTGCAAACCAGTTGGTGCTTACTCAATTTAGCACACTAGAAACTAACAGCTTTAGCTTAAAAGGCAATCAGCCTAGGTTGAGAATTCACTGAGTTGACAGACACATATAGACAAGAACTACAGCTGCTCTGGCCATTTACAATTACAGCTATTATATTTGTGTGCTATTGTGAGTCTCACAGATTCAGGATAGCAGTGTCTCCCAGGGATCAGCAGCAGCAGTGTGTATGAGGTGGCAGGGAGGTCATCCCTAGCCCTGGAGCTACGCTAAGGCCTCTTGGTCAGTATGGTCATTGGACATATTTTGGCCTTCACATATAGATTGCTTCTGTCCTTCCATAGAGAAGAATAACAAGTTGATACAAAACAATTGGCTGGCATCATTCGTTCTATCCTTGCATTTCTACCACTACCAGGTAACCAGGGGCTTTACTAATCTGAGTTCAGTTTGCTTCTTGGCCTAAGAAGTATATGTAGCTTTGTTCTCACCTGACTGCTGGAAATGCTGTAGTTATGAAGCAAAGCATATTTCTCTCCAATAAAAACAAGAAGGAAGCAGCTAACAATAGCAAGAGAGAAAGCATGCAACATGATCTTTCTTAGGTTTGATAAATCTGGCAGTGTAGGAGGTAGAAACCTGCAAGATCAGAGAACAGAAAGGTTTAAACCTGCTCTGGGCTCTGTGCAGTCTATACCATACCCAGGACCAACATCAGAGGCATCACCTACCACCCCACGGGAGATGTCCTGAATGTGTAAGAGTTTGCTTCCACCTCACAAAAAATACAAATTCCTTCCTCTATGTGCTAATAAAACCTGAATGTAATAAAGAAAACTGTAGTTCAGATTCTGCATATGCTCTGAAATGAGGAGATCTCAAAGCTCTCTTGAAGAGTTATTCTATAACTGGGCTTCCTGGTAAAAATCAGTCGGATCAGTCAGATTTCAAGAAGAGACCGAAACATCTCTTTCGTGTCTCAAAAGTATAACTTCACTAACAGCATAGATAACTAACCTCTGAGGAATCACGTTGACCACAGCACTGCTAGACTCAGCATGAAGATGAATACAATTGGCAATAATGGTGGCTGTGACAATCTGGGAAAGAAAACAAGAATACCACAGATTATACAGCATTTGCACCTGGAACTGCACACAGTGAATCTAAGGACAGTTACTCATGCAGGAGAATTTGGAGGACCTAAGCACAGATTTTATTCAGTGTATAAACACTGCAGCATTCTGAAGTAATGTATTTTTGTGGCATTCTTTAAGTATATTATACAGTACTTCCTAGCCCTTTGATAATGTCTACAGTGTAGTGACATCTGATAAATCCTATGCAAAATGTGGACTTCTTTTCTTATTCCAATTTTCTTATTAGCTGTCTGTGCTACTGTGCTCTGTCAAAGGTTTTGACCCACAGGCCACTGTTAGGTAAGTGGCAAATGGCTTCAACTCCAGTGTCAGCAAGGTGGGACTCTGGTTAGCCTATGGTTAGCCTATTCCTTAGAAAAAGAAGCTGTCATCTTTTAGACTCCTAGATTGTCTGCAAAAGTCAGAATTTTCATTTCAACAGAAAAAGTTTTCATTTAAAAAAAAAAAGTCAACTCTTCCATTTTCTAGGAAAGAAAAACATCAGGAGAAAACAGCAGCAACAAATATTACTGAATTTACAGTAAGACCTGCCTTTGAATGTAACAAACTTGAATATCCCCTTCCAACAATTCCAGACAAAAAAAGAAAAAAAAAAAACAACACAACAAACATAACTGAATCAGAACTCCAAACCTTCAAGTCCACAGTTCTACTACCATCTTAATAAAGATTAAAAAACAAAGAAAAAAAAATCAGTCTGGAACATGGTGGTTTTACCTCTACACACTGCTATTTATTCATGTAGCAGTTCACCATGACTTGTGCCCATGGCTTTTTGTAGGCAGAGATACCTTATTTTCACAGTAGAGGGGAAAAACTTAGGAAGTTCACTGGTGAAAGGCAACTCAAAGCTCAGTGACAAAGGCTGCTTATGGCACTCAGAACCAGAACACCATCGCAGACAGGCGATTCCTGAACTGTTATTCAATTATCACAATAGCATTGAGAACACTTACCAAGAGAAGCTCCATGGGAAATGCAAAAGGACTATGTAGGTAAGTTATCCTGATAGCTTTACTGATTTGCAGTATGGCCATGCTAAGCAAAAATAGCAGAATGCTGGTGGCATTAGACTTTGGGAGAGCCAGGAAATAATAGAATACATTCTGAAAAGGAATTATCATAGAGAGGATCACAGGCAGATACTGCAAGTATTTTTACATTCTAGAAGATTGAGACCTGTTGCCCTCACACTTTAACTTACCCTTTACTGCTACAACAGTACCTTCAGTGGGAAGAGAGATGCTAAGAGCGAAACAGTATTTTAAATGGTCTGTTGAGAAACACGGTGACAGATCTAGTACAATCAATCTTCTCTCCCCTACACCACCCTTCTCTCTAGTTGTCTTTTCTTCATGTCATGGTTTTATGATTTTTGGTCATTTCGAAATTAGGAAGACTTATTTTTAACTTATCTTTAGCTAGGAGTCTGCTGCATCTTTGTCAGATATGTCATAGATACTGTGTGCCCAATAGTTAGCCCACAATGACCCATGAAAAAAATGTACCTTTCTCTAACCTTTGCTCCAGAATGATTACAGACATGCTGAAAATGATAAAGCTACAGAAGTAATTAAAAATACTCCCTTGCATGTCACACAAAAATCTCCATTCATCATTTAAGACAACAGAAAAACAAAGTAAACCACAGCTAAGACTTGCAGAAATATCCCTTAGCAACTGACATATTGAAATTTCCTTCAATTTTTGTTACTGTTCTCTTGTTTATCCCACAGGAAGCATTTATTTATTTATTTATTACTAATAATAAATTTACTCACACAGAAAATGTCTCGAGAGCCCTTATGGAAGTCAAGCACAATGTCAAAGATAAAAGCGAACTGTGATACAATGACAAGCAATGCTGCTGCAGAGAGGTAAGCATCAACGAGAGCCTTTGGAACGTATGCTGTTACAGACTTCAGGCAGAAGCAGCCTAGCAGCAACTGTACAGAACAAACAAGAAGTGAGGTGCAATATAATCATCTACGTCTAACCTGCCTGTCTTGTTTCCATATTTGAAGAGCATGACTTTTCACTGCCACACTTCATGGATAGTTATTTGAAAAGCTGTATTCATTATGCACAATTAAGTAGGATGCTGCCAAACTAAAATAGGAGCACTTCAAATCAAGTGTGTGCAGTTATGCAGGACTACCTAAGGGTCTACGTGTTGGAGAACTGGTCGAAAAAAGAACAAAACAATTGGTCAATAAAAGACAGAAGTAATTTACTTCATGTGCTGCTAAATTAATCAAGGACACACAAATCTGAACCTATCCCATATTTTTCAGACATCACGAGGAAGAGGCAGACCTTCATGTTCCATTTTGTGCAACATATGTATTCAAGTGTGCTGAGCTTAGAACATGTAAAAACACAGTCTCACTTCTTACATTTATACAATGATAAACATAAGGACACATCAGTAAGGATATAACATAGATTCATCTTCACCTGAATTATGCCAGTCATAAATGTCACTGAAGCAGTGAGTGTCAAGGTCTCCACGTAACCTTTCAGAAGCATAGGGTCTGAAAAATTGACCAGTGAACTGTTAAAGGACAACGTTCTGTTGAGATGAAGGGACTTGAGAATATTTTTCACCACTAGATTTAGGATGCTGAATGAGCCTGAAAGCAATAGAACAGAGTAGAGAGAATGTAACTGGATGAGGTGTTGCAACAAGGATTTATCTTAAAACTACACATCCATCTCTATGCCCTACCATCAATCATGCAGTATGAGACAGTTTATTTTCATTCATATATATAATCCATTTTTACTGTTTCTGAATAAGCACCAAAAGCTTCTAAAGTTCCATCTGAAAATTTCAGACCCCTACAATTTTACAAGCAAAGTCTTTGTTTGGTCAGATGCACAAAAGAAAAAAGATTTCAGTGTAAAGCACAAAAACAAACACACTACAGTGAACCACCAGAAAGTCCAAGAGATAATGTTTGTCTAAGAAAGAGCTGCCAAGTTATCTAAGAGGCCAGAACTCCACAGATCCACTTTTATGATGATGATGATAAGGGCCTTCTCACATAATAATCTAGTTTCTGAACAAATTAAGAATGTAAAACCATAATCAGTTTAGTCATGGTGAGGAACTGCACAACCCCTGGAGAGAACCAGCAGCTAAGTGGGAAGCAGCTTGCTCTGGCCCTCTACTTTATGCAGGAGACACTTCCATGATGCACCATGGTGGCCCCCTTTGCACTGCTGTCTGTGACAAAGGAGCTGTGGCAGTCCATGCCTTCAGGGGCAGAGGTGGAACAATGAATCCGAGAATCTGGAAGTCTGGATTCTCCCCTAAATAACGCCTGCACATGAGATGCTTTTTGAAGCAGCACTGAACACAATCTCTAAGTCCTGCAGAAACATTCTGCAATGCAGAATAAAACTCACCAATTGAGATGTGATGTGAACTTCCAAATACAACATACAGCATTGAGCAGCAGAACGCAGAAAGGAAGCCATTGACCATTGGTAGAGGTAAGCCAGCCAGCCAAATTCCTAACAGTCCTAGAAAGCAAAAATCTAACAGATTTTGCAAGGTGGATTTTAAAGATTGCTATTTTTCTTGCAATACAGGAAAACACTGTTGTTAGTATATATTTATATACTTAAATTAGAGGGAACTTTATGAAAAAAGGCAGTGTCTTGTCCTCAAAATTACACCATGTAACATTTGATTATAGAATACGTTTTCTTGCAAGTATGGAAATTAATAAGGTAATGATTTAAGGAATTTGTGAATTAAAGTTCCCACATAATTTGATGACATTTGAAGGAACAGGATAACACACATTATGAAAAGGATGATGTACAAAAGGAAGCAAGACTGTTTTTTCTTTTCTCTCTGCCTACCTTGAGGAACCTGAACCAACCCAACATTTAGGCCTGCATGGAGGTCCTTCAAGATCCATTCTCTGAACTGATAGGAAAAAAGCCAGTTCAGGATAGGGAACCTCTTGTATATGATCTTTTTGAAACTTTCCCAGGAGAACCTGAAAAGAATCAGATAAGATAAGCTGTATGTAAAGTTTTTTATGACCACCATGTCTGCAGCCCTTTTGCATGACCTCATAGCCTTCAGGAATAGAAGCCACACTGCTACTCTCAGATCACTGCAGGCACTGTATACTCTGAACCCGCTTTGCCTTCTGCAGATCCAGCTGGTGCATAACACAAGTCCCACACAAGCACCCCTGTGCCTTTGCATTCCTTTCAGATGAATTGCGAATACTCTGTATGCCATTCGTATGATACCCTGTCAGCACCAGAGCACGGAGCACTGAATGCATCAATTACTTGACCTCATTAACATCCTGCAGAAAATCAGGAGACAGCATTTTGATACCTCCTATCCCAATCTAGAAGAAAAACACACAGCTGCTACATCTGGAGGGGAAGGAGAAGAAAAAGAAAAAGAAAAAGAAAAAGAAAAAGAAAAAGAAAAAGAA
>JAPSGF010000060.1:4601888-4686465 GCA_035772895.1 Perdix hodgsoniae | reverse complement strand
AGAAAAAGAAAAAGAAAAAGAAAAAGAAAAAGAAAAAGAAAAAGAAAGACAAGCCTATTGCATCTCCAAAAAAGCAGTCAAATGCTTCCTGTATTACACTTAACATGGGAATGCAAGCAGGACTTGACCTACATGATTTTTCTGCCTAAATGTTTTTGGATCAATATTTTCAGCAGGTAAACTCTGAGTAGCCCTAAAGTCCTGTGCTCCCTCTTCCCTTTTTAAATCCCCTGACCATAGTGGAGCCCTTCTACTCACAAACCAAAGATACACAATGCAGTATCTGCCCAATTCTGAGAACCCTGAATACTGGCTGGGGAGACTGAGCCCCAGTTAAGCATTACAGAGTCCAGTCCCTTTCCATCATTTTACTGCCTGAGGTGATTACATGCTGGGATGACCAGTGAATACAAAAAAGAGAATAGAGAACAGAGAAAATACACAAGATAGGGAAGTGGAAAAGAAACAGAAAAGAGTATGAGGAAGCAAGAAAGACACAAGTTTTAAATGGGAAATTGAGGGAGGGCATAAAGATTTCCTGATAAAGCAGCAAGTGCAGTGATAAAGATTCCAATAATATTAGCCATGACTTTAAAGCAAAATTCTCCCTTTGACCTCTGCACAAGACTTATTTCATTGCATCAGGAATTTATGAGTGGCTCCAGATCACGTATCATAATGATACACAATTCAAGCCTTTCTGTTAATTTTGTTCCTCTGACTCCAATCTCCTTTAGCACCGGAAAAAAAACCCTACTGTACAATCCAGAGGATCTCACAATTGCAGAAATTAATCAGCAGCGAGTCTTCAAGGTGAAATGAAAAACTAGAAAGCTTAGTAGTAACTCAACCTCTAGCTCCACTTGCCTTCACTTACTACCAGGAAATTCCTTTGCAACAGTGCCAGTAAGACAGGACCCATGGTTTTAGGCTGCAGTCACACTCATTGCTGAGCTGGTGTAAGAGCTAGTTACACAAAAGAGAGAGGTTTGACTCTTCTGCACTGCTTTTCCTTCTGTGTCCTGTCCCATCTGGCAGCAGCAAGCTGTTAGATTAGTTCACCACACCTTGTGGAACCTCACCCACAGCTAGACTCGAGTCTCAAGGCATGTCACTGTCCCAAAATAACAGTCTTAGTTTCAGTATACCTTCAGAATACATGCTGAAACAAAGCTTGGAGAAATGATGAATCAGAGATTTTTTTATTTACTTTTTTTTTTTTTTTTTTTATGAGGACTCTGTAGCGTAGACTCAGCCATAACCACTGGCAGTCCACTCCACATCCAAAGAGATTCACTTGGAAAACCAAAAGCATTCATGGTCAAACAAAACTAAAAGGGAAGCTGACGAAAGGGCATCCTATTTTTGATTATATTTGCCTTGCTGGAAGAACACCAGGAATTCTCCTAAGTAATCAACAAAGACTGCCTTCTACTGAGCCTGCAGGGCTTCTCTGGCAGAAGATATGCTTCTGTCCCTAGGATAATGCCCAAAAGAGAATTTTGGCAGATGGGAAAAACAGGCTGTGGAAACATTAATACTGTATAGGCAGTACCATTCACATCACCCATTCTCCTCAAAGAATGCAGGAACATAGCTCCAAAATAATACAAAAGCAATTCAGCCAATCTCAGCCATACCATTATGCAACTTTCCATGTCCCTAGCTAAGAAGGAACAGAAAACAGAGCTTGAAATTTAAGAAACACAAGTATCAAAAGGCAAAATCAGAAAAAATGCAAGTGAAAGCTTGTGTCTGACAGCTGGGCTGAGGGAAGCACTGGAGGGGCTGCAAATATTAACAAGTTCTCCTTACATTGTATATATCCTTCACACTATCATAGTCCTGAAGTGAACAAACACTCCTACAGATTGCTAAACCGGGGGGTAGTGGGGTGCTGATCTTGCATGCTTCACTGCAAGTTTCTCCAACTGGCTGTTTTGCTTCGGTTATCAATCAATACAATTCAGTATTTTAATTACAAGCTGCAGGAAGACATTAGCATCTTTCCAGATTTGGGCTAGAAGAGCCTCCTTATTTATTTTTTTTTTAATACCTGTCAAGTTCCTAGCATACAGCTCACCTGCAACGTAGACGTGTCTTCTTTTCAGGGATCTGTGGCTCTCCACCAAGGGTGGAAGATAGGTTTCTTTGCAAGAATGCTTGTATGTGTTCCTCAGTCTGCATTTCTCTTTGGACTCTGTAAAATGCCAGTTGCCTCCTGGTACGGACTGTATCATTTTCTAGTTCCATATTTGTTTTTTGATGAGGAATATCAAATACTGGAGACGACAATAAAACCTCTCATTCTTGGCAGTGACACTGGAAGAAATAGACAAAGTGACTGAAATACCTATTAAATCCAAAACCAATAACAAGCACATGACATCTGTCCATCCCCGCATAGCTCCTGTGAAGCCAACAGCTACAGCAAGGATAAGCAAGGCTCTGGAGGCTAAAACCCTTGGAAGGATGCTGCTGTTAGGATCAAGCAAACTGACTGCCAGAACACCGAGCCCTTCTGGAATTTGTTTTGATTCTGCTCTGTAGGTAAGACCAGCCTGGATGCCCTCCATTATGGGATCCTCAAAGAAGGTCTGTGTTAAAGGAAGAAAATACACTGCCTCTCCATAAACCTATCACAACTGAGAAACAGTTTGAACTCTCCTTGTTTCCAGTGCTAGAAGAAAAAAGGCTTAGATTGAATTATACAGAGATCATCAAAATCAGAGGCCATACAACACCACAGTCTGCAGTAAAAAATTGGTAACTGATATCATTCAGGTTTTTAAATGCCCCAAAATTTTGACTCAGGTTCCTCAGTATTTAAACATCAGGAAGATCTGAATTCAATCACTACTGCCCAGATTAAGTAAGATGTAAGTTCCCAAAGCCTGAGTAAACTGAGTAAGAAGTCCAGTGAAAGAGCAGATGTAAACCAAAGTTCTCATACTGATAGGATGAGGCAGAAAAAAAAATTCAAATCCAGAGTTATCAACTGAAAGTACAGAGACTACATATGAAAAAGGCTGTGCCATGGGGAAAGGTAGCTTTTAGCTATCGACAGAAAAAACAAGAAGGAAAATGAGAAGCATGAAAAGGCAGTAAGTAAGCAGAAAGTCTAGTCAAAATGCAATGTAAGTACCAAAACCTGGGGAAAAAAAAAAAAGAAAAAAAAAAGTTTTCTAGTTTTCTCCTCATTTTTTGTTTCCTGAATCATCAGGATCTGTTTGTACAGGTCTGGTGTTTTGCACCACTGAGGTGGGCCACTTCTGACAGAGCAACAGGGACCCGGCATCCCGGAGGCATTCCCACCAACACACCAACACACGCCAGGCGTTCCAAGCCACAGCCAGCAGCAGGCACGCCTCAGGCCCGCTCCATTCCGAGGGCATGGCTTCTTCCTCTTTTTAAAAAGGAGGTGCACAAAGGTCTTCCAGAAGAGTTTAAGAGACATTTTGTTCATCAGTTCTGCACGCACAGTACAAGTTGCTGTTTGAGCACAATCACTTTTTTTCCAAGGTAAGGTAACACAACAAAGAAAGCTAAAAAGAAGCTCCACAGTTTGCAAGCTGAAGTCCAAGCAGACGGGGATACAGCAGTACCAGCTCAGCTCCCCGCACCTCCACGGGCCTGGAGACCCCCAGAGCGAACGGAGCGCTCCTGTAACCCTCTGAGCTCACAGGAGCAGCACCGCTGGCCGTGCAGCCCTGCTGGCACCTGAGAACACCCTGGCCTGGCTCTCACGGATTTTCGGACTTCGCCTGAAGCAGCCCTCAAGGAGACAAAAGCGGGCCTCGGGAAAACGCCACGCACGGGCTGCGCCGCCTTAACTTTAGCCTGCGCGGGCAGAACCACCTCACAGCCCCGCGCTCTTCATGACACCGAACGGAGCGAGTCCAGCCCGCAGCCCGCCTCTCCCTACTCTCGCGAGAGCTGCCCCGCGCCTCTCCGCATCGCCTCCATATTGGGGCATCTCTGCCGCGAGAGCGGCCGGGGCGAAGCGGAGGGCCGCACTGTGTTGCGAGGAGGCGGCGCGGCCCGGCCCGACCTGCGTCGCTGGGGGCGGGTCGCGGCCTCATCTTTGCCGTCCTACCTGCGGCGGAGCGCCTCCTCCCACCCTCCCTATCGGCCGGCCCGCCCCCCGCAGCGCGGGGGAGGAGGGAGAGGGCGAGGCTGCGTGCGGGGAGGGGGGCGGCGGAGCGAGGGCGGCTGAGAGGAGGGAAGAGGAAGGAACAGAGGACGGAACAACCGCCCCGCTGGGGCCCGGGCGGCGAGGGGCGGGGACGGCGCGGGCGGGGCGGCGGCCAACGGTCGGCGCTGGGAGGCGGCGGCGTGGGAGGAGCGAGGCGGGGAGAAGGCAGGAAGGCAGGCAGGAGCTGCGCTGCCGCCGGAGGTGCTGCCGCAGCCGCCCCCTCCCGCCGGGCCGGGCGGGGTGGGCTCCGCAGCCGCGATGTCCCAGGAGCGGCCCAAGTTTTACCGCCAGGAGCTGAACAAGACGGTGTGGGAGGTGCCCGAGCGCTACCAGAACCTCTCCCCGGTCGGCTCCGGGGCCTACGGCTCCGTCTGGTGAGTGGCGGCTCGGGCCGCGTTCTGCCCCGCCGGGCGGCACCGGGCCGTTTCTGCAGGGGGGGACGGTAGCGGCGCGGCGCCCGGCGGGGTCCCGCCTGCGCGTGTTTCGCGGCGCCTTCTCGCGGCTGGGAGGCGAGGCCCCGAGCTCCGCGCGGCTCTGCCGCTGACCCGGTTTCCTTCTGGAGCCGGAGGACGACGGATCGCGAGCCGGGAGTTGCTGCGCCCCTGGCCGGCGCCGCAGGAACCACTTCAGCGGCGGCAGCGCGGCTCCGTCGGGCGCGGCGGCGCTGCTGCGGGAGCGCAGCCTGCGGTCGGCGTGCAGTAATAAGGAGGGCTCGGCGCTGGGCTCGGTTTTAACGCTTGCCTCATAGCGACGCGTGCCTCGCTTGTAATTTCTCTGCAAAGTCTATTGGATCGTGAAATGCAGATCGGCTGGGCTGCTGACATCGTTCGATCTTAAAGACGAGGCTGTGTCCGGATCGCATTGACGTTCTGACTCAAGCGGCCGCATAGCAGAGGTGAATAAAGCAGCGCAGGCTGCTGGCCGTTCTGGTTTTTGCTCTGTCAGTGCGATGGGGTTCTCACACGGCTGTGCAATGACTGTACGTCTGTGCTGCTGCTGTCTCGGAGCAGGCGTGCCTATTTTTTTCGTTAACGTAACATACAAATTTATATCATGACTGTAGTCTATATTTTAAGGAGCGATGCATGCTGACCTCTATCAGTAGAAAAAGGAGTTGCTTTGTATGCAGTGCAGTTTTTAGAAAAGTTCTCCCCTGTTCTGCTCTCAGGAAGCTCTGCTGAAATAATACACGTTTCTTAAAACTGTAGTGTCCCAACATGTAAATGCTTGTATGTCATGAAAGACAGAGCCTAACCATTACAGTGCCGAGGGTAACCAACATATCTTCAGATTTATTCATTTTTTAGTAGTTGAAGGATTTCTTTCTGGTGCAAGAAAGGGCTCAGTGCCCCAGCTGGTAAATAGTCCTTTGGCTGCTGTGGTTACGTAACTCCCTTGGTGCAATAGGAAGTGGATTTGCTCCATGTCTGCTGTATTCAGGCCGGCCCTTCGTGGTGCTTGCAGCCCTTTCCTCTTCTGTTCTCCCCCTCTCCATGGTCTGTTGTGTACGTAATGCTTCCAATGTTTGTTTTCACAACCAATTACTGAAGAGTTGGCATCATGAATTTCCTGTCGTGCTGCCTCCGAACTTTCAAAGATTGTGCAACTGTGTTCGGCCTGGATTGAAGCAGTTCTGACTTGGGAGCAGTTTCAGATGTGCTGCACGTAGATCTTAGCACAGTCTTTTTCATGATTTTCTTTGTGTTCTACCGAAAACGTTTTTCAGACAGACAAGTTATAGAGAAAAGTATTACCTGTGCATGTATGATTAACTTTGTAATGTGAAGCTCCAAACGGTGATGCACAGTGTTGAGGATGTTCCTAGAATGGCTGGTTCCACTCTGTTCCTCTGGAGAGTTTCTTCCCTGTTCCTTACCCTGCTCTGGGAAAACGTACCTGTGCTTGTTTCACACTTGGAGTTTGGGGTGCCTCTGTTTTGGGACAGCAGGCTGTGGGGCTTTAACCAGCCTTAAACGGAGCACTTAAATGTGCTCCTGTATCTGCCTGCAGCACTGTTAGATTAGAATATAGTGAGACACTTTATTTAGTTGTCAGGATGAGAGATTTAAAAAGGAGGACTTTCTAGAAAGTGATGGAAAAATTAATAAAAGAATTAAGCCTGCAAATGAATGAATTAGACTGTGCAGTGTCTGTTGCAGGCTGCTTTAAATGTCTAACTTGGAACACCATGGTAGAAAATCCTGATTTTTCTTTTGCAGTTAGTGGATGGAGAACGGTGCTCTGTGCAGGCAGCCAAAGCACGTCCTTAGTGTTAGAGTGAGTGTTCTGCTGTCTGCTGGAGTGCTGGGAGAAGGGTATTCAGACAGCCAGCGTGGGTATTTCTCAGGGCCCATATTTAAAAACTGAAAATATGTGGAGATTGAAGCGGGGCTTCGGAGCCAGGACTTTGAGGAATGCCGATATGTGCCCTCAGATCGTTCATCACTGAACCACGTTAACAATTGTGGTGACATCTGTTGTGTGAAGGGATATTTCAATTTGTTCTTGCCAGGATTTTGTATATTCATGTAAGTCTTCTGCATTTCAAGGATTCTGCCAAAATCAGTAACAAGGTCTGCACTAAAACGTGTGGGTTACTGAAATACCAGTCTTGCATACTTCGTGTAAGGGAGAGGTCAATGCAGCATCTTGCAGTGGGAGCTGCTGGGCCGCCTGGGGTGGTGGGTGGTGAGTCGTGGTTCAGCGGGAGGGTGGCCGCTGTTGGTGTCTGCAGGCAGCATTAGTTCAGCCCCTTGGGAGCAAAGGGGTGCTCTGAATCTTGTTGCCATCAGCGTATAAAATGTGAAGGCAAATTTGGTGTGCTCCTAGCAGCTTATTTTATTAATTTTTATTTTTTTTCCCCGACAGCTATTTCTGTACAGCAATGTTTTTGCTTTAATTGCTGTCTGGTCTCTGTTTTTTCCTTTGCAAAGTAAACTGCTAAGTCTTACTCTTGCTCAGAATCTTGCATAAGGGTCCTTCAGCTTCTCCTGTTTGCAGGCTGTCAAGGCTAGAGAGCTGTTACACAACGGAGAGGTCTGCTCCTCTCCTCCATAGTTGTACCAACTCTGACTGAATGTCCTGGGAGTGATGAAGGTACTGAGATGATCCCCCTACTTGTAAACTAGCAGAAGAATGCAGTGGGTTTAAGACATATTAAACCATCACTCTGGAGGAAATGAACTAACCCTAAATATCACCTACTTAGCAGCAGTTCCTCTGCGCACGCTTTTTGTGCATCGTGTGCCTTTTGGCCTAGTGATCCCTTATCAAGATGTGCAGTGCTTCCGTGCACAGGACGGGCACCAGCTTCCCAAGCAGGTGTGGGGGGGTACAAAACGAGTTGCAGCACTGAGTGGGAGCAGCCATGCTGGTGTCAGAACATGGGAGAGGAAGGAAGGTCGGCCAGCAGTGGGCGTGCACAGAAAAGCAGGAAGCGGAGCTCAGGAAGGGAAGGCTGCTGGAAACTTGGTGTGTTAAGAAATGAAATAAGGGCGAGCACGTGTTTCCTACGGGGAGGTTTTTTACTGCAAGATTTATGGAAGGGGAATCTGAAACACCTGAGATATGTGGCAGCTGGTTGAGATTCATGGCCAGTCACAGCAGCCTGTACTGAATGAAGATGGCTAACCTTGCTTTTGTGCTCAGTCCCAGAAAACACCTCAAGTATCGTCATCCAGTTAGGCTGACTTTGGTGTGACTGCGTTCTGCAGAGCGGTGTGTGTGACACTGTATTTTTAGAAAAGCATTCTGCATTCCTGAGCTGCTGTGTCTGAAATATCCATTTTGTGGTGATGTGTGAAAACTTAATGTAGATAATTTGAAAGCAAGATTAGAAAATGAACACTTCACTGCGTTTTCCATACATGCAGAGTGGGTGAGGTGAGTACTAATGGGCATTCCTGTGGACAGAATAGAGCAGCTCCAGTAATTCAGCTTTTGCAATTTGCTGCTCCTTTGATCTTCCTTCTAGCTATATTTTCATATCTCTTCCAGAAAGTTCCTTGTGCTGTGTGTACAGATATCCCTTGTACAGAAGGAGATGCCCTTTTCTGTCACATGTGGAGGCTTTCCCATTCCCTTGCAGGACCTCAGGGAGGTGGTTGCTGTTGGTAGAAGCAAGTCTATATTTTATTTTCTAGCTTTAGTTCTTCTAGTAATAATACAACAAATTCCTCGAAACTGCAACTTTGAGATAAGTTATCTTTCTGCAAGTGAATTGATATTAATTTCTTTCTGTTAGCTTTATGTTTTTGGTCTGTGCAATTGTGAGTTTGTTCTAGAACTACTTCTGTGTTTGATTTTGGACCTGTTAGCTGAATCACTTCACGTTTTGTGTCTGTAAATGGAACCTTTCCTTGTCCCTCCGTGCTGACCAAGGGCCGGCACATCCTCACTTGTTAGTGCAGCTGGGAGCCTGCCCTGTGATGGCTTGTGGAAGGAGACTCAACAAATGTCCTTCTCCAACTTTTTCACTTCCACCCTTTCCCCACATTCGTAATCTTGTATCAGTATAACCTCAATTTCACATCCTGTTTCTGCTCCTCCTTCCTTTTTGACAAGCCAGAGCTAGGTTTGGATAACAGCACTGAAGACAAGAACACGAGAGTAATGTGATGGCTAGCTGAGTGCCTGCTTCTCCTTAGGTCTCTAAATATGCAGCCCTGAGCTCTGGAAGGTTCTGTGCAGCATATCAGGGTGGTTACATATTTTTTCCAGTGCTTAAAGCTTTTGTTGTTTCACAAGTATTGGGCTTTTGCTTCTGAATTTTGTCAGTGAAGAGATTATGGAAGAGCTTCAAGGAATGACGTTGCAGTACGGAGGGTCTGTTATGTGCACACGCAACAAGTTATCACACAGCTGGCATTAGTTTTATGCATTATAAGGAATATTATTTTAACGTTTCTGCAAATTTTAGTAATGTACAGTGAAGTTTCACTTATCACGTACATTTTTTTGTAGCAAACACTTAGGGTTGGATGCAGTCTACCTGTGAGGTTGGCTGAGATGGGTGGGCATCAGCGGTGATTTCTCCTAACAGCAGACATGAGATTTTGTATGGACATAAAACTTTAAAAGATGGTATCTCAAGCACAGCAAATTATTTTGTGGTGAAGTGTGCTTTATGAGAATAGGTTTAAGAATATGGATAGTATTTACAAGTATTCTTCCTCTCTACAGAGTTTTATTGCCTTGTTAACATTTAAAATCATAACTATGCTATAGGCAGAAGAGTCATAAACATTTCTTTCCTTTTTTTCCTGCAAAATTACTTTTTAAAGATACTATTTTCCCTTTGTTATGTGAACAAAATTCTTAGAAACGCTTTCAGTAAGACCCAGCATTTGTATCAGTGTGTGTGAATTTGCAGTCAGGCTGCAGACCAGGATGCCTGCGTGTTATCAGCGGTGGGGAGAGGGAGAAATTGAATCGGCTGTGTGACTCAGTCTCTGCACAGTTGCTATCTGGAGTTGCTAAATGGATTTGAGGGTATTTATAAGTGATTCATTTTGACAGTTTGATTACTCTTTGTTGTAGTTCTGCCTTTGACACAAAAACTGGGTTGCGAGTGGCTGTAAAGAAGCTGTCCCGGCCATTTCAGTCTATCATCCATGCCAAAAGGACCTACCGAGAGCTACGGCTACTGAAGCATATGAAACACGAAAATGTAAGTTGAAGGAGGTGATGTGAGGAGTTGGGATATCCGGCGTGATTGCATTCAAGGCTGATTGCACAGGTTTTTCAGATAGTAAATGCACAGCTTGCAGTAACCCAGTGAATCATGGTTGAAGGTTTCTTTCTTGCATGTCATCATGTCGGAACGAATTGGAGCACTTGTTCACTAGATTCCTGTAGATGAACAGGGATAAAAAAGGGGAGGGGAAGATATCAGACATCTGTTCTTGCAAGCCATCCATTTCAACAACAAAGCAGACCATGAATGGTTGTGCTAAGCTATGCTATATGCTGTTTAATCATTTTTTCTGTTTAACTTCAATTTGCTATAGAAACCAGTTGAGCACTTTTGTGTTTGTGGCATTAAGACACTGGCATATTAATATTGTATGTCGTTCAGAGCAAATATTACCTGCAGTTGAGCAAAAATTCTCTTGCCTTCTGTAGAGCTGTCAATGTCAAGAGGAAAGGAAGGCTCTTAATTTTTGTACAAGTGAACTCCAATGTAGCAAAAGGGAAATACTGTTTTGGAAGTGGACTGAGCAAGCCTAGTGTTTCTAACACAACAAGCAAGTCCAATTTTGATGGAGGGTTCTTCCTGGATGGTTGGATCAGAACTTCTTTTGTGGCTGTGGTGGTTGTGTGCTGTGGCTTCTTCCTGCCACAGCGAGCAGATGGTATCCCTTGAATCTTGTTTGCGTTGTCAGTGTGGCTGATGTAATTGGGCCTTCTGGTTCGCACACACACACTGCACTCAGCAGTACTTCCTCAGTGCCTCTTAGTGATGCTGTTACCTTAATAACAGAGGTAGCGATTGATCTTGCTTAATATTCACTCCCCAAAGTTTTTTTTTCTCATACCTTTTCTCATACCTGAAATATATTCAAAGCTTTCCTCCAGAATTGTTTGGAGAATGTGTTTAGATGTATCTCTACATCAGCGCATCAGTCCATTTTGTCCCAGCTAATTAGGTTAGATTTCTATGATTCTGTGATTACACAGTGGGGACCAGCCTGGTGCTACAGCAGTTTTGTGTCTGGTGTTCAATGATTTTTTTGGTTAGTGTTGCAAAGTGCACATTAGCTTTGAGAGTAAGAGATAAGATGATGATGTTTGAACTTTTTGTATATGGAAGTGTTTCTTATCGGTTCACTGTACCACTGTCTGTCCGTGGGAAGTTTCTCTGGGTTGTGGTTTGAAAATCCTGCAGATGCAGAGATGCTCAGAGGCAGTTCAGACGGCTGGTTCAAGTGAGCTGACTATTCAGATCTCGGTTTGGAAGTAAAATACACTGCTTTACATGACTCAGAACACTTTGGTAAAGCTGGTAGGTAAAGCATTTTAAGGATCTTGAACAGGGCTGGTTTTCTCTCCTGTATATAGGCTGATTGTGTTGATCTTGAGCAAATAAATCAGGCTGTGGAGCAGACAGGCATGGTTGTGTTATGCTTTCAAGCTCCAGGAGGCCTCGTTAGCTTGCATAAGGCAGATTACTGAACAGATGTGAGAGTGAACTTCGGTTTGGTGTCATATGGAGAAATTAACAACCTAAAATTCAAGGGGTGTACAGAAATCCGGGAGTTGATTCTCAGTCTGTGGGTGACCAGCTTCATTAGGACTGTCAGTGATGTGCTACAGAGTAAATGTATTTGTTTGTGAAACTTGTCAGTGAGAAAGATATGGATCTCAGTAGTGTGCTTTACAGTGTAGCAAGATGAAAATGGTAAGGGAGGAAATGGAACTCTTGGTAACAAAGTCAGTTTTTGGCTTTTTTCTGCTGAACTGGGAGGATAATATTGCATGTTCTCTGTAAACATTGGTATGGAGGAGTCTGTGGAACAAAGAAAGCGTGAGTTATTTTGCAGCATGGATGTTAATGGTAAGAGGTTGATTCTGTCATCCTTGACAATTGCAAATGATGGGATAAAACTGTGCTCAGAGGGAACCTTGGCATCCAAGTCTTGGTTTGACATGCACACTTGAACCACTGCGGAGGTTGCTGAAATGCGTGCAGGGTGTATGAATACAAGGCAGGTGAGATGCAAGCTTAAAATAGGAGGAAGGAGCCTGTGCCTTTATTTGAGATTCCTAAGTTATACTGTGCTGTTAAGAGAAGGATAACAAGTTTTAAAAGCAAATCTCAGTGAAAACTTGAACAATTTTATGGACCAGATGGATTGTTTTCAAAAAGAAATGTAAATGACCTAGAAGGTAGTTACAGAGCAATGAGGTATCATCGTGCATTTCCATGAGGTAACACATTTGTTGTCTTTTGCTCTTCCCTGCTGGAACAGATTAGCTGTGAAAATGAGGGGTGGAGTGGAGACTCTTAGGGCAGCAGATATAAATGGCAGCGTGAAGCTGTCAGCTCTTGGTGAAATTTGGGTCTGTACTGCAGTGTGCTGTTTTTCTGACTTATTTCACTTCTACTTATTTTCCAGTGTAGACATTATTATTTGTTGCTCGCATTAGAGATCCTTGGTGGTTTTCTTCCTCTAGCTATTACTCAGTGCAAGTGGGGAAAAAAAAGAAAAAAGTCACCTGCTTCTGATCTAGCGTGTAGTCAGCAGCATAACTAAGAAGCTAGCAGGAAGCAAACTGATTTCTGCCTGGTGTTTGCTCATCCGTTTATTTCCTCACCAAACTTTAGCTGGGTTTTAAAGAATGTATTTTTAACCAGTGCTGACACTTGCCTTTTATTGACTTAGCTTGCTGTGGCTCCTGCTTGGTGTTTTAAGTGGAAAGTTGATTTGAAAGACAGCTGTTATATTTTGGCTGTAATTTTTTTTACTCAACATTTGAATACTTGTTTCTGACCTTGTATGAATACTAATTTGCTTGCATCCAAATGATTCATGTAGTTGGAAATGAAACTTCTGTTGGAAGGAGTAGTTTCTGTTCCACAAAGGACCTTATTAACTGTATCATTTATATGATTAAAGTATTTAATGGCTTTTTCGCTTTGCCTTTCCAGGTGATCGGCTTGCTGGATGTGTTCACCCCTGCCAAATCGCTAGAAGAATTCAATGATGTGTAGGTAACTTCTCCGAAAGTTGCAACAAAACATCTTTTGTATCTTCCTCCCCTCCCCCAGGTTATTGTAGGAATTTTGCTACCTTAATTTGTCTGCCATTATTTTAAATCAGCTGTGAAATTCAGCACAACTGGGGCACCCTGTACTAATGGACTCTTCCAGCTGTTCATGTGTATTTTATTGGCCAGTGCTGCAGGAATCAGCGCACTGATCTACTACATAACTTAATGAGCTGTGAACTATATTTTATTCAGTAAAATGCTGAGGAGGCTGCCATGCTACTGGAGCTTTGTAAGGAGTCCTTATCCTAATCATGTTGAAGGGATTGCTTCATAGCCTGTGTTTCCTTCTGTTGATAGGTACTTGGTGACACACCTTATGGGAGCAGATCTAAACAACATTGTGAAATGCCAGAAACTCACAGATGACCACGTGCAGTTCCTCATATACCAGATTCTTCGGGGACTGAAGGTACCTGCTTCTGTCCTGCCTGAATGGTGATAGCTCCTCAGCGGGAAGGAGAAATTGTTGATGAATGTCATATCCTCAGAATTGCATATGGACGCATAGAGGGGCTTCCTTAATGTTCCTAAGTATTGTAGGATAGCCTGTCATTGTTTTTTCCTTTCATACCTCTTTGGGGTTTTGTATCAATAAAGCTATGTATGATTTCAGAAGATATCTATATATGTTCCTGTGGGCAAAGTCTGGAAAGTTATGACGTCTGCTGCCCTTTAATCTTCCACATCTATGTCTTCATTTTGTTTTCTTACATTGTTCCACTCCTGGCAGTAGTGCTCCTGGATGTTCCTAAGGAGAGACTGAAAGTGAAACACTGATGTACTTGCAAGCTCCGTAGATGCTGTACTTGGCTCCTCCTGCAAACAAGCTGTAGCATTTATTTGTTTTTTTTGTGTTGGGTGGGGTAGGACAGTGTTGTTTAGTGAGGAAATGAGAAGAAGACTATTTGAGCTGTTATATGTAATCTTTGTTGTTTTGCCTTACAGTACATCCATTCAGCTGACATAATACACAGAGTAAGTATTTACTCTATGATTACTTCCTATACTGAACAAATGTCTTTTAAGATTGTAATGCAGAATCTTACAATGTAGCCTCTATTGAATCAAGAAGGAATTTTCCGAGAATTATTTCAGTAGAACAGTGGAGGTTAGTAATGGTTCTCCTCATCCTTAATTTCTTTTACTACCTCTGTTTGGTTTGTATCTTTCTGAAATAGGTTCTCTGTTTGTTAAATATTATACCACTACCCTGAGTGTTGTAGAATCTAAACATGCATTTTTGCTCGTCTTTGACACCTCTGCAGACAGCACAAGATAAAGCTGGTTCTGGGATAAAATTATTTTTCTGAATATGGAGAATTGATGTTGAAAGCCACGTAGAGAGTTGATTTTTCTACCTGAATTCACATTTTTAGACTTTTGCAACAACTTATACACAGTCATTAATGCTGATACTGTTTATTTTTTTTGTTTTTAGGATTTAAAACCTAGTAACTTAGCTGTAAATGAAGACTGTGAGCTAAAGGTAATACAATCGTGACATATGACTAGTTTGACCATGATCTGAGTGAATGCCCTGTGGATCGTCCTGAAATGAAAGGGACAAAGTGATTTTTCATGGAAATATTTCTGTGGACCAAGCTAATTGTGTCCTTTTCAGACATAAAAGGTTGTGAGGATGCTTACAGAGAATTCGTTTTTCTCCTCTGTGTTCATGTGTTTGTATGTTTTGTTGTTGTTGTTTTAAATCATCCTGAAAAGAAGTAGTTAATAGTTGTGGCTTGGACTTAGCTCTTTTCAGAGACCAGATATCTGGGTGTAATTCTGGTGGAGTGCTGTGCTGTTCTTGCCCTTTAACAAGTCATGAAGCTTAGTTTCATTGCAGTTGTACCACCTGTCCCCCACTCAGTCCAAGACTTGGAAGCTAGTAAGGGTAAACGTGGTACCACTGCAGTAATAGGTGGATGTCTTTTTTTGTTGTTGCTTTTAATTCTGTAGATCCTGGATTTTGGCTTGGCTCGACACACAGATGATGAGATGACTGGGTATGTGGCTACCCGGTGGTACAGGGCTCCTGAGATCATGCTGAACTGGATGCATTACAACCAGACAGGTGATGCATTTTACTAATAAAAGGCTTCTGGTTCCTGAGTTCCTTGTGGGGAGGTACAGGGAAGGTTCATGTTCTGTTCCACTTGGTTGTGTAAATTGACAGTTACACTAATTACACTTCAGTGAGGGTGATTAATGGAAGTAAGACATAGAATTAGTATTAAAACCACAATCTCATATCTAAGGTATGAATCATTACAGTAGCATTTGCAACGCTTCCTTAAACTTGAACCTTTGAAACTGCAGTCAGCAAAATCTTGTCAGTACTTATCCCTTTTTCTAGCACAACAACTTTTAAGGTAAGCAGACAGAATGTATCTAGGTGAGAAAGAAGGTGCCTTTCTAGGAAGCTGCTGGGAATGCGTTTTAAAAATTCCTGTGATTATGGGATAAAGAAATGCTAAAAATGCATAGAAGTATTTCTTCCTTTCTTCTTATCCATTTCATTCTAATTATGTCCTCCTCCAGTTTGAATGGCTTCCCAGCAACGCACCTTTCTTCCCTAGTATGCTTTCAGATCAAGCACAGAAGGGAGGAAAAAAAAAAGGGCAATTTTTTCTAGTACGTGAATTCATGAGTCCATACAAATAACATAGTGTTCTGATTTCACACCTTACTGATTTCGTCTTTTCTCTTTTCCTCCTATGTGTGTGTGGACCTGTCTTGTCTGTAATGTAGTAGCTGGTGGTTGTTCAGGCAGAATATATGTAAGACCAAATTTGTTCCTTCAAGCTGCCTTTAACAAATTTCTTCCTTGATTCTGTAGGTGCCTCTGTAGCTCTGTGGTGTCCAGTGCACATTACTTTCTGGAAGGAAAAGTTGCCTGATTTTGTCAGTATTGTGTTATTGGGAAAAGTCTTACACGGAGTGGTTGCTGAGTCCTTGCAACCTCAGATTGTTTAAACACCACGAGATTATTGAAGAGTAAAGTTGGTTTTAATTGTTGGATAGGGTGATTCTATTGAGACAATTTTTCTGCCTTATGTTGTTTTTTTGTTTGTTTGTTTTTTTGTTCAGTTGATATTTGGTCAGTGGGATGCATTATGGCTGAACTGTTGACTGGAAGAACATTGTTCCCTGGTACAGACCGTATCCTTTACAAGTGACATATTGTCCTGAAATGGAAGTTCGAGGTTTTCTCTTTGTCGTACTTTGCAAGGAAACAAGTTTTGTGTTGTTTGGCTGTTTTTTATTGTGGTTGTGTTTTTTTTTTATTGACTTGTTTTTAACTACCTAATGGCTGCTTCTACTCACAGTATGATGGAGTTCTCAATTGTGCTGCACGTGGAGTCATCGCAGTGTGCGAGGAGGCAAACCTGTTACCACTTATTGTCTGCTAGCATCACTAGAGTTGATCATTTCTGGGGATGAATTTCTTTTCAGTTTATTTAAATCCATCTCTTTTTTGAAATTGTAATAAAATAACTGCTGGGAGTAGGTCTGTTTGCTGTGAATCCTCTCATGCTTCATGTTTGTAGGAAATGTGAAGCGTCCCTTCTGGCCTCCCTTCTGTATCTTGCTGGTATGCTCTGAAGCAGCCAATTTGCAGACTTTAGTGCCAAGGACCTCATCTCAAGTCACTCTGAAACATCTAGGTTCTACTTCTGTGCTTGCGTGTAAACAGACTGTAGCTTTCTTTGATTACATGCTTGTACTGACTTGAAAACACAAGCATGGAAAAAATCCTCTCGAAATCATTTTTATGGCATCAGAGGGAAGTTGGTGGGACAGTGGCGCGTTGCTGAGGGCCGGTCACTTCATTGCACAGGAGATCAGAACTGACATTTGTTCTTCTTAGAACAAACTTAGAGATAACTCACTTCTGTCGGGATTTTTCATTGCCTAAAAGGTGGAGGTTCTTTGTGAAAGACAGTGCTATTGCCCACCCTTTATCAAACTAAATTCTTTTAACTACGGGTAGTTTATAAATAGCGGAAATTATTAAAATTGTTATTTCTTAATTGAAATAGATTAGATGAAAAGAAAACTGGTGTTGGAAGCATTGGCCTTCTGTGTACTGTGTCACTTCTAGAAAACGTTCAGATTCCAAAACTCTGTGGAAGAGGGAGCAACTGCCATTACAGCTTCAGCAGTCTCATTTCCCTTCTCAGTATCCTCTGGCTTCATCATTCTTCTCTTTTTATGCCCATCTTCTTATAATCTCTTTCTAAATCTGTTGAACTCTGTGCTCCCCTGTTTAGTTATCTTCGGTGTGTTTGTCTGTTGTTGAGAATAGAAGCAGAGCTAGCATGGAAGTGGCAAAATAGCACGGAATGAGTTGCCTTATTTCTACCAGCCAAGGCCTTAGCATGTGTAATTTGGTATAAGCTGGTTTTCTTCAAGAAGAAAAATAATCCAAAATTGCTGTACCAGCCAAGGCCTTTCAGCTACTGACACCACTGCACCCCAGTAACAGTGGTGCTTGAAATTAAAAAAAAACATTGCTACTCACAAGTAGGCCATTTCCTGGTAGGATTTGTAGCGTGTAAGAAATGCTTCAGTGTGTTTTGATGAATTGAGGAAAATTCTCAGGCTTGGCAGATAATTGTTCTGTTCTCCAGCTGGAATAGATAATAGTACTCACAATGCAAAATGAAGGAAAATCAGTTCTAAATGACTTGCTTTGTCAGATTAGAATAGTTGGCTGATTTCTGTCTCCCTGGGGATGTGTGCTTACAGTTCTTTACATTGAACACTGAACTTCTTTTGTAAATTATAGTAACATTTTTTTTTATTTAAATGCCTTTCCTGTCCTGAATTGGTTTGGTAAAACTAAAAACAGGCTCAATCCTTTTCCATTGCTAGTAAAATTTTGTAGTATTGTAATTCTTAGAGTTTGTGTAATGGTTCCCCACTTCAAGTAACATGCATGCTGTTTGCTCCTGTGGTTAGAACATCAGGGGAGTTGTGTTTGTGCATGCAATACTTAGAAGACCTGGAAAGGCAGCAAGCTATCAGCTTCTCTGCAGGTCTAATGTCTAAAAGCAATTAGAAGTGACTGAAATTGACATTCTTGTTGCTTTTTGGTCCCATAGTAGTGATTTGCTAATCTATATTGCCTCACATTTCCAAAATGAAAGAGAAAATAGACCGAATAGATGGTGTCTTCAGCATGTCACGACAACCCTCTTCCTGTTTGAGTGGCTCTGTGTTTGAAATACAGATCGCTCTCGCCAAGGATGGGGCAGAGGTGATGTGATGTTACTTACAGTCCCTTGGGTGTTTCTTGCAAGGCCTGGAGAAGCACCCAGTGCTTGTAGCGGGTTTGTGTTCTCCGGTAAGTAAAAAGATGTATTCAGAAATGATCTTCAGCTTGTGTGTGATGGTTATGCTTCTGACCAACTAACGCCAAATTCAGTTTGAAGGACTGGTCTGTAGGGTTTCTGAATGTAGCTGTCATCAACTAGAGCAAAGTTTAGATACGCATACAAAATAACTCTGCTGTCAACAGGGGCTGAACTTTGCAAAATTATTACAATATTTCTAACTTAACCTTGAATGTAAACTGCATCCTTCCCTTTGTGGTCTGTGAATGGAAACATTTGTGCGAAAGATGAATTTCTAATATTGGTAACATCTTAGCAAGGAGGTGTGGGTGGGGAGCAGGGCTGTGGGAAGACTAGTGACAAAAAACAGAGGTAGTAAGAATCAGTCCCTGGGGATTTTAATGCTGGGCATAGCTAGAGGCTTCCTGTCTGTTACTGGTGTATCTGTCATTCAAAATATATGCTCCTGATTATTTTTTTTTACAGCTCTTGTGATATGAATAGTTCACACAGATAAATAGGCAAGTGGACCTCGACAATTCAACTTGTGTTAAAATGGTAATGCATGAGTAAAAAAGTGTTCTGTACCAGCTTAGCCAATTTTATTTTTCTGTATGTTTTAAGTTTAAACTAACTCCGAAGAATATAAATATGAATATAGATTTGTTCAGTACTGTGGGAGCTCCATCATAACCAACTAGACTGAAAGGACACGTTCTTCTGGTGCATCTTGGCTTTGCCTATGCTGGCAGCTACACCAACTTTTGGACGTGGCTTTGCCTGGAAGAGCTCTTGTCTTGTTCTGCCTGCTGCTGATGGTGGATGGAAGATGGTTTTCTAAGTTTCAGAGTCACTGAGACTTGTCAGTTTGTGGGTGTACCATGGTGATGGCATTTGGGATTTGCATGCTCTACTTTTCTTCTCCATGCACATGCTTTTTTAATTTGCTTTGTATTTCCTAAGTTTGTTTTCTTGTCTGTAGTTGCTTATGGTCACCAGAATGCTGTAGGCCCTGTAGTTCGGCAGGTGATAGTGGCAGATAATCAGCTAGATGCAGTGCTTTGGTTTTGGCATGCCTGATTGCACATTGTGTTTCCTTGTCTATCTGAGAAGATGCTGAAGTGTAATACACAATATCTTCCTATAGCATGCTGTGCTTTGGGAAGAGCCAGCAGCAAACTAAGAACAGTGCTGCTGGCATGCCTGATACATTAAACGCATTTTAAAGAACTCAAATATAGAAGCCAAGGTATGGGATGTAACATCGGAGGTGTGTTGGCAGTCCTGTGTCTGCACAACTGTTTCTTGCACAAGAGTCAGTAAAAGCTATTAAGATTGTCCTAAGTGGCACTAAGGAAAAGCCAATTTAAATGAGCTAATTATAGTCTGCTTGTTCTCCTGCAGCTGATAGTTCAACAGATGAGTTAAATCCAGATAGATGCTTTGGATTTACTGTTAGGTTTTTAATGTTTGAGGAGGTGAAGATTGGCCAAGCTGCTGGGTAACTGGGAAATTAGCTCAGGTGTTCTGACCAAGCACTTCTACCAGGGACTTCAATGTTATGTAAAACTTTAGCTGGAGACTGCTGGAACCTTTATCTCCTAAAGTGTTGGTAGTTTCCGTCATATTGAGTTTGCCATTATCACAGGAACTTTTATCTGTTTTAAAAAAGCAAGCAAACAAAAACCTTCTCCATCATTTCTAAAAAACAGTCCCTTGGCAGGGTGCTTATAAAAGTAGAACTCCTTCACCATCAGACAATTTTAGAAGCAAACGTAGAGTTCTTCCAGTATGTGAGTTAAAAGCTTTCTGAAGAAGGAGTAGTGACTGTATCTGAAAACATCAAGAAGGAATCGATCCTGCAAACAAATATTGGCTACTGGGTAGGTTGCTCCCATTGAAGGCGCATAAAGTGCAATACAATTTTGAGGACAAACGTAGACATTACAGTCCGGAATCACAGGTAGTATTTGAAGAGCTGCATGGAGATTAATTCAGAGAAAGGGATGATCCTTTAGAAGGTTTTTGAAAGATATCTTTTCTCTGTATTATCTTGAGATTTAGACGTAATTTTGTATGTCTCGTTTTCTCATCAAATATGTGTTTTGTCACATATCCTGAATACTAAATTTTCTTGCCTTTGTAAGAGGGCAACTTAGAATTGATATGTGGCCTCGTGGAGGCTCTGCTCTGGGTAAACCATTCTTTGCATCTTCAGAGCTCTTTCCACAGAGGCTTTACAGCCGAGCCCCCTCTGCCCATTGGTGCTGCAGAGCCCCCGCCGAGCCGAGGGGCCTGGGGGTGCTGCACCAGAGCTGTCAGTGCTGGGCAGAGCCGGGTCACTCACACAGCTCAGGAAGCAAGGAAGTGGCTGACAAAAGGCCTTGGCTTTCTTACCGTTAGTGCTTACCCTTTTCAACCTTTGCTTCACTTGGTCCGTCACTAACGCGGCCTCATCCTGCTAACTGCTGCTATCGGTGGGGGCTGCAGGGGTGTGAACTGAGCTCTGCGGTGGGGCAGAACATTCTGATGTCTGCTTCATGATGGTAGGGATGCTGTGAGCAGCACGACGCATGCAGTGCATTTGTAGTCAAATCGTTCAACCTGCTTGATGCAGACAGAGATGTTATAAGTGGGCACTTATTTTTATTTTTCCAGGAGGGATGAATACCATGCACTTAAAATAGCTTTTCAGTTGAGGTCTTGGCAGACACCAACTTTCAGTGTTACAAAGCTGATGTTTTGCGCTTTTCATTTTGATTTGTCCCAGCATTTTCCTTTATGGTCCATCATTAGATATTGATCAGTTGAAGCTCATTTTGAGACTCGTTGGAACCCCAGGGCCTGAGCTTTTGAAGAAAATCTCCTCAGAGTCTGTGAGTTGACGCTTTGATTGTAATATCTGCCCTATCGGAAGTCCAAGTTTGTGTGCTGCCCTCCTGTAGTCCGTCTGTAGTATGTGTTGGGATCTCTCTTCTGTTGTTTTCCTTTACTTCTGGGTGGCGCTGAGTTCACACGCTGTTTGTATCTGCTCTTTACTCCTCTTTACTCTGCCTGTGGTATAATTTCTTCATCCCTTATTCTTTTTTTACTGCTTCATAACATTTTTTTTCAGTTTGTGGGGTTGTGCTTTGTGATCCATGGTACGATCAGATGCTGCTGGGAAGTATTTCTCACGGCAAAGAACTTGAGGCTTCTCTCAGTTGTTATTTCTCCAGATTGCGTACCAAGGCTCTTTCTGGTGAGGGAGCTGGAATGGGAGCAGTGTGCTGTCCTAAACGCGCACAGCACCTCCTGCAGCATGATTAATTTCTGAAACATTGCTGCAGCTGCCTTTGGTTTTGTAGTGCAAGACCCAAAGTGCCTTTTAGGTCCTTCTGTGTGCGTGGGGTCACTTTGTCAGGAGAATCACGAACTTCCTTGCTGAAGAGTGACCTCTGTTCAGCTGTACTGCCATTTTTGTATTATTTCAGTCCGGGGTTGAGAACTTCTGCAAAGACAGAATTAAATAACAGTGTTAAATGTTTCCGAAGGTGATGTGCATAAAAGTTAGAGCAAAGGATGGTGTAACGCCACAGACTAGCAGGGCAGTCTGTAGTGGGCAGTGAACTTGTTTCCCGGCAGCTGGCAGCACACTTCAGCATGTTTCCATTGCTGTGTCTGCTCAGTAGCGGAGGATCAGCGTGGTGGAGAGCAGTAAGATCCTTCTGTGCTGCATCTCGTGTTCCTTCTCACGTAACGCTGACAGTAAATGCCGGGTGAGGTGAGCCTGGGTGCACATTTCTGTGCAGGTTTGAGTGAGTTGGTAAATGTACTGAATGTCACATCAATTTAAAAAAGCACTGGGGCATCTCTTGGAAGGACAGAAATGATTAACCCGGGTCTCTGGGTGCCTGCAACCCAGCTCTGGGGACTCTGAGTGGTACTGAGGTATTTTAGGTACAGCAGATTACTGAGAGAGCAGCTTTAAAGGCTGACAAGGTTAAGCAAAAGATTAGCTTGTCTATGTAAGACTGAAGAGTTTTCTTTTAATGCTGTGCCACAAAAATTGCTCTTAGCTATGTTCAAATCATGAGTTTACTTTAAGGAAAAAAAAGTACTATTTCTACTACTCTACTGTAACTTTTTCCACTGTACAGAGATAACAAAACCATTAAGAATCTGAAGGCCTTTAATGTGTCTGGAATTAATTCTGTATCTGTTTTTCTGCTGCATTACTTTAGTATCCTCTTACTTTCTCCATCCTGATCACTGACATCAACTAACTCTTGTCTTATGCAATGCTAATGTTTTGCTAATTTTGCACTTACTGCTTTCTGTCACATCTCCCACGTATCAAAGTGCATTTGAAGCTGTTTAGGAGGTGTCAGTTGTAAGCTGCTCTCACTACACACCACAAGGAACTTAAATACTTTCTCTGCAGGAAGAAAAAAACTGGTAGGATAAGATTTTTATTTTTTTGTTCATTTTCCTGAGGCTTCTTGTAGACGCAGTAGCCTAGGAAAGTTTTCCGAGGAATGTATTCAACCAAATGAAATGTCTGCTCTGGTGGCTTAGAACTGCTGGAAAATGTGAAAGCAGCCTTGTTGCAGTGTAATGCTGCTAATGGCAGACAGAAATACTTCTTTTTTTTTTTGTACTGATGCTGTTACCAACTGATCAGTAATTCTACACTGCCTGAAGGGTTCAGTTGTGCATTTGCTATGCTTTCACAAGTATTTGGGAAAAAAGTAATTAATGGACCCTGCCTGTTTGGCTTGTGCCTTGTGGTTTGCAGAAAACATATTTCGTATGCAGCTATTTTCTGTTTAAAATGGTTTTTGCACTGTTTTTAACAAAGCCCTTGACTAGGCACTTAAGATATTAACCAGCTTCAGCAGATCATGCGTCTGACGGGAACGCCCCCTGCATATCTCATTAACAGGATGCCCAGCCATGAGGTGAGCCCTGAGCAGATGAGGGGGTGGTTTGCAGGGCAGGTCACCGCTTGCAGTGTTTGCTGCCTCTGAAAATGATAGGCTCGCATGTGACATGGGGTGGGCCATTAACTGCCTATTCTTCAGCAACGTTCTTGTATGAAGTGAAGACTTGAGATTGGACAGTGCATACTCAACCACAGACTCAGGAGAGCGTGGATGTGAGTTGGTTTTGCACTGTGTGAAACATGTGGTCTACCAGCAGACACCAACTGCACACAGCCTCATCAGTACTCCATGGCAGGCAGCTCTGCACCTCTTTGCTTCCCAGTCTTGCATGAACCTCAAGTAATGTCAGCTCTTGCTCCACTGTCCTAAGTGGCCTTCGGTTGGGAAGGGATAGCACGGATGGGCTTAGCAAGCATCAGAATAAGTACAGAGCAGGCAAAGCAAGGAGGCAGACGTAATGAGCAGTGCTTCAGGATCATTGAAATGTACTGTCTTGATGGCTGGGTGGTATTGTACTTAACAGACTGTCTTTTTCCACAGGCGAGAAACTACATTCAATCTTTATCTTACATGCCGAAAATGAACTTTGAAAATGTGTTTATTGGTGCCAATCCATTAGGTAAGGCTTGACTCCTAAATGGGCTCTTCCCAAAGCTGAACTTGGCACGTGCTGGCAGGCCAAGACTCTTCCTAAAGTTGTGGCACTTGTTCAGAACAGAGATGCACACATTTTTCAAAGTTGACAAAGTATGTATGGACTGTAAGGTGTGAGGGAAGAAACTGTGGGTGATGGAGTGGCTCCAGAGAAATTAGAGTTTCCTCATGTACCTTGCGCTTTTATAAACTCGCACTTCAGAATGTGTCATGCAGCTCACTGTGTAAAATTCTTTCTTTTTGTCTTGGTGATTTTTCAGCTGTGGACTTGCTAGAGAAGATGTTGGTACTGGATACAGACAAACGAATTACTGCAGCAGAAGCGTTGGCTCACGCCTACTTTGCTCAGTATCACGACCCAGATGACGAACCAGTGGCAGATCCCTATGACCAGTCTTTTGAAAGCAGAGAGCTTGAGATTGAGGAATGGAAAAGTGAGTCTGGGGAGCAGGAGAGAGCCCACCCGATTCCTTTGTGGTCCATTCCATGAGTTGCAGTTTGATTAAGCCATGGTAGTTAAAAGCACAAAAAAAGCTCTTTGAAAGGGTAGATAACAGCAGGACAAGAGGAAATGGTGTGAAGTGGAGGGAGAGAAGATTTAGGGTGGATGTCAGGAAGAAGTTCTTTACAGAGAGTGGAGAGGTGCTGGAACAGCTGCCCAGAGATGCTATAGATGCCCTGTCCCTAGGCCAGGGTTCAAGGCCAGATTGGATGGGTCTCTGGGCAGCCTGGTCTAGTGGGGAGGTTGGTGGCCCTGCATGTGGCAGGGGTTTGGAAATTCATGATCCTTGAGGTCCTTTCCAACCCTGGCCATTCTGTGATTCTGTATGGAGTGAATCTGTCAACTACTGTGCACATAGGAAGCGCTGTCCTTGGTAACTCCTACTGTATGCATACAATCACGTAGGGTGGCATGGTTGCTTACGTGTTTTTCAGATGGAAGTATCCTGTTGTGCCTGTTAGTCTCTGAGGTGGTTTATCCATTGTTAAGGTTTTTTGCACAGGGGATGTCATGAGTACTTTCTTAACTTTCTGACACTTTTCCCACCAGGCCTGACTTACGATGAAGTAATCAGCTTTGTGCCACCGCCGCTTGACCAAGAGGAGATGGAGTCCTGAGAAACTGCTCTCTTCTCTTTGTCCCACTTCACTGTGAGGGGAAGGCCTTTTCATAGGGACTCTCCAACTATCATTCAAGTGCCTCGCCACAACAATATTCTCCTTGGTGGAAGGGTTTTGTGTGTGTTGAATTGGGGAGGGTGGGGGGAGGGAGGAAAGCTGAGACTATGTAAACATGCTGCATGCTCTCTTGTGTTCTGTGTACAGCCTGGAGCAAGTCTCTGAAGACCTGTTCTGACTGCTCTTTAGTCCTTCCACGGGAAGCTTCAACCAGTTTGTGCTGCTGGGGTGAGGAGGGGAAGGTGATGTTCAAAGTTTGGTTACAGTTGTTGCCATTTATCAGTCGTTCTACAACTAACCTCAAAATAGGGAAAGTTGGTCCATAGGCTTAGAGAGCCCTCTGTTTTCTTCAGGAGAGAATGTAGGGTTGAGGGATGTCCTTGTTCCATGCTAGATGGCTGATTCACATCCAGGTCTTCCTGGTACAGGAGAACGTACAGGTTTTCTGACAACTGTCTGATTCTTGGAACGTGAAAAGATTTTGTATGAAACTGTAAATATGTTTGTGCCTTAAATGAATGGGGAAAGGAGGGGAAGAAAGTCTGGAGTGGAAATGTCTGGCCCTGCTGTTTTTCAGGGTGAAGGCTCCCAGACAGCCAGGCATGAACTCTGTTCAGGAAATAACTTTCCAAAGCAACAGCCTCTCATTGGATTGGTATTCCATTCTTTTTTCCCTCTTTCCCTCCTCTAGTCGTGCAGTTTCTCAGCATTAGCTCCCAGGAGATGGGGACTGGAGAAGATTCTTGCTAGCCACGTTTGCATATCTTGTTCCTTAAAAGGTGGGGTGTTCTTGCATGTCATAGCTGTATGCGCATGTAGAGCTGCTTGGTGTTTGTTGTTACATTTGGGGGTGGCACTGGGGCAGTTAAATCATCAGTGATCTGTTCACTGAGTACCTCAGCCAGTGCCACAAAATCACAGCATCCTTCCTCTTGTGCTGCAGCTCAGCGTGAAATATCTGCCATTGTGGAGGCTGATGAGAAAAGGGTAAAACATAAAGCATAGAAATGCACATTTTCCTTTGTTCTGATCTTCTGTCTTGAGGAGAGATTGGGATGGAGGGCATCTTGTGAAATCAAGTGTAAAAAATGTTCTTTGAAGAAACAACTGTGGCATCTTGTGCCAGAATTTATTTCCTGAATTTTTTTCTAAAGATGTTGGAATCCAAAGCAAAGAAATAAGCATGCATAAAAACACAATCTCCCTGTCACTGTCTATATGGGTATTTATGTAACATAAAACTAACATTTACTAGAGGACTTTTTTTACCCTCAGATAAGAGTTTCTTGGCTGCTTGTTAGCAGGTTGAGCTCTGCTTGAGGAAATGGGAGAAGGGAGTGTGTTTGCTTACAGACATGACAAAAATGCTGATATTTTACAGGACTCTACATGAATTTAATGCCCAGTTAGGTACTGGCAGGAGGGGCTCTTTCTGTGTTTTTTCTGTGCTAGAACTGTGCTGTGGATCTCAGGAGCCTGATTGTAGGATTTGGGGAGGAGACTTTTTAGACATTTATCATTGCAGGCGTCCTGTACACACAGCATAGCAGCTGTGTATGTGAGAAGGGCTTGTGCAGTATTTTGCATTCTTGTTACCTATGGGATGGAGAGGAACTGTTTGTAGTATTTTTACTACGTGTCTGAAGAGGTGGCACAACGGGATGGGACACAAAATATGAAGCCATCGATTCTTGCTAGGCTACTTTCCAGTGATCTCTTCAGGTCAAATGTTTTATGAAGTCTGGGGTGGGATGAGCAGGGAGTTTGTGCTCTGTGATAATGCTCTCTTCAGACCAACAAAATGGAGATAAAATCTCCCTGCTGGACAAGCAGTCCAGGTGTTCAAATGAAAAAAATGTAGATAGACTCTGTAAACCTACAGCAAGATTATTTTTATCAGCCATTTTCTGTGTAGATGCTACAGTGTGATTCCATGTGGAAATACTGCTAAGGATTTTTAAAAGTATAGGCATTGTGTGGGTCTGTGCGAGTGGGACGGGGACTCACAGCCCTGCGCTGGGAGCCGCGCGCCGCTCCTGCCTGCAGCGCAGTGCTGTTGGGCCGCCTGTGGTCTGAACAGGAGGATGCACTTCAAAGAAGAGATCTGCTATTTCGTTTCTATCCATGAGTTTTGTTGTAATTGGTTATGCTGGATAAGATGTCACAATACCACTGGTTAAAAATAAAGCCTATTTTTCAGATTTATTGTGCTGATGGTTCTTCCAACCCCTTGTGCTAAACAAAGGGTTTTGGCGTGAGATGAATTCCTCTCGTACAGAATCCTGCGAGGTGGAGGGGTGGGTAATGCTGCTCAGCTGCAGGCACAGGGCACAGAATGGGCCCCCCAAGTGCCTTCCTTAGTACAAACCTAGCCTGGAGTCTGCATGACTACTGGACAGTAAAGGTATGTGTAGTTTTTGTTTAGCTTAGGGAAGTTGTGTTTGTTTTTATGTTGTTTGTTTTTTTTCAACACAACAGATGAGAGCTGTGCTACTTGCCTGGACCTGGGGCCTCTCGCTGGTTGCAGTGATTTGCAGATGTCTGCCATTTAGAAATGAGTGGGTTTGTTTCTGTCTTCAGCTGTCATCCAGTTGGTAGTAGGAGCAGGAGCGTTGTGAGCTGCCACACTGGGGGTTTTCTGATTGTGGTTGTGTGCCAGCACTATTCAATCAGAAGGACAATTAGAGGAATAATTGAATAAAGCTGTGTTCATCACACGAACAAAAGCCTCAGTGCTGCAGTGCTGGCTGTGATAGAGCAATGCAGTTGATGCTGATCTGAGTCAGGTAACTGCTACTGCACTTTGTGTTTTCCCCTGCAGCGCAGCACAGGTTGGTTTGAAGAGGCACAAAGGAAAGGGTGCTTGCTGTGGTGCCAATGGAAAGGAAAAAGAAAAGAAAATAATAAAAAAAATTTAAAAATCCTATGTGGGGTTTGTCACTTCTGGGGAGAAAAATCCCAAATCCTCAAAAGTCCCAGAGTCGTGTTTGGTTACAATATATGTTGGGTAGCAAAAGACATTAAATCAACAAGAAGTGAATTAGGGAAAAGTGACTCAGACCATTTTAAAGAAAATAGGAAGCCTTAAATGAACTCATCTAACTCCAGCTGTGCCCCAGATACTCAGAACTCCCAACCGTGTGCCGAAAGCTGTGTGCAGTTGAGCAACAGTTCTCCGTGCTCATGAGGTGACATGAGTTGCATTTGCTTCTGTCCCAGCAGTTCTGGCTGTAACTCCTCTTGCTCACTGATGTATTTATAGAACCCAGCCCATTCTGCTTCGTTTCCTTACTGTGCTGTTGACAGAGCTGAGGTTTGTTTGCACGTGTGTGTATAAGCAGAGTTTGAATGCTGCCAGCACGCAGATCCTGACTTGTTTTATAGAACTGCAGGCCTTACCACTGCTATCTGGGGAATGTGCGTGCCCATTCCAAAGCGTGTTGCGGTGGTTGCATGTAACCAGGTAAAATGAATCCTCCCTGAAACTGTAGTGCTTTTCCCTACGTCCCACTTGTCAGGCAGAGGATGCAGCAGAGCTGAGTGTTGGCAGAGCGTGGCTCCTCAGGCGTAGCTTAGTCACTTCCTCTGGAGGGAGGTGCGCCCTCAGAGCTCTGCTGAAGTCGAAGCAGAGTGCTGAGGCCTCTGCTCAGCAGGATGGGTTGGGTGCTGAGCGGCGGGACTGACTGCTGCAGAAACGAGCCTGGCCTCCAGACCTCAGCACCTGCAGCTCCCAGGATGGTCCCATCTCAGAGCAACTCCTGAGCGTCTCACTGCAGTCGCATGGGTGAAGCGAAGCTCAGACGGCCCTCTCTGTGCCCATCTGCTGGGAAACCGTGGAGGAACTGCTGCTGCCTTGCATTTCGGTGAATTTAATGCCCTGCACTCCGTCCTGGAGCTCTCCTCTCTCAGCACGTCCCTGCGGGGCTGACTTGGTGCTGTGGCACGGTAACCTGTCCTCTACGCCAGGCGGCTTCCTGATGCACCCTTACTCACCCTATGGGCGATCTCATGAGCCCCCGTCAGCCACGTGTGGCACTTCTGGGGGTGGTGGCCGCTCTCTCCTCGAAGTCCCACCTGTGGCTGCAGGTGTGTCTGCGTTGGGGCGCCTGTCGGAGCACCCAGAAATACCTGCACACAGCCGAGGCGTGTCTGGAAACCTGATGCCTCATCTCCGCCATGTGGAGGCGGAGGGAGGAGGGCTGTGAGACATGTCCCTTCTCGCTCACAACAGCTGAAAGCAGAGAAGGCAACTCGCTACAGGCCTTCTCAGCAGTGCAGGGCGTCCCGGTCGCATCCCAGGGACACCACCAGACGCCGAGACTCTGGGTGGGCGGCAGTCCTGCAGCCGCCGGGCGATGAACATCGCAAGGAGAAGAGGCTTTTACAGACAGGAGCTGAACAGAACCGTCTGGGAGCTGCCCAGGAGGTACATCTCCCTGCACCCTGTGGGCTCTGGGGCCTACGGTTCTGTCTGGTGAGTGGGGCCCAGGGGGAGCAATGAGGGCTGGGGGTGAGAGGTGCCTCAGCGCCCCCTGATGAAGGGACTTTGCCTGCGTGATGAAAGCGGTTCATCTCCTGCTCCCTCACTGCGAAGGGTTGCTTGAAAAACGACCCTGTGCCTCCTGCGGTCACCCTGATAGGCAGTGAGGAGAGTCGTGTCTGGCTCAGCCCTGTGGGTGTCCTGCAGGCAGGGATAGCCTCAGGTCTGAGATGGGGTAAGGGAGTGATCTGGTTGGCAGGAAGAGGGAAACGCCTGAATATCAGAGCTGGAGAGTTGGGCACTGCTGCAACAAAGCGCTGAGCTCTGGGCAGAGCTGCAGCAGCTGATGCTGTCTCGGGGGGGGAATGGAGCTGGGTGGCACAGCCACAGCGCTGCTGCCAGCTCCCTGCTGTAAGGCAGCAGCCGGCCGGGACTTCCTGGCTGGTGGCAATCCCCGGCTGACCAGGGAGCGGCAGAGCTGCTGTGAATTTGTTACCCAGACAAAGGTACCCATAGCGAAAGCGAGCAGAAATCTCATTTTGTTTACACTGGTGAGTAGGAGGAGGCTGGTGACTTTTAGCAAGGGCAAATCTGAAGCAGCCCATGGTCGGTACCCAAACAGACCCTCACTGGGCAAAAGCAAAAAGGAAAGAAGGGTGTCCTCTTTCCTGGATGTTGGGCAAAGCACCTCTTGCTGTCCCAGAGGAATCCCCAAACCGTCTGGCTGAAGCACTGGCAGTGCACTGCAGGATGAAAATAGGGACAAGAGGTTTCCTTCCCCACTTTTCTGCTTATGTTCAAGGCAGGGTCCTGAGACAGCTCCTGACCCCGGTACTGCTAACCTTGATATTTTTCATTAAAAAAAAAAAAAAAGGGGGAAGGTAAATCCCTCCAAAGTTTTCTTGACCACAAAATGCCAGTGCCCAAACCAACCCACTGCTGTGAGAGCCTCAGCTGCGCTGCAGACTGGAAGGGATGGGTGAGAGCAGACTGAGGGGAGAGGGTGGCTTTGGTATGGGATGGATGGTGCTTGGCAGGGTGGGATTGTGCTGCTTGCTGTGCGCAGCACACAAGGAATGCTGTGCAGTTGGGATTTGCTGTCCTCTGCTGGGAATCACTGGGAAGCTTTTCTATCCCAGCACTATTTGGAGCTGACAGCTTTTGCAAATCTTTGAACAATGAAGAGGGGCTGAGAAACAAATTCTGGGAGGCCAGCATGGGCTTGTGTCTTTCCCCATAAATTTGGTAACTGGGGAAGTTTTCTGATGCCCCCAGCCCCGTCCCATGGGTGCAATGTGCTACAATTACCCATGGAACCTTCACCTCACCTCAAGGTCGGCCTTGGTGTCATCCTGAGCTTCCAGCTGCTCCTTAATCTCTGTTGGGAAGAATGCCGTGGGCTCTCCTGGCTGTGGCAGCGGAGTCACCTCTGGGCTGTACCTCCTGGCAAAGGCAAAAGTAACTCCATTTGTGCGGGGTGGAATGAAGCTCCAGCTCCTGCATGGAGTGGTGGGGTTGGATGTGCGTTCTGTGGGCCAGACGCTGGGAAGGCAGTAAGAGCTGGCACTTGGAGGTTGGGAAATCTGCTCTGAATTCTGTGTTTGACTGAGTAGTGCTGGATCCTTCCCCTCTGTTCCTTCACGGCTTGGGGAACTGTGCTGCCCCTCTGCCAGCAGCTGCTAAAGGACAAATCGAATTGAGACAAAATTTTCCATGCCTCTCGAGATGTCCTGCGGTGTCACTTTCAGTGCTTTCACAGCCTGGCGTGGCTCCCTTTGCTTTTTCCAGCTGAATCCATTACAAAAATGCAGTCGCACCAAAGCTCTCAAAGGATGTCTGCTCTCATCACTGATAGCTCAGAGCAACCATAAGGGACTTCGGTAGCCATGAGGGGGAAGATCGACTGCCTGATGGCATCAGAGATGTCCCTGCTCACTCAGTGAGAGCTGCTGGTGAGCTGGACCTGTGGCAGCCATACCACAGTGAATTGCTGCTGGCTGGAAATTGGAGAAAGCTGTTAACAGGCTCCTGAGATTTGCACCGAAGTATACCAGCCCTTCCTTGGTGTTACACCAAAGGGAACCTGTGCTGAGCGGGATGGTGCCACCTATCCTACTGCATCTCTGCCCTACACCCAGCAAAACTCACCATTTGACTGCATTATTACAGATGGGCATTTTCCTGTTGACTCTGTTCATAAAATGGTGCCTCTGAGTGATGGAGGACTCGAGCGGTGCCTCTGCTCCGCAGCTTTATGGCACAGCCCTTCCTTGACTGGGTGCCCAGAGGAAGGAGGAGCAGATGGAGCCTGGATCTGCAGTGGGAATGGATTGCATATCTCCTTGGTGGGTGAAGAGAATCCTTAAAGAGCCTCAGAGAGAGAGAGGGTGTCACAGGGTCATTCCACCCAACTGGAAACAGCCGATGTGATCAGAGGAATAGCACGTCTCCAGCTGTGGTGGCTGTACCGTGTTTTCATAAGCTCATGAAACAATTCCTTACTTGCAGCCATACCTGCTTTTCTACAGAAGCATACAGAAGACTGCAGGGGAGCTAATTCCAGCAGTCTGTGTTGTTTTTAGTGTGACATCCCATCTTAGCTCTGGAATACAGCGAAGAATGTTGACATACCTTCAACGACAGCATCTTGCAAGCAGGTGGCAAGGAGGAAATCGCTTTACTCCCTTTTCTTCATGACTTAAAGAAGGAGTAAGCAGAATTAAAACTCATCTTGACATTTAACCATTTGTGTAATGTTGTTCCATCAGCTCCAGCTTGTTGCTGCAGGCTAAAGCAAGTGTTAAAGGGAGTAAAGACTGGCACTAGTGCTTTTCTTTATGTGCTGTCTAGTCCTCTTAGTCCTCCTGAAATCATGGGCAGTGCTCTAACAGCCCAAGTCGTGTAGAGGGAAAATCTGTGTGTGAGCCCCACTGAGTTTCAATACCAACCCAGAGAGATCAAGAGGCTTTTTTGCTGCTTTGTTTTTTTCTTTTTCAGGGGGAAAGTCCAGCATTAGCTCTTTTCTCAGAGGGAAATTGATCTGGTGTTGCAAAGTTTGTAAAAACACATTTGCAGTGTGAAAACTGGTTTGTATTTGTCTGTTGCAGTTCTGCCATAGACAAGAAGACAGGAGAGAAAGTGGCCATCAAGAAGCTGTGCCGCCCATTCCAGACGGAGATCTTTGCCAAGAGAGCATACAGAGAGCTCATGCTCTTGAAGCAAATGCAGCATGAGAATGTAAGTATGCATTTCTCACTGTTTCTGCTAAAGCAAGGGAACTCGCCTAGATGCATGCCGACTCTGGGGCAGCACCTTACCTTTGAGAGGTCTCAACATCTGCCATGTGGAGCAGTCCCAGGGTCTGACTGCTGCCCAGTTGGTGCCACATCAGCTCAGGCAGGTGTGTAATGGGTGTTCCTGTGCCTTAGTAAGGGGAAAAGTAGCTGCACGCATGACAAGGAGTCCTCACATTCCTCACATGGAGTTCTCAGTGCTCACGGATGTGCTGATGGAGAGCTGTTACCTGAGTTTCATGTGCAAAGCAAATGCTTTCTAGGTTTACGTTTGGGCTTCTCTTGTCTGTCAGGTCATTGGGCTGCTCGATGTCTTCACCTCCGCCCCTTCCTACCACGGATTTCAAGACTTGTAAGTGTGGAGTTTGTGTTGCTTTGCCTAGGCTTTGTTCCACAGAGCATTGTGTGTCTTGTGACCCATGCTGATGCATGGTGTAATCTAGAGGCTGCAGTCAGAATGGGGAGAAGTTGTGTTCACCAGTCCGCAGGGTAATTGAACTCAGAACTTCAGAGATCTCATTTTCTTTTCGTTTTGATTCTGCCTGTTCAGACACCTTGGTGTTGGTGGTCAGGTCAGACAAGCTCTTCTCACTTCCTCATCCCTGGGCAGCATGCACCTGCCTCTGGGTTTGTGGCTGCCGGCTGATACTTGGCATCCTGCACAAAAAGCATCCGATGGTTCTGAGATGTTACTGCTGCTAATTGCGGCCTCAGCAGCCAGGCTGAAGGAACCTACAGGTTGCTTTCCGAGATAGGGCCAAGGAATAGAATAAATTTGGGATCCAGTGCTGCAGTTTTGCAAGACTCTGTAAAGCTGCACAAGACACTTCTGCCAGGTGGACGTAAGGTCGTATGGATTTGAAAATTATTATTTAAAATTAAACTAATTTGAGGTTGTTAAGATCTGGAAGATCTTAATTTATATCATATATCTGATCTGAGGGGAGGAGAAAGAGCACTTTTCCGAGTAGGCGGAATCCCTAGCATTGTTGCAGGCCATGCCAAGTGGCCAGGAACAGCCACAGCCACCTGTCCCAGTTACACTGATTTAACAGCCACAGGAAAACAAACCACCCAAACAACAACAAAAATGAGAACAAGGCCAGCGTGGTTCCTTGTGCTTTTCTCCCAGACTCAGGGCTCTGTCTTACTGCCTTTTAGCTACCTGGTGATGCCATACATGCGAACAGATCTACAAAAGATCATGGGACATGAATTCAGCGATGAAAAGATCCAGTACCTGGTCTACCAGATGCTGAAAGGGCTGAAGGTAGGTGGGGCTGGTGGAAAAGCACGACTGGACTTAGTGACTCGTCTCCAGTTGATCTTGCTTTGTCCTATCTGGGCTGACCACAGCAACAACCCCTGTCTGGGGAAGATCTGTTTTTCTGGGTGTTTGGTTGTTTGTTTTTTTTTAATGGCACACACTGAGAAACAGGGACTTGCTCTTGAATGACTCTTGTTCTAGCACACGTCAGTCCAAATGGCTGTCCTTTCTTGCTAGTCAATCAGGCATTGAAGCTTCCATCAGTTGTAGAGCTTGGAGTGGTTTCTCCATGACAGCAGCTTGTTGCTGACTTGCCAAAACCCTGAGCAAAATTCTGCAGGACCAGGAGCGAGTGGGGCTCCTGCCCAATTTCTCACCTGGGCTGTCAGTGAAGAAGATGGAGGGAATGATTTTCTGTTCAATACAGTAAGCAAGAAGTGTACTTCTCTAGCTGCCCTTGGGAGAACAAAGCAATCACTCCAAACCCTGAAATGCAGAGATAATGTCTTAGCCTTGCCCTCTGTAACACCCTCCATCTGGAGTTCAGAGCAGTGGTTTCTGAGTTGTTAATAAGTTCACCCTAATCACACCTCTCCCCACATCACTGCTATCTCGAGATTAAATAAAGCAAGGGGAGAATAATGCCATTGGTCTAACTGGTGTGGCAAAAGTCACAGTCGGTGTTTGAGACAGAAATCTGATTTCCAGTTTGGGTTTAATGATGAGATTGTTGTTTCAGATGTTAAAGTATGAGGGGAAAAAATGAACCAAAGTTTCCACGCCATCCAGCTGATCACAGCTCTGTCTGTAGTCCAGAGGTCTGTTTTGATACTGGTTAGCTTGCTCTGAGGCACTGTTGCCCCGTACCCCCCTTCTGCTCTATGCTGCTTCTTCAGAGCGGCAGTGTAACTGCAAATGCTGTCAGAAATGCAGTCGGAGACTTCAGATTACTCTCGGGTGGCTTTCCCTCATCAGCCACTGCTTCTCCTATGCTTGTGGACTTTACTGTGGGGTTGTATTCTGGGACACGCAGTGGATGCCAGCACTGCATTACCATTGAGTTCCTCTTTGGAACTCTGATTTCTCTACTGGAGAAAACAGTCTTATCTGCTGGTGACCACACTGTGCCTTCTCTTTCTATTGCAGTATATTCATTCTGCTGGAATCGTCCACAGGGTAAGTTCATACGCACTGATTTGTGTCTGTTTAGGAGAAATGCAGCTTGGTCATAAAATTAGCAAATTTCTAAACATCATTTTGCTAATGGCCTCATCTGCTCTGAATTCTCTCTGGCTCTGCTGCTCTCCTGTACCCAGTGCTTATTCAGATTTAGCAGAAATGCTCTATTTGCTGGCAAGCTGTGAAGCAGTTTATGATTTCTGAGTGAAAATGGTTTAAGGAAGAAAAGAGGCGCTGCAATTTAAAGCTGATTGCTGTATTGGCACTGGGCTCAGGATGTTACGGGAAAGCATCCCAGGTGAGCTGAGGCTTGACTCAGGCTTGCGTTGATGAACTGCAAATCCAAACATCCCACTTATTCTGGTCTCATCTGTTTTAGGACCTGAAGCCAGGCAACCTGGCTGTGAACGAAGACTGCCAGCTAAAGGTAGGAAAAATGCAGGTAGCAGGTTGGAGTGCCCATAAGCTGTTCCACAAGCGGGAATGCTGGCGTGCAGGCGTCACTGTGCTTCCCCTGACGTCCTGCAGCTCAATTTGGGGAGCTGCATTACACAGCAGTTGTAGTCAGCAGGAAATATTCACCTGCTTATGCAACCTGCTGAATCAGGCCCCAAGCCTTGGAATGAACATCCTGTCACTGTCATTCTGGCTGCACTGAAGTTCGCAATGACTTCCTAAATTAATGTAATACTACTGAGCCATACTGATTTTAGGTGGATAATCCCTGCAGGATAACTGGATACAGCCCCAGTTACCCTTTGGTTCTTGTTGGCTAGGCCCCGAGACATAATGGCTGTGATTCTAGACAGTTATTTTCAGTGTATCTCTGAAGAGATTGCTTACAGCTCAGGGGGTGGCAGTCTCCTATTTGTTTTCTGCAATGTACATTACTGGGAGAGGCTCTGTTGCCCGTAAAGGTTGGGTCAAGCCATGTTCATCTTCGGCACTGAGAGGTCATCTCCTGTCAGCTGCCGGGTGTTGTTATAGGAAATGGTGAGTCACAGTGGCTTGTGAGCATGCCTTGGCCTCCATCTTCTAGAAGCCCATTAAAAAAATCTCATAGAGTTTAAACTTAAGCTTCAAAGGAAGTGACCTTGCAGGTAGCAGCGCACAGCACAGATCCCCTCCACAGGGTATCCCCAGAACAACCAGCTCTGCAGCTACCTTGCAACTTTCAGTGGAATTAAGACAAACTTGTAGGTCTTTGAACCATCCAGTGGGTGGCTTTGGTGCAGGGAGAGCTTCGCTCTGATCTGATCGGATCTGCTTCATTTAAAGGCAGATTATGGCTTGATTGATTGATTCTTTCCTGCCTTTCCTTCTCCTCTTCTTCTGGTGAGCTGCAGATCTTGGACTTTGGCTTAGCAAGACATGCTGACGCTGAAATGACAGGCTATGTGGTCACACGCTGGTACAGAGCTCCAGAAGTCATTCTGAACTGGATGCATTACAACCAGACAGGTGAGGTGCATTGCTGCAGCTATGTGACCGTCTGGTGACAAACCCAAAGACCTCTCTGTCACGTGTGGGTCAAATCTCACCTAACCTACCAGATGTTTTTGCTCTTTGCAATCAGTGTTCCCTGGCATGGAGTCACAGCTGGTGCCTGTGGGGAATGATGAAAGCAAAGATTTTAGCAGTATAGAAAGAACTGGGGAGGGCAGAAAATGAGACTGAAATTGAAATGGGTGCCTGCTGCAGACTGAAAAAGTAGGCAACAGCTCATGCAACCCTTTTTTCCTAAAAGCTACTTTTAAAATTTTTTCTTCTTTCTTCCCTACCAGTGGATATCTGGTCTATCGGCTGCATCATGGCAGAGATGCTGACTGGGAAAACACTATTCAAAGGAAAAGACTGTATCCTTTCAAACAAAACCGTTTCCCTCAGAGGGATGTGTGAAAGAGGAATGAGGCTACAGAGGGAAATCAGTGTTGGTCTAGCTCACTAAGAGATAATCACAGGGGTTCAATGTAGTCTTTTTGGTGAGGAAAACAGAATATACGAGGGGGGCAAGACACCCTTAGAAATGCACCATCTCTGTTGGCCACGTACTCTCTGTATCAGCAGCCTAACCTTGAATTCCCCTAGTTTTATACCCAAGCCCTTCCATACTCTCCAGTCTATGGGCATACACTTCAGTAGAACCGTACAAGCAGAACTCACTGATGACGAAGACTGCATCCTAGGAAGAGAGGATGCAGACAGTGTAATGAGTCTCAGTTTGTGTGGCTTTGCAGGTCTGTATCATTACCTGCTCAGAGCTGCAGCTGTTCCTGGGACGCTCCTGCGCACAGCCCATAGGTTGAGCTGCTGGGTGGAGACCAGGGCTTGCTCCCAGGTGGATAATCTTTAACATAGCCTGCCAGACCTTGATCAGCTGACTCAGATCCTGAAAGTAACAGGGCACCCGGGAGATGACTTTGTGGAGAAGCTTGAGGACAAGGCGGTAAGGAAGCTCTGTGGCCATTCAGGTCTTGCTGCCAGAGGCATGGTGGGGAGAGGTTAACTCACACCGAGATGGGCTGTGTGCTGCTCTCACAGCAGCCATGAGCAGGAGAGACTGCAGTCTTCCCCATCATCAGGGAAAACATTTTTGTCAGTGACACCTCTGATGTATTTGACTTCAACACTCGTCACTGAGAACTGGTGTGGGTCATGGGGGGCTGCTGGGCAAGGAGTTGATGCTGCTCCTCCTGCTGTGTTCTGCAGCTCAGCTGTTCTTAAAGCATCAGCATTTCTGTATCCCAGGTGATAAAAATAGCTCCTCACAAGCTGGTCACTAAAATGTGACATGTGAGATAATTTGTTGTTCTCTTCTCCTAAATAACGAGACCCAGGAGCTCTATTTTACAGCCCCTTACACTTGTCCAGTTGCAGTAAATGCATGTGCTCTGCTTTCCTTTCTCTTTCAGGCTAAAAGTTATATCAAGTCTCTTCCAAAAATGCCCAAGAAGGATTTGTCTGTGCTTTTCCCCAAAGCCAATCCTCAGGGTAAGTAATCTTGAGCATTTCTCACAAGCTCTCAATTGAAAAGGAGATGGGCTGACTGCCACAGCTGCAATTTTGTTGCTCCTCTTTTTCGTAACTTCTCACTGCTTCCTCCCTCGCAGGCTGTTGTATCCCAGCAGGAGGTTGCCCTCCCCAGGGCAAATGCACCTGAGTTAAAAGTAAAGCAATCCTTTATTGGCACTGCAATGTCAGTGTCCTGCTGTTAATGGCCATTTGCCTGTTTCATTCTTGTTTCACTTTTAAAATGGCCTGGTGTGTAAAATATAAGAAAGAGGTAAGCTTCACATTCTTGTATTAACAAGCCAGAAGGAAGCATGTTATATACAGCAGGATGTCTAGATCACAGAAAGCAAACCATGGGAGTAGGGCAGTTGTGTGCAGCAGTGCAACACCTTCAGCTCCACTCGGTACAGGATTTGGGGTGAATTTGGGCTGTTAGCTTTGAGAGCTTGTTGCTTGTAGCAAAGCAGATGACATTATGATTCAGAGCACTTAAAATGTTTTCCAAATGTGATCCAAAGCATCACAGGTTCTGATGTACTGGGAGAGCCCCACAGTCCACTCTAATAAATCTTTTCCTGTGGGAAGAGTTCAGCTCAGATCGCAGCTGTTTGTGGAACACCTGCACCTTTCAGTACATAACAGGCAGTTGAAATGTGCGATTTTTCAGGGTAAACATTGATCTCCAGGTGGCTCTTTCCCCAAGTAATTACAGATAAGAGAAAAACTCTTCTAAAAGGGGAGCATTAAGCTATTAATACCAAGAAGAACAGGGATGACAGACCAGTCAGTATCTGAGTTTCGGCCTTCCTGTTTACCAGGGGTGTATAGATTTCTATACAGATTACTCAAGCTATTTCTATTCTGAGTTGCAGGGGTCAGAGTGAAAGCAACTGACTGAAGCTGCAAAACATGATGAAGTTACTGGTTTGCCATTCACGTTCCTGCAGACTATCCAGGCAGTAATGCCCATATGAGGCTAATTTGTTACCTCTGCATAATGCATACCTCCACTTCTCTCAGTAAAAGTTACCTGCGGCCACTGCTTGGCAGGTTTTACAGATTTCCATGCTGTCTTGACCAGACTGAGGAATTTGTTTTGTTTTTAGGTATGGCAGTGTCTTAGTGGAAACACTAGCCCTATCATTTTCAGGGTTTGTACGCAGGACGGCTGTTCTGCGCTGTACCCACACAGCATGTTCCTGTCCTCCCCCACAGCAGTGGACCTGCTGGACAAGATGCTGCAGCTGGATGTGGAGAAGCGCCTTACGGCCACAGAAGCATTAGCCCACCCGTACTTCGATCAATTCCGAGACGTTGAGGAGGAGACAGAGGCACAACAGTCTTACGATGATTCTCTGGAGCATGAAAAGCTTTCAATAGAAGAATGGAAAAGTAAGTTTATTTTATTTGACACTGCATGGTACAGACTTTCCTGCCTCTTCCTATTTTCTGTGAGCACGCTGAGAAAGGCCAGCTCAGCTGCAGCCCCTCAGTAATGCCTTGATGATGGCATACATCTCCCTTTCCTTGCTCTTGCTGCCATGTATTCAGCAGGGATGCCTTCTGCCTCCATCTTTTCCCCCATCTGTACTTCATCTCTTCCTCCCAGCTGGTACCTGCTGTACTTCTCTCTGCGCAGGATTAATGGTCAAAGTTTTGTTTGTGACCTCTGCAATAGGAGATGCGTGCTAGAGATATTCATTATTAGTTTTTCTTCTGTTTTTCAAGAACATATCTACAAGGAGATCTTATCCTTCAGTCCAATTGCACGGAAGGACTCAAAGAAGCGAAGTGGGATGTCGCTGTAGTGGCTGCTGCAGCTGTGATTCATGTCTCATGCTGGATGACAGATGGGATTTGTTCCACACAGCCTCTTTTGTAGCCATCACTTGACCTATGGGACTCCTCTGTGTGTGAGCGTGACGTCAATGCTGTGACTGTGGGCACTGGACTTTCTTCTACTGTTGAGGAAAGTACTCCTAAATAGTTTTCAACTCTAAAGATAAATATGCTCTCACTGAAACTTTGGGAAAAACTGCTGGTATTTTTTCTCCCCTCCCTGCATATTGCCAAATTGTTGTTTCTCCTTTCTTTCTAAGCACAGGTTTTTGGACTTGAATTATGTATAAGGTAAATAAAATGGTAACATTGTCTCAGGACCAAGCAAAATAATGAAATGGTGAAATTCAGTATAACAAGACTTTATCCACGTTCCCTTTCCCTGAGCTCTTAAAGAGCACCCAGCACAGCCAGGTTGCTGACATGATGTCAGCACCCAGGACATCATGAGAGTTGAGTTCTTCACACACACAGGCTACATTCAGGGCACCTTCTGCCCTGGTTTCTTGCTATGCACAAAACTCCTTGCTGGGGTGCTGCCTCCTCTGGGCAGGTACTCATTCCCCCCTTTTTGCTTTACTTCTCTCGTCCTTAAGTTTTGATAGGTGCTGTTTCTTCCTCGTGGCTAGCTGCAAATGCATCCCTGGGAGTTAAAGACCACATTCCCACATTCATAAACTTATCCCAGGAAGCAGGGCTACCGGCAAACAGTTCTCCTGCCCTCACAGGGGCCTCTTCCTTTACACTCAGCCTGGTTCAACCCCCAGCTCCCTTAGCCAGGCTTATCTCTGCTGAGCACCCTCTCCCTGGAACTGCCCTGCCTCTGCAGGCTGCCTTTATCTCTCAGCAGATCTGGTATTTTGTTACACAGTCCAATGACATGACCTCTTATGTACCTCCCGTGGAGCAGAAGGGCAAAAGCTCGCTTGATCTTGATTTTCAGTACGAATACAGACCGTGAAAGCGGGGCCTCACGATCCTTCTGACTTTCCCTCTGCTCTGAGGAATCTGTTTTACCGTTTGTTCTCTGCTGCGGTTCTCTTACAGGGCTGTTTGTTCCTTAATAGGAAGAGACTTTAAAACTACTTGTTTGGAAATGTCTTAATAGATGATTGTCAGTCCCAAGGCTCACATCCTTACTTTGAAGTAAGGATCAAAAAGTTTATAGATTGGAGAGGAGGAAAAAAAAACCAAAGAAAACAACATATTGCATGAACAATTCAGCATCATCAGCGCAATGATTCAATTCAGTGAACATGGAAAATAACCAGATATTCTGGTATCAGATCAGTTCCTTCAGTCATCAACCTTATAAGCATCACCTGAGATGATCTTATTAAATAGAAAGCCTCACAGAAACCAGGCTACAAATCATCTTTGTGGGGAAGAGCTTCACCAATTCCCATTAATTAATTCCCTTTAGTGAGTATTTCTTGGCTATGAGAAATGGCCACCTCTAAGATGCTCATCAAATCTGTGTGTGACAGAGGTTGGGAATATGCAGTGCTTCTGGGGAAAGTACCCTGGAAAAGAAAGTTTCAAATGCTGGTACAGATTATGAACTTCTGGAGTCTTGCTGCAGTTGGAAAGGAAGCAATTGATGGCCAAGGGCTCACAGCTCAGGATTTTAGGGACCCTATGTGCACCCTAAGAAAAGCCAATTTAGTATCACACTGTGGGAACTGGTGACCTGAAGGTGAGCCCTACAGTGCGGCATCCGCAGCCAGTTGCACCCAGCCTTGCCCTCAGATGCCGTTTCTTTAGTAGGTATAGAGCTTTGTGTGAGTTGAAGAACAATAAAACACTATCATTTTGCTGTTTATCACTTTGGATTAAGCATTTTCTCACATACAACTTGTCTGAATTTAATTGGTTTGCAAAGGTGTTCAGATAGCATCACAATAAGAAGAGTGTGATACATAGACAGAGGGAGGCGGTTTTATGAGCCCGGCTGCTGTTTACCAGCCTAACCAGCTCAGCATCTGCAACCTCCCTCCAGGGAATGTTTGTTCCACCTTTGCTTCTGTAATATGCCGAGTAGTTCATTCAAACATAAAAGTATGTTTTGATCCTTGAGGTAATTCCATGTTCTGGAAGTATTACTAACGTAATCTGAAGCCTGGGACTTTTGGAGGTATATGTGTCAGTATGTCCCAAGCCAGTACTCAAGTACATCGGTGTTTGCTATAAATGTTATTACTACTGGAAGGGGAGAGATGAAAAACAGTTACAGGAACAAAATAAGCAAACTGAAAGTGACTTCAGTCTTATTACTATACATGCAGGTCTTAAAGAACCGTGGTTTGAGGTAAGAAACCATGCTCTCCTCCTCCTATCCATGTGATGCAACCTGTGTATTCCCTGGAGATGGGGAGGGAGGAGTTGCTGCTCCATCAAAGAGCAGTTGAAGTATCGCCCCTTTGAACAAGAAGTCTGACTTGGCTTCCCTGTCCATCATGTAATCTTTAACAGAGGTCAGAGAGGAGCTCTCTGCAGCTGCCATAAACATCTCAGAGCTGCGTGTCTTTGTACTGAATATACTTCCAGAAAGTATTTGATATCAAGCCTAGATTTCTCTTTTGTGAACTTATGCTGAATACTCTAAAATAGTGAGAACAACCTCAAGAGTTGTGTGTGTGGACTCTGCACTCTGGCAATCTTTCATTCACCCCCTGACGATGCACAGTGGTCCTTCAGCACACTATTCTGCCACACGTCCCCTAAGGAGCATATAATTCACATACATTCATTTTGCTAGTTTTTTTTTTTTCTCCTTGTGTAATTTACATGACTTTAAAATACAAAATCCAGTGATAAAAATCACTCAACCATTTAGTGAACATCCAAAATCCCATAAATCAGGCCAGATGGAAATATGCTTGCTATTTACACTGAAGCACAGTAAAAATGATGCTGATATAAATTATTTGTGCCCACCTCACATAATATGCAGATGGCCATCTTGAAATACTTTTTATATCTCACTCCTGCATTTGTTTTTGAATGTAGGGAGCAGTACTGCTTTTTTTATTATTATTTGGAAAGTGAAGCCCTCATCATAAACAATCTTTCTGTGCAAGTGTTTTGGAAGCCAGTGAGATCTGTGAGCTACAACTTTATGAGAGAGATCTTATTTATTAAGTACTTACAGCTGAGAGTGAGTGAGAAGAAGTGGATGAAGCAATGATTTTTTTTTTCCATAAGAGACACCATAAAGTTGCAAGGATTTATCTTTTTTTAAGCAGACACACAATATTCAGCACATTTTGGACATCACCTAGAAAACTTTCTGTGCAAGAGCTTTGAAAATATCTACAGCTTCTTAAAAAGCCCTATACTTATTTTATCCCATAAGAAAAAAACGTTTTCATATTTAACCTTTTCACATTCTAAATAACATTCTAAATAGACTAATCATTTTCAGGTTGTATGTGTGTGATAATGGGATAGAAGAAAAACACAGGAAATGATAAATACATCTGAGAACTCTAATGAGATCCTTTCAGAAGGACTGTAATATGTTTTCATATTTCCATACCTCACCTGCCTAAGTAGCAAGGGAAAGTTCCTAATCCTCTGCAGTTTCCCATGTCACTGTGGAGTGTGGGTTTGTAACACGATCGTGGCTTTGGTTTTAAACCCAACTAAGAGAAACAAAACACAAAAGAGACCAGAAAACTGCTGGCACCAATTCATTTTCACCCCCCAAAGGATGAACATTTACTTCACTAACTGCAGCTGTGTACATCAGCATCACTCTGTATGAAAAGATTGGTGTTTCCAAGCAATTGTGGAATATAGGATGTTTTCTCTAATTTCTCTCATGCTAAGTCATCTTCTGACTGCATGGGTTTACACAACCTTTCATATGATGTTCAGCCAATGATGCTTCGCCACTGATTCAGACAGCGCTTTGTCTGATGGATATATTCTTTCTCATTTGTTGGGTTGCGCTCAATTAAATAATGTTGAAAAGTAAGCATTTATCTTTAACCTCTAATAATTTTCAGTTGAATGAGAACTAACTCCTTTTAGCAAAGTTTGGCTAGAAAAATTAGAATTATCCTACTATCAACCATAATTTCAGTTCGTTCTTCACAAAAAACCCGAAAGGGGTTTTAAAACTGATTTGCCCATTAAGATAAAAAAAGGAATACCATTAATTACTACGAGGGTGGCAGTGCTGGGTGCTTGTGTCATCTCTCTCAAGTCAGTGGGACTGAACAGAGCTATAAATACTCCCCATAAAACTAGGATCTCAGGAAGCGCACGTGTGAATCCAGCTGAACTGTACTGCAGCCAAGGCTAATCACTTTGAGGAATCTGGCTTTTAACCTTTAGCGTGCACGGGTCCTTTTTAGCAATGAAAAGAGTTTCAATAGTTCTGAAGAAAACAGCCACAGAACAAACAACCAAACATAACAGAAGTACTCATTTTGAGGCTTAATAAATCAACAAATAAAAAAAAGGTCACTTTTCAGTTCTCAATTACAAATGATAATTTTCTCCCTCTTTAAATATGTTTAAATACTTGAATAAAGATTTAGAAAATGATGACTGAATGTGCCTAGCTCTGTTTGAAGTGTCTTGGCTGCTGTTTTCATTTGAAGCGACATCCCTGGTTTTTGAACTTGTACCGTTTAAAACCTGTGAGAGCCAAGAAATTGAATTAAGCTGTGCCTCTGGGATTTCAGATAAGTCCAGAATGTTTTTTCAAATAACACATTAGTTCCACAGCTCTATTTTAAAATTAAATGATGGATAACTGGTTTTAATGCTCTAACATATGGCCCTCAATCTTCCAAGATGTCTGTGCATGCTTCATGTTGTGCAGGAGTCACCCTACTGAACTTAATAGGGCTATTCACACAGTTGACATTAAGCATGTACACAAATCTTTGCAAGATGTGATTATAATAAGCCAATTTCAGTGCAAGCCTAAGTATAAAGGGCTCCAAAATGGAGGTCAAAGTAAAAGAACTTGCACAAGTGTGTCATAATAAAAGCATACCAAAATGCTGGGGAAAAATCATACACACTAAAACCTTCTGATAAAATCCAAACTATGTTCTCACATAAAGAGGGAAAATTAGGCAAACTGCTCATTGCAGTAACTGAAATAATTCTACTTGCTGTGAAACTGTCTTTCCTCAACAGTCAACTCATTTGCTGAAATTCTGTTGGTTTTTAATAGATTTTTTTATATATAGATTTTTATAGATTTTTTTGTTGTTCCTTATGGATAGGATTGTGCTTTTGCATAGATGAACTTTGGGGGTGAGATGGGATTTTGTGCAAAATGTTATGCTTTATTTATCTCCGATTTCTTTTAATGAAGAAAAAAAAAGAATATATTTAATATCCTTGAGTTCTGATGTGTTAGCAATAGCTTCTTCAAGAAGTAAACACAGAAATGAGTACTGAGAAGTTCTGAAATGTAAAATCCATTACAACATTACTGTTCTGCATTAAGGGAAGTGTTTTCCCATGTTCTTAAAGCTTCACATTCTGGTCCAATTTGAGTACTTTGCAAAACAAAGTTGTCACAGACTGCTTGGCTGCTCTGATGTTCCACACTTAATATAGGATGAAAGACAAAAGATCCTATAGTTGTAACTGAGGGAAATTACCTTTTTATCTTTGAGAACAATTCTATATTCTATTTATATTTCTATACATTCAGATGCCAATACTCTGTACGATTGTAAGTGGGAAATGCATGTGCACAAGTACGTGCTATGCTCTGCAAGCGTAGGAGACCCTGGAGCTCCTATCTCACCACTTTTCTCAGATGCAAGCACAACTCCTTCCTCATTCACTCCTCTCTGTCCCTCTCTCTGACCTTCCACCCTGTCACGTCTCTGAACGTCAGAGGCCATCTGGACCCGAAGGATCACACTAGAAAATAACGCAGACTCTGGTTAATGCCATCACTCGACAGTGTTGTCTGGGGGCAGGACAGCAGGGACGAGGCTCACATGCTCGCCGCGAGAGCTGCGCCAACCGGTGCCGAGCGATACCGTCGTGTGGTTTTGATGTCCCCGCGTTTCCTGCGAAAAGAAATACGGGTGTAGGACGAAGCACGCTCACAAACTTAGGGCAGGGATCCGGCCGAGCCCAGCGGCCTAAAGCAGGTCCCTCGCAGCGGCGGCTGAGCTGTGAGCCTGAGCCCAAACCCAGGGACCGTCACAGAACCCTGAGCCGCAGCGCCGCCGGGACCCCAGTCCGCCCCGCGCCACGTCCCCGCAGCTCCGAGCCCCTTCGAGCACGGCGACCCCGCCACCGCCGCGCCGCCCGTCCGGACAGGCGGCCGCTCTCCCCGATAAGAACCTGGCGTCCCGTCATCCCCCCGCCCCCGGCCGCTCGTCGCCGGCAGCGCGGCGCCCGGGGCGCCCCCGCTCCTCTGGGCCCGGGGGTGGGAAGGCGCGGGAGGGGCGGGCGGGCGGTCGGTGCCCGCGGGCTGTGCGGAGCGCGGCGCGGCAGCCCCCTCCCCCGCCGCCTTCCCTCACCGCGCGGCCGGGGCCGCACCGCCGCCGCCTCCATTTTGTGCGTGTCCCCGCGCCCCCCCCCGCCTCTCCTCACACGGCGCGGGAGCGGCGCTGGAGGGAGCGGGGCCCCGGGAAGGGGGGAGCCGGGGTAGCGGGGGGCGAAGCGGCGGCGGAGCGGCATGAGAAGGCGGCGCTGAGGCGGCGGCAGCGGCCGGAGCGACATCTTGTGCCCTCCCCTCCCGCCGCCGGCCGGGTGAGCCCCAGGGGGGAGGGGAGGGGAGGCGGATTTGAAGAAGAAAAAACAGGGAAGAAGAAAAAAAACCCAGCATCCCCTCCCCCACAGCACGAAAAAAAAAAGAAAAAAACCCAAAGCGATAAGGAGGCGGCGGTGACGGCGGACGCCGCGCGCGGAGACGCTGAGGTAACGCGCGGCGCGGGCCGCGGCTCCCCGCCCTCGGGGGTCTCCGCTCCCTCACGCAGCGCCGCGCCGGGGTCGCGGGAAGGTGACCGGGCAGGCGGCAGGGAGGCCGCTGTGCCGCGGCTAGAGCTGCTTCCCACTCACTCGCCGTGCAGACGGAGCGACCCGCGCCCCTCACCGAGCGAGGGGCAGCGGCCTTGAGCGCGGGAACGGGCGGCGGGCAGCACTGCGTCCACCGGCCCCCCGGCCGCCATCTTGGCTGCCCCTCGCCGCGGCGCTGGAGGTGGCCCCACCCACCTTCTCCCACGCTATTGGCCGAGCGCGCCCCATGTTAGCCCCGCGGCGCTATGCGTTGCTATTGGTGGCGGGGCTGGGACGGGCGTTGGCGGTAGCCAATGGCGTCCTGGCTTCGGTGTGCGCGCTCTGTCGCTCTTTCCGGCCGGGTCCTGCTCCTCGGGGACCTTTTTCGCTCCCCGGGGGGGGGCGGGCCGCGGCGCGGAGGGCCCTTTCACTGGCTGGTTGCTGCGGCTGTGCCCGCGCCGTGCTCCGTCTCGGCCGGCATCGCTGCCTGCAGGGTTGCCGTGGCCCTGACAGCGCTCCTGAGAGGAGCTCTAGGACAGTGCCTGCCGCAGGTTCCCTTGGAGAGCCGCTTAACCCCAGGCTGCGCCTTCCGCTTCGTCACAGCCTCGCACGCCGCGCGCTGTGTGCCGCGTCTCCGCCCGATGACAGGAATGTGAAGGGATTCGTAAAGCGCGTGGGCACCAGAAGGAGTGGGCCCTCGGCAGCCCTGCAGCGCCTGGTGGTGCGGGCCTGCGGGAGGTGCAGCCGTGGAGTGCAGCGCTGTGCGTTGGGCTGGGGAGAGGAGCCGGCTGCTGCAGACTGTTCATTTCCTATGGCACTGCTGCTTTAATTTCATGGGTGTGTTTCTTAAATACTTCTGCAGGTGTTTGTTCCTCCCCCTCTCCAGAGCTGAGAGGTGGGAGGAGGCGCAAATCTCCTGAGCCTGTGTCTGCTCTGAGCAGACACCCAGCTGAGCCTTACCTAAAGCTGAGCTTAGGGTCCCTTCCCCCTGCGAATCACTGGGATGTTCATCGAGGAGGGACCTTGCTTTTTTCTGACATCCACATAGAATCATGAAGGCTGGAAAAGACTGAGATTCCCAAGTCCAACCCCAGCCCATCCTCACCATGCCCCCTAATCGTGTCCCTCAGTGCCACATCTCCACGCGCCGCGATGGAAGCTCCCCCAGCATCGCTGCCTTTAGCTGCAGCCTTGTGTCCTCCCGAGGCTCACAAAGACTCCTGTTGCCAGTAGGAAAATCCTTGTCTGCCAGCATGGGAAGGAGAGGGGTTGAAGGAGGCTAAGGTCTTCTGAGGTGTGACTGGATGCTTCTGGTCCTTGGGGCAACGTTGCACAGGTGTGGATCACAGCAATATTTAGCCCTCCTTTTAGAAGATCCACTTGTGCTGGATTTTTCCTGTGTTGCAATGATATTTGATAGGTGGATCTCTCACGTTTTTTTCTGTGAAGCTATCTGTAGTAAATTTAAGCCTCCTGATGGGGCTTGTTTATCTTAGTTCCCTTTTGCGGACCCCAGGCATCTACGTGCCACAAACATGAAAACTGATGCTCAGAAGAACTGAACCATTTCAGAACAAACTCGTGGGAAAGAATTAAATTTAGCTCCGGCAGCTTTTTGCATTGCAGCCCTGTTGTTCACTCAGCTGTGCTCTCTAGGAACCTATCTCTCTGTTCCTGGCATAGTACTCAGTGAAAGTGGATTATGGGGTGTTCTTGGAAAGCCTTGAGCACACTGGTGACAGCAAGAGGACAACTCTTTCAACGTTCTGCTTTTATATCAACAACATTTGTCCATGGTAGGACAAAAGCAGCATAGGCTGAAAGAGTGTTTAACCCTGCTGAAGTCAAGGCAGTTTAGCATTCAGCATGCACAGATGCTGTTTGCACAGAGATTGTTTTTTATATGTGGCTGGGGAGGTGTTTTCAAGTGTGCTGAGAAGATCATAACATTCCTGGATTGCTTCTTAGAAGTTGCTGTGTTGCAGACGAGGTCACAGGGTTCCATCTTGGCATGTCTGAATTTGTTTTATTGCTGCTTTCAAGTCTTTCCGGAGGTGGGTAGTTGTGTCTCTCCTGATACCCAGATGCCTTTTAGAAATGAGCTGGAATTCTTATCCTAGACACTGAGTGAGTTCTGGCTGGCAGCAATTTCAGTGCTGTTTTAAATGCTTCCATGTAATGTTAAGTAATTGTGTGTTTTACAAATGGGTTGGTTTAGAGCAGTAAGAAGCCCTCTTGGGGTAATTTCTCTGGACAGTAAACTGACTGTTTCTTCAGAGCTACTACAAGAACACCGTACTCTGTTTTTCCTGTCAGCAGGTAAAATAACCCTTCCTTGGAGTGCTGGTTTGGCTGAAACTTGCTTGTCTCTCAGCACAGCCAGTCATCAGCTAATGTCTTGTTTTTCCTGGCTGTGGTCAGGTCATTCCAATTGATTTATACTCTGCTGTCTTTATGTTCATATAACTTCTTGCATCCAGTATCTTCTTTGGTTACAGCAGTCAGGTTATACCCAAGCCATACATCAGCAGGATTTTCTTGGTTTTCCATTTGTTGACCAAGCTGCCTTTAGATGCTGGTTATAGAATTCTTTTTCCTACTGTTTGAAGCAACTGAACTTATCTGTGATCAGTACAGATACATTTCTGCAGTATGCAGGTCAAAAAGATCCTGGAAATCCCGGTGTTGATGTTTACAGGTGGAAATTGTCATCTCATATTTTACATGTGAAAACAAATGATGCTTTCAGACTATCATTACAGGAGTGCTTACTGAAAGGGGCACCTGCAGCTTATTTCTGTGGGTGCAAAGGAAATTTTGGACTCTTTTCCCAAAGCTGGTTTGTTTCCTAGTGTTAAGTGTCGTATCGTGGCAGACTCGTGGATAAGAGGGGCGGTGCTTTCAGGAGAAGAGTGTCTCACCAGGAATACGTTACTCCTTTCTTGAATAACTTCATGAATTCTTGCAGGCACTGATCCATGAGGTGCTGCTTGCTTTGACTCAGTTGATGTTTGCAAGATTAAGTCCATCATGGAGCAAAAAATAATGTGATAGATAAATGCAAATGCTTTTTCTTGTCTACAGGTCCCACAGAAAGGGACTGAAAGTGCTGTACTCTCACTAAGGGTGAGGTACTGGTTCAGGCCCCTGCATAGCAACAGATAAGCTCTGGGCTGACTTATCTTATTGGGAAGATTTTACATTTGCTTTTCTTTTTTTCGTCTCCCTCTTTCCTTGGCCTGTCTTGTTAATCTGCCTGGTTCTTTCTGTGCTTTACGCTCTCATCCCTGACTCTGCCCTTCTCCCTTGCATTACTCACTAGGCTTCCTCTCCACTTTCCTTCTTTCACCTTTGGATCTCTGGGATCGTGCCGCTGCCTTTCCATCCTTCTCCAGCTCTTCTTGACAGCTCAGCTTCACCCCTCATTGTTGGGCAGCTCCTTAATGGCTGGAACTGACTCTCAAATGATTATCTGTGTTGCTGATTAGCAGTTTGTGAGGGCAGAGCTGGCTTGGGCTTTTAGTTAAGGCTTTGTTTAAGCACCATTGCACAGTTCCCAGTACAGCTTGGTCTAGATGGCGTCTTGGTGCTTTCCTGTTTATACCCCTGTAGATCCTGCATGCCAAACCAGCTGAGGAGCCTGAATATGGATTGTGGCCTCAGAGGGGCAGATGCTGAGCCAGCACTTGTAAGTCCATCTGGATCCATATTGCTCATTCCCATACTCATTCCCTTTTACTTCTTTGTAGATCCTGCCAAAGCGAAGGATGCGCATCTAGCATCCATTGCATTGCTCTGTTCATCCTCTGGTTCTTCATAGGCTTGTGTAACCCATTTTGCATGATGTGGAGGACACGGGTGCCTCAGTGCACATTCTGTCTGCAGGATGGTGTGAGAAAGGAGCTACAGCTTCAGGAGAAAGAAAGGCAAAGCTGGTAGATGGTTTTTCACCATGGAACTCTTTCTCACTGTGGGTGAAGGAAGAACTGGCAGTGGGATGGGAGATATGGGTGAACTTCCTTCTGAACTGAGGGAGCACTGCTGGTGTACGTGCTCATGTGGAGCTCAGCTTAAAAAAAAAAAAAAGAAGATTGGCAGGGAGCACTGCTTTTGTAGGGCAGGAAGAGTGCTTTCCTTTAGGTCTGGAAAACCAGATCTAATATTCAGCATATTATGTGTACTGCTGGGAACTCATAGGCAAAATAACAGAGAGAAGATCTCCTTGGCCTGTGTGAACTAAACATTGAACGGTGCAAGCAGGTTTAATAAGTACTGTCTGTGTTTCTGAGGATCTGGATGGTTTGTTGGTCTTAGTGCATAGCAGAGTGTTTAGATGCCATTCTCTAAAACCCATTTCAACTCTTCTCGTCTGCTGTTATGGGAAACATTTCCTGGCTTGCAAGTAGGGGAAGGAGGGTGCTGTGCCTTGCTCTGATATGCACTGCAGAAATGATTGATATATCCAATACTTGCTTGTATTTAAGATGAAGTAAACTCTGCAAGCCTGGAATTGCTGAGTCCCTTAGGTGAAATGCTTTTCTATTGTGATGCTGTGTGTATTTTTCAATCTGTGCTGCTCCTGTTTGCTTGTCTCCTTGGCTCATGCTGGTCCGGGTTTTTTGCAGGGTCTCTGGTGGACTGCAGCGATGAGGAAGCCTCAGAGAAGATCACGGCAGAACCTGGAGGGCCGGCGTTCTCCCTCACCCTACAGCCTCAAGTGCTCGCCCACTCGGGAGACGCTGACGTATGCTCAGGCCCAGCGCATCGTGGAAGTAGACATCGACGGGCGGCTCCACCGCATCAGCATCTATGATCCCTTAAAAATCATCACCGAGGATGAGCTGACTGCCCAGGACATCACAGAGTGCAACAGCAATAAGGAAAACAGCGAGCAGCCTCTTTTTCCTTCAAAATCCAAGAAAACACCTTCCAAAGGCAAGAAGAAGGAATCCTGCTCCAAACACACATCGGGAACATCTTTACACTTACCCCAGCCCAACTTCCGTGTGATGGACTCCTTCAAACAGTCAGATGCCCCTCCTCTCCCTGCCGCCTACTACCGATACATTGAAAAGCCTCCCGAGGACTTTGATGCAGAGGTGGAGTATGACATGGATGAAGAGGATCTGGCATGGCTGGAAATGGTGAATGAGAAGAGAAGGGATGATGGTTACGGGATGGTTTCTGCTGAAACTTTTGAGCTGCTGGTAGACCGCTTGGAAAAGGAGTCGTACCTTGAGAGCCGGAACAACAGCACTCAGCAGTCTGTTATTGATGAGGATGCATTCTGCTGTGTCTGCATGGATGATGAGTGTCACAACAGCAATGTCATCCTGTTCTGTGATATCTGCAATCTGGCTGTGCACCAGGAGTGTTACGGTGTGCCCTATATTCCTGAGGGGCAGTGGCTTTGCCGCTGCTGCTTACAGTCCCCTTCTCATCCTGTTGATTGTGTCCTCTGCCCAAACAAGGGTGGAGCCTTCAAGCAGACCAGCGATGGCCGCTGGGCTCATGTGGTTTGTGCCATTTGGATTCCAGAGGTCTGCTTTGCAAACACTGTGTTCCTGGAGCCCATTGAAGGGATAAATAACATTCCCCCAGCTCGATGGAAGCTCACATGCTATATCTGCAAGCAGAAAGGCATGGGAGCTGCTATCCAGTGCCACAAAGTGAACTGTTACACTGCCTTCCATGTCACCTGTGCCCAGCGGGCTGGTCTCTTCATGAAGATTGAACCCATGAGGGAGACCAGCATCAATGGTACAACATTCACTGTGCGTAAGACTGCCTATTGCGAGAGCCATTCCCCACCTGGAACAGTGAAAAAAAGGTATTCAGCTGCTACCAGTGAGAGGCAGGAGGGCATTGTGAAGGAGGAGAAGGAGGAGGAAGGCAATTCCAGCCCTCCCAAAGGGTCCCTAAAGAAGAACCAGGTGAAATTGAAGCAGAAGATCAAAAAGGAACCTAGTGAGGGGATTGATGGGCATTCATCTATGCCCATGGTGACAGTTGCACAAATTCCCTCTTACAGGTGAGTGTTGGAGCTGGACAGCAGAAGATGAACAGGGTCTGTTCTGAGGACTCAGTCCCTTTCATTGTTGAACTTGGAAGCACTCTCTCCAGCCCAGACCTAGCAGTAACTGTGTTCAAATTGTGCTCTGCAGGAACATTCCTCACCAGCATTCTTCCATGTAAGTGCCAGTTGTGCACTGGTTTCCCTGCTTTGCCAAGCAGCAATTCCAAAATGTTACATAGTACAGATCTTTGGCGGTACCTAACAGGAAAGCGTGCATCTAGGATACAAATTTACATATATGGCTGTGAAAGTGTTTTTAAAATACATCAGGCTTTACAAGTTGGCAGCTGAATGGAAGTCATCCTCCTATTGATATATATATATATTTTTAATCCCCTCATTTCATCTTAACTGTTCCTTTTATTGCAGGACAAGTTAAACATGTAAATGTTGCAAGCAGCTTAGAATCTGGCTGTATACTTTTTCTCCATGCTCTCTTTCTAACAGAACTGGGAAGTGCTGAGTTTTGTCTGAGGAAGTGTGGTGATGTGTTGCCAGTATTTCAATAGGCAAACTTCGGAAAACTGCTGATAAGACACCATGTATAATCTAATGAATGGTTCGAAAAGATTAAAATAGGTACAGTACTATTATTAGGCTCCTGTCCAGGAGTCCAGCTTAAGAACATCACAGTGACCCCAGTCAAGTTCTTCTGGCACTGAAAATAGTTTTGAAGTTAATGCTTAGAGCTGAATTGGTGGTTGCATACTTTGCTGTGGCAACTATCGTTAGAACGTCCACCCTCATCGCTGCTGAAATAGGGTTGTGGTCTGAAAAGTAAGCATATATATCTTGACAATTTAGAGGCCTCAGATTGTACCAGTTGCAGGTGTGGTTTAGAGCGCAGATCAACATACCACCACAAAGCTGCACGCCATAAAGCATCGTTGGGAAGCCAGATGGTATCACCAGGGTTCTAATTGCTTTGCAGTTGTTTCCATGACACCTCTTTGCTTCCTTTAGGCTGAACAAAATCTGCAGGGGCATCTCTCTCCAGCGGAAGAACCAGTTCATGCAGAGGCTCCACAACTACTGGCTGCTGAAGCGGCAGGCAAGGAATGGGGTGCCTCTGATCCGACGTCTGCACTCACATCTCCAGTCCCAGAGGAATGCTGAGCAGGTACAGCTCTGCCAGCCTGTCCCCTGGCTCCAGAGCGTGGCAAGCATCAGGAGTTAGGAAGGGGAAAGCCCTTTAAGAGTTTTAACAACACAGAACAATTGCTCTTCTTGAGTCACTGTTGTTCCCCTGTTGGTTTGCTAATACCTGAATAACTGAGTTAGTGTATCAGTGGGATGTCACTGTGTAACCAGGATGATGACAGGTAAGAGTTTTCCACCTGAGTCAGGAGACTTGGGATTGTGCAAAGGCGTGATGGGCCCCTGCTGGCCTGATCTGTCAGATGAGTCAAAGAGCCACATTCCTCACTAGTGATTAAAGATGCACTCATTGAGAAAATGGGTGTTAGCTCCAGAGTCCTGGCCAAATTCCAGTTTGGATCATTCTTCCTGCAGCTTGAATTTCTGACCCTTCCATGAACACTCATAAGTAAGTTTAGACATAATCATCAGCTCTGGCCTTCTTTCCTTCCTCCTCTGAGCTGGCATCCAGGGTCATTCGATGCTTTAAAACATCACTGTGTTTGGCACGAGTAGTTGATGAAGTAATTAAATGCTAAGGCTCTACCACGTGACACAGCCAGTTAGCTATTGTGCATGTTGTACACCTATCTTTTTACTGTAGTTGGAGGAATTTATAGTTTTTTTGTTTGCATAAAGACTGCTCTGGATGAGTAATAAAGAAAATATTTCCCACTCATCAGTTTGAAGCTTGGGGAAGTTCAACATTTCCTTGGTGCGTTAAGTACTTACTATAAGCAAGTTCATAAAAACAAATGTTCTATAAATATAAGCCATCTAGATCATGTGAAGCATTTTTCATCCTTCCCTTGGCAGTCATGCAAAAGTGTATACAGTGCAGCTATAGACTCAAAACCATTTGGAAAGCTACAGATTGAGGAAGGGAAGGATGAACTACGTTGTGAAACCAACGAGCCGTGTCCTGGAAACCGTTAGCTCATCTCCCTAAGTTAGCTGTTCCTTTGTGTTTTGGTGAATCTCTCTGTGGCTCGATTTCCTGGAAGACAATAATAGCTTTCTTTTTCTACCATACTTTTGCCTGCCTTGCCTTTGTACTGTAAACCCTTTGGGCTGCTTCTTCAATGTGTAACAGCCAACAAAAAGAACTTCCAGCCTCTGTAATGAGCTTTGATATAAAGGCAGGGAGAGTGTAAATAAGCACACAGTATATTCCTGGAATGTAGCTACAATGTGACTCAGGCCTTACTTCTGAGATAATGTAAAATCCAGAAAGGCTGATGTTGTGTGTTCTACAGCTAAACACTGTGAGAAGGAGGTGATATAATCTGAACAAGACAAGTAAGGAGGGGAAGACAATGAGAGCAATGCATGGAGGGCACCTATAAAAGAGGAGAAAACAAAGGAAGTCAGTTGTGTCCTCATCTTATCCCACTGTTATGTGTTACAGAAGGAGCAGGATGAGAAGACGAGTGCAGTAAAGGAAGAGCTGAAATACTGGCAGAAACTACGGCATGACTTGGAGAGGGCCCGGCTGCTCATTGAGCTCATCCGTAAGAGGGAAAAACTCAAACGGGAGCAGGTAGGTGGCTTTGGCTGTCAAGTTGCTCTTCAGCACCATGCAAGCACCACGTGTTGTGGAGCTTCTTTCTCTTTTCCTGTCTTCTGGATGTGCAGAGCAGTTGTCTGTCCCTCAGTCAGGCTTGTGCTGCCCAGGCTCCATCCTCAGGATCAGTGCTGGGCTGCAGAGTGCTGGGAAAGTGTGTTTGCATAACTAATGGTAAATTATATTCCCGGCCTCTATCATCCCTTCTTGAGAAGAAGCAGTTTTTCTCTTATTGATGCTGCCTTGTTGCTAAGCATGTCTTAGCAAATACAGTTTGCTTTGTGTACACAGAATTGCTTTCCTTTGCTACTGAAGTGGTTGATTTAATGACATAATGAGAGAATATAAGATCAAAGAAACTAAAACGTTAAAAGAGAAATAAATACTATTATCCTGTTCCAGTCTCCTTTGAGTGGAGTCACAGTGTAAGAGATTAAATCAGTGCCACAAATTGTTTCCTTGAAATCAAAACAGTATAAGAAAATCCACAGAGTGTAAATAATCTACTGGGAAACTTGCTTACTCCTAACCAGTGTTGTTTGGCTCTGCCTTGATGTGTGGGATCTTACATCTTAAACTTTGTACTCACTGCTCTAATTATGGATATTGTTGTTTGTGTAAATGCCTAAATAGTTTTAACTTTTTTATAATGTTGCTAATTGGCATTGTTGTATCTCAGGATAAGGAGTTCTACAGGATGATTTACCAGCACGAAAAGCTTTGTCTTCATTTTTAGTTGTATTATCTTCTAATTTTATAGGGTTTCCTCTTGTTTTGGCTCTATGAGATTGAATAAAAAGGAGTTCCTCGTACAAAAAGTTTGGAGTCTACTTTGCTGTCTATTAATGTGCATCTTGCACAGGGAGAGGAGAGGACAAGCTGTTTGCCAAAAATTTTTCAGCAGTGAGTCTGCAGGCCAGTGGTGTGACGATGACCTGAGGTTTCCACCACTGAGTGGAGCTGAGTTGATGTTTCAGGAGAAACCAGAAGAAAACAGTTTGCTTGTCCCATCCTTGATAACTGTGCTCATTGCTGTTTTCTGTTCTCAGGTGAAGGTTCAGCAGGCTGCTATGGAGCTACGGCTGACGCCATTCAATGTACTTCTACGCACAACACTGGACCTGCTGCAGGAAAAGGATGCTGCCCAGATCTTTGCAGAGCCTGTTAACTTGAACGAGGCAAGTCTTTTTCCTAGGGGTGTCTGATGGGTTGGAGATGAGGTACTGTGAGGTATTGCTGGGCAGAAACCCATGTACTGTTATAATTTGGGAAGCACAAACCACCTTATCCCAAGCTGCTGGTGGACTAAAGAATATTTCAGAGGACTCATAGTGTGGGTGTCTTTCTAGCCAAAATAAGGTATTATTTTCTGGAAGCTCCGGTGCATCTCAGACAAGTAATGTTTTGGAGAAACAGTATGTGTGTCTTGACTGGATGACACAGAAACAAAGTGCTGGCATTGTCCCTTGCAGGTGGAAAGGGCATTCAGAGTGCTTATGATGGGTGCGCTCTAGTTGGCTAGTAAATGGTTTTTGTAATTGTACAGGTTTTATATGTTTAGGTTCCAGATTACCTGGAATTCATTTCCAACCCAATGGATTTTTCCACCATGAGGCGGAAGCTGGAGTCCCACCTGTACCGAACACTGGATGAGTTTGAGGAAGACTTTAACCTTATAGTTACCAACTGCATGAGGTATAATGCTAAAGACACGATTTTCCACCGAGCAGCTGTCCGGCTCAGAGACCTCGGAGGAGCGATATTGCGTCACGTGCGGCGGCAGGCTGAAAGCATTGGCTTTGACACTGATGTGGGGATTCACCTGCCCGAGTCACCCAAAACTGAGGACTTTTACCGCTTTTCTTGGGAGGATGGTGAGTATTTATTAACCTTTATTTTCAGGATAGATCGTAACCGTGTACCTTGTTCTGAGCATGTCATTCAGTTTGTGTGAAAATCATAATGATCATTCAACAAAACAGAATTTTTCCATCCATCCATTTACGTGAGCATGTGTCTGACTCCTTCATAGCCTCAGGATTTCAGGCAGGCTGGAGCAAGGTGCAGTTTAGCTCCAGCTCTTCTAGTGCACGTTTGCCTCAGAAAAGTATTGTATCTGCCTGTGATATTTGATATCTGCCTTGGATGTATTACAAACTTAGTATGTTAAAGAAGAGTGCAATGTGGGTCTAGAGTCTTTTGTTCTGAGCAAAGCATATGTTTCAATGTAAATCAGAGCAATGATCATTATGTTCTTGTGGCAGTGCATTATGAAGACAGTTCTGTGTGGTTCAGGGGCTGAGGGAGACTATTTTCCTTCTCTATTTCTGTGATTCTCCTGATTAAAACATGGCAAATAATCGGGGAGAACACAATGGAAAAACTGACATGATTTCACCTGTATTCTAGGATTGCACAAGAGGTGCAAAACATTTCACTGTAGGTAGCAAATTGACATGGAGTAGACCGACTAGGTTAGATGAATTACTATGGGCTGGAAGGGGATGATACGGGATTATGATACCCACCAGAGTGGGAAGACAGTGCAAGTTAATTCAGCTGCTCATTACCCGATGGAGGAAGTCTGAACTCTAAAGTTAACAATTCCTAAATACCCAAACTAAAGCAGTTGGTTCATAAATAGCATTGATGGCAATGAGGATGGCTGTGGTCCCAAATATCTCGAGTGGAGCTCCATTCTCCAAAAAGCCATGCTCTTTCCCTTCACTGTTACGATTTCTTTTGATGCAGTGGACAACATCCTCCTGCCAGAGAACAGGGCTCACCTCACCTTGGAGGCCCAGCTGAAGGAGTTGCTTGAGAAGCTGGACATAGTGAGCCCTATGCGATCCAGTGGCGCCCGGACACGACGCATGCGGCTCCTGAGACGGGAGATCAACTCCGTTCGGCAGAAGTTGGCCCAGCAGCAGAGCAGGACCATGGCCAATGGGGAGCCTGTTCTGTGGGAAGAGGGGCTGGATAAAATGTCGAGAGAAGAGGACGAGGAAGGGGACAGAGGTGAGACGTGGCAGCAGGGTACTACCTCCAGTTCTCTTAGTGCATGTCAGCAGGTGACACCTGCTGTTCATACTACAGGGACAGGAGTGGTCTTGGTAGCTTTAGGAATAACTCTTTCTAAAATGTTCAAGCGGATTCTTTATTCCTTTTGCAGATGATGCCAAGCTCCCACATCCTCCCACCCTGGAGCCCACAGGACCTGCACCCTCCTTCTCAGAGCTGGAATCACTGCAGGACCCTCCAAAACTCAAACCCATCCATGACAGCAAGACCTTGAACCAGCTGCAAAAGAAGGTGATGTCAGACAGGGATTTCTTTGACAAGAAGGCACTGCAGCGGGAGAGCCAAGCTTTCCAGCGCCTGCTCAGTGACAACAGCCTGAATGGACTTGCCTTGCCACCTGCAGACAGCCTCATGGGCCCCCCCTTCAGTGGCGTGGGCCGACGGACATCTGTTCTTTTTAAAAAAGCTAAAAATGGGGTGAAGCTACAAAAAGGCCTGGACTGCTCCCTGGAGAATGGAGAGGACCATGAGCAGCTTTTGCCCTCCTGTGCCAATGGGGAGCGACAAACCCGGAAGCGGCTGCAGGGCAGAAATTACAGCAAGAGCGATGGAGAGAAGTCACCCAGGCAGGCAGGGCAGAGAGGTGATTCCATGGGATTTATCTTCCCCTTGTCCACATGGAAACTGCAGATTTAGGGCTGAGAGAGTAGGAATACTGCGTCTGAACTGCTCATGTGAAACTCAGCGTGTGGAGGAGACACGGTTGCCATAACCAGAGGTGTCTTAGAAAAGCCCATTCTCTTCTGCAGATTCCTAACAAAGAGCTGACAAGACACATCTGTAATGAATTGCACCCTTATTCTCCACTGACTGTTCATGGAGTTTGTGGTAACTTAGCTCAGCTATAGACACCTCTGGTTTAGATATTTAATAATGAGATGAAATCCAGGGTGTGTCACAATTCATTCTTCTTTTTGCCGGTTATAGCAGGGTTACTGTAAGAAAGTCTTCCACCTCAGGTAGGGCAAGCCGCCATGCCCAGCTGCCTGCAGAGATGGTGAATGGCCTGACTAAAGGCTGTGGTGTTTCCAATAAGGGATGAGAAATGTTGGCATTCCTGCAGTCATGGGAAGCTTTGCATAGGCTGCTTTTAGGAGTGAGTTTCTTGCTGCAGAATTGTGCCTTTGGTTGAAAGTGTGCAGTGGACCAGTGCAGTAATGAGATGGTAAACATTGCTTTTAAACCAGCTGTAACCCTCAGTTCTGAGATTGAGATAAAATTATTGGGAAGACTGAACGTGTTCTTTTCAAATTTGACCTGCAAGCATCTGAGATCAAATTTAGAAAAACATGCAGTAAAAAGGAACATTTGAATGACAACAGTGTGACTGCTTTTCAGTTCTGTGTTAACTGCCATCGTGGGACAGTTCCCACACAAAATATTTGAATTAGCTCATACTTCACATATCTTCTTAGAGTTATTTGGCTGCCAGAGGCTTGTTAGTAAACAGAGTGGGAGGAAAGCAATTGAACACTGGGAATGACTCACCTGAACAGGTTAAAGTAGACACAAACAGCTTCTTCAAAGAGAAGCTGCTGGTGGAGGGACTGTGGTGGAAATGCTAAGCTGGGGCTTGAAGCAGTGATGGAGCACGTGGTGGGAAGGCAGGGTCAACCCAGGAGAGCTCAGGTGCATGCAGTGCAGCTGATTGACTGGAAGGAGTGGAGCCAGGATCCACCCATTCTCAGGGTGGATTTAAGGGTTGGCAGTGGAGGTGAGGGTATCTGTCTGGAGATCCCTGCCTACCTGAGGCCTTCTGAAGGTAGGCAGCTTTTCTTCCTTCATTTCTGCATTTGTGGCTGCTACGTTTGGGCTTGTCCTTATTTGCTGCAGTCCAGGATTGTACCACCCTGCTAATATTATTGAACTTTCCATCACATTATAGTGTTGCAGGGACTTGCTGTCATTGCCTGCTAGTACAGAAAGCAAAGAGGAGTTACTCACAGCAGATAAAGCTTAGAAAGAGAAGCTGAGATTAAAAATGGAATAACATAGGCATGGTGCAGGAAAATTGCTGATAATTAGGCAGTGATGTGCTTTTTTTCTCTGCTGAAGAAGCAGTGTTTTTTTTTTTCCTGAATTGCAGCACTGCTTTTGTGATTCAGCTCCTTCCACTGTTTGAAACACAACTGATGTTTCCTAACTGAGGGAGTGTCTGGTATGTCAAACCTGTGTTACTGCAGAAGCACGTCAGGGTGATCAGGATTATTAGAACAAGGTGTTTCCCAGCAGTGTGCTCCCTGTGCTAGTTAAAGCTGGAAGAATAATAGTAGTCTTGGCATGTATTTCCCCTTTGTGTGGCTGTTGGGCATTTGGTGAACCTGTGGGCTCCTTTGCTGCCCCAAATGCTTTTCTAGAACTTGCCTCTTCGAAAGCTGCCTAGTTTTCCATGTGTGGGGAGTAGAAATAATTTTCATTAGTCACCTTTTGCTTCCAGCTGAGTCTGGAGAACTCAATGTAGAATCTTTCCCCTTTTAAAGCAGTCAGCATCTTTGTGGCTGATCCTGTCTTTCTGGAAGCAGATCATCAGGCAGCAATGCTTCCAGAGCCTTGGTGGTATCTATGTGTTGTTGGTGTTTCTCTGAGCTGCTTCCCATTTGTCTCCTGCAGGAGTGACCAATGGCTTTGCAAAGCAAGCAGAGAGCAGCTCAGACTCTGAGCACAGCCTCAGCCTGGGCAGTGGGCTGATGTTTGAAGCCTGCAGGTAAGGCTCTGTGCTAAGCTCTTCCCTGGAATACCTCCTTTCTGGATTAATTGGTCTCACTTTTGTCATTTGACTTCTTTGCTTAACACCTGGCTTTTCAGGCTCCATGCTGTCCTGTTATGCCATAGGTCTCAAAACAGTGGTTGATGTTAAAATGTGTCTGTTACACTTTTGCTTCTCAGTATGGGTATGTTATCTTTGCTGATGCATACTTTCCTGTGCTTCTTGAGAGCCAAAGCTGCAAAACGCTTTGATCTCAAGTGACCAGCCCAGCACTGTAGGTGAAACTAAACATCCACTGACCTCTCCCCATTTCTGTGTGCTTTGTGCCCAAATGTTCAGATAAGTCATCATTATCTCTTCTATAAGGTGCAGATCTCCCACAAAATGATTTCAGTACAGTACTGTTAGACAGGGAGCTGCCTAAGTGGGTACAGAAAGGAGAGACATTGTTTCATGCATAGCTGTAGTGCCATGGGGGCCCTTGAAATCTTTCATGGAGTGAGGATGAGCTCCAAACAGGACCAGGAGCCAGAAGCTCACTTTAAAACCATGACCTCATGGATCCACCATATTTACCTCAGTTTCTCCATAGAGAAGTGAGAGAGGAAGATCTGAATTCACAGGGGAGTGTGGGGGCTTGTTGGTTGGTGTTTATGGAGTACTTTGAAGACAAAAAGTGCTATATAAGTGCTTTTGGTAATTGCAAGCAATTCACGTAGCAAAAGTTACATTAGAGCTATGCTACACCCACAAAACAAGGAATTAAAAAAACAAGCTATGTCTCCTGGATAACTTGTACAATTATTCCATTTATGAGCAGCTCTGTTTACTGCTTTTTCTCCACTCTTCTCGAGCATCAAATGCACTCAGAGTGGGATGGTTTTTCAAAAACTGTGAAAAAGAATTACAATAAGTGGAAAGAACACGATTGCTTCACATGGAGATAGTCTTCTGAAATGTCTGTAGTAATGAAGTAGTAGCACGTTTAGGCTATGGACTGGCAGAGTTCAGTTGCTTATAGACAGCAATGTGTTGGAGTGTTACTCTGTCCTGTTTGAAGTCTGTGCACAACTGAGTGAGTTCATGTGACTTCCAAACATCACTGTGTCAGCTGTGCAGTATGAAGCCTTTGTTGGGTTCCTTCTGTGTGTTAACAACAAAGCTTTTGTTGGTCCCCTTCACTGCTCATGGAGAAGCTGAGATGATGCCCAATGTGTTTGCACCAGGGGAGACATTGTGCTCAGGATTCAGTGTTATCACATCAGGGATGCACTAGTGCAGTTAACTTCCACATTATAAACAGCTGGGGATGGTTTACTTGGCTGTGTTTTTCAGGGTAATCTGTTTGGTTTTTTTTTTTCCTATTCTGACAGTGATTTGATGCCTCCTAAGCGAAGTCGAGGGAAGCCAGCTCTTTCTCGGGTGCCCTTCTTGGAAGGTGTGAATGGAGACTCTGATTACAGCAGCTCAGGTGAGAATGGCTCACAGGAGCTCTGCTTTAGGGAACACCTCCATCATGTCCCGCAGCACAGTAGGGCTGACATCCTACCTGAACCAGGGGAAGCAGGTCTTGGTATTGGTAGAATTGGTATCATACTATTCCATGTTTCATAACATTATTTCTGTAACAGATGAATATGTTTGTCATGTAATAATGGTGAAGCCCATCAGATCTGGCTTGGCAGTACATTTGTGTTGTGTTCAGCCTTTTCTAGATTCAGTTTGCCTTCTGGTAAAGTCAGCGTATCTCCATTCCCCAGGATGTAAGCACTGCTTACTGTAACATTTGCAGTAAGGAAGATGGTCCTTGACCAGGCACTAGCAGGTGTCAGTTATTCATGTCTTGAATGGGTCTCCTGCAACATTTCTGACCTAAGTTTGAAAAAATTGTTAGCTAACACTTCTGTCAATGGGAACCAGGCATTTCCTGCAAACATCAAATAGTCCCAAAGCCAGTGACGTCACAGCAGTCTGGGTATTTGTACTTTGGAGGAATGAAAAAGAGCTCTCTGAACAGTGGCCCAAAGCAATCTCAGATACAGCTTCATCAGTTTCATTGAGGACAGATCTAGCTTGGTGGGCCTTGGGCCCTCCTAAGCCATGTATTCTTCTGTCCCTTAGGCAGGACTCTCCTGTTGTCCTTTGAGAGCCAGGCTGAGCTGGAGCCCTTGGAGCTTGTGTGGGCTAAGTGCCGTGGTTATCCCTCCTACCCTGCCCTGGTGAGTACCTTCTGCTCTCTTCGCCTGTAGCAGCAGTGCAGGCAGCCCAGAACACAGCACCAGTGTGCAGTGTAGCCAGCCATAAAGGAGAACTTCCCAAAACCATGCAGTATGTGGCTGTTTGTTGTTTTGTTTTTGTTTTTTTTTCTTCCCTTTGCACTGTTAATTTTTCCTGTGCTCATTGTTTCAGAACATTGCAGAGGATTCACAAAACATTGATCTCTTGGTGCCAGGGACAGGAGGAGTTCTTTCCTCTCCAGTTTGTTCTGCAGTTCATTCTGTCACCATGTGTGGGCTGACACAGCGTGTGTGGCCATGGCTGCACACAGGTCTGATGCTGTCAGAAAGGGCAAGTTCTGCTAGCAGAGTGAACCATGTCCATGCTTTTATTCTAGGTAGGAACCCAGAGGAGAGAACAGCTACTGATCTGCTTCCTGTATTGACCAGCCAAAGCATTTTCAGATCCTTATGTGGCTACAGCCAAAGTTAAATTGTGCTTTAGCGTGCTGAGGTTGCCCAAAAATGAGGCATTTTTAGAGCAGTCTGATGGAGAGTCTTAATAAATTCCTACAGGTGGCTGGTTTCAAAGCTTAGCTGCTTTGTCAAGCCCTTAGGAGCTAAGGGAAGATCTAGTATTGAATCCATCTCTTGTTATTTCATTCTTATGTTATCATACAGCACAAATGTTGGACATTTTTGTTTTCTGTGGGGAGAACTGAGAATGCATCTGGTGTTATTTCTCTATGAAATGATGTGTGCAATACCCTAGTCTGATAAAGCTGATGTTGCTTGTCAACTCTCTTAAAATATCAGGCCTGACTGATATCTTGTAACAGTATAAATCTGAGCAATGCCACTGAGGCCAATAGAACTACACCAAAGTGGATCTGTTGTGAAATAATGCTACGTCTGCTGAGTACAGCAGTGATGTTGGATTTATTGTGCAAGTTTGGAGAGAAGGAGGGAAATCCTTTGCTGAACACAATGCTGACTTTGTACTAAATTACCAACTATCATATATGCACCTGTATCCACACAGAACCTACATCCTTTCCCTTTTTCTAGTTCACATGCTTGGTTTTTGGGTTGACTGGTTTCTCTTCCACAGGGAAAACCTTGAAGATAGGATGGGTGAGCAAAACTGCTTGCTCTGCCTCAGTGTCTCTTTGTAAAGAATTTTCCTAGGTAGATTTTAATAATCTAGCTTGTATAAACTGAAAGAGCAGGAAAAAGAATGCATTTTCTGCAGTTCTTGAAAGGGGTTGTGCTTAAAAGTTCTTCCTGTGTCACCAGATAATCGATCCCAAGATGCCACGTGAGGGGCTGCTCCACAACGGAGTCCCCATCCCAGTCCCACCCATGGACGTGCTGAAGCTGGGGGAGCAGAGGCAGACGGAGGCAGGCGAGAAGCTCTTTCTTGTCCTTTTCTTTGACAACAAGAGAACCTGGTGAGTGGATGCAGACAGGCCGGGGCCTCTGGTGAGTGCTATGGCAGAGAGGAAGGTTTTAATTTAATTTTTTGGTATAGGGGAACACACAGGAATCATTGTTATGGTAATGTTACGTGGAAATTGAAGAACTTAAATATGTAGTTGTCAAGAAAAGTCTAAATGAGGAAGATGGCCTGCTTTTCCCAGTCCCAAGAACAGGCCATATGACTGCTCCATTTCCATGGTGAACAGCATAACAACCTCCATCTAGAGGTCACATCACCACAAAATTACTGAGGCACGTGAAGAACCCTGAGCTGTCAGTGTTTGACTGTGAAGTGCACTGAACTGTGATATATGTAACTCCCAGGGGCTGGACTTTATTCAGAAAGATGCCATGTTTCTTAGTGTGATACTTAACCTGGGCTAATGAGTGCACAACAAAGACTTCTTACAGACTAAGCACTTGCAACCTGAGACTTGTTTTGGGTCAGTGTGAACATGGGGTATGAATTAGCTGCTGCCTGTTTCTGGATGATACTCAGGCAGTTGTACTCACCCCTGCTTACTGGCTCTTGGAAGGCAGAGCTTTCTTAATTATAAAAACTTACTTTCCATCATGGAATTCCCTTTATTTGCTGCTCTGTGGGATACAGAAATTTCCAGGTTTCCCCTGGAGCTCTAAGGAGAACTAAAAGGTTTGAGGGAGAGTGGAAAGAAATCAGTGCTCATGCAGGAGGGCATTTTGGCTGCAGATGGTTCTCCCATGTCCAGTGCTGGCATTTAAGCATTCATAGCACTATTGCAGGGAGTTAATTAAAATATATCTATATCTATATATATATATATATATATATATAGAGAGAGAGAGAGAGAGAGAGAGAGAGAGAGAGAGAGTAAATCATGAAAGTATCTGTTCCTGGGGAGAACAGTGACCAGTGACTAATTGCTCCTGAGATCTGTGGGGAGTGCTTGAGAGGCTGGAGTACTTGGCCAAGTCTTGGTGGCTTTTGGGCAGATCCCTTGGCCTGCTGCAGCTGTGCAGCGTGTAGCAGAGCCGGACACATGGAGCAGCCAGCTTCCTGTGGAGAGCTCAGCCATAACGTTGCAAGAGGCCTGCAGGTATTTGCTCTCCTTTCCCTCATCCCTGTCCTGATGCCCTTGGTGAAAAGGTTTTGTGCTCTTTCTGCTGCAGGCAGTGGCTTCCACGTGACAAGGTGTACCCTCTCGGTGTAGATGACACTGTGGACAAGTTAAAGATGATGGAGGGACGAAAAACCAGCATCCGCAAGTCTGTGCAGGTGGCATATGACAGAGCCATGGTTCACATGAGCCGTGTGCGGGGAGATCATCCCTTCGTTCCGTCCAGTTACCTGTGATGGGTTGGGGCAGCCAGTCCTCCTCCTCCTCCAGCCGTTGCTGTGTCAGCACAGGGAGCCGTCCCTGGCACCGAGCGGCCGAAGCGCGCCCCGTGTTCCCAGCAGCTGGCAGTGCTCCTTGAAATGCACCTGCTATGTGCCAAAAAGCCTGTCCAGCTTCTTCCTGAATGTGTCTTGCTGAAGAGCTGGCAGGAAGTGAAATGTATGGTCTGCAGGGCCAGGAGTAAGGTGTTAGGAAAAGCTGCTGGGTGACGGGAGCCGTGGGGAGCTGACGCAGCAGAGCTCAACACTTAGATGTTTGGACCTCATGCACACTTTCTTGCTGCTGCCTCCCCCGTGCTGCCAGAAGTTTGGGTGTCAGTCAGCCCCTAATCATTCCTTGAACCCATCACCTCTGTAAGCAAACAAGGATCCTGGACAGAAATCTCAGCTGGACTTTCTTGTGCCAAACTTACCCTGACCGTCACTGGCCTTTTTGTTTTTCTAAATGAAATTGACTGTCCCATCACTGCCCAGAAATGGCAGCTGGGAGGCAGTATCACGATTTTCCTGCCTACATACGTAGTTCTTTTACATTAGATTTCTTGCACTGCGTTTAGAAATGGGTGAGGTATTTTGGTAACTTTCCCCTCTGCTGCACCCACATGCAGATGCACAGAGCTTTAAATATGAAAAACAAATTACCTGTGGTGTTTTTTGGTGTGCGTTTATGGCCTAGAAATTAATTTGGTAGTTTCACACTTAAATTCTGATTTCTGTGCCTGTGCTCATTGCAGTAGCAGTTCATACCATGATTTAGTACAGCCTTGAGTCTTAGCAAAGATAACTTTCTGAAGAAACAAAGCTGATTCTGGAGGTGTCTGTGCTGGAGCAGCTCTGCAGGCACTGAGGTTGATCAGGGTTGGAGGGAGGCGCATCGCTTGTGTTGCTGGGTGCACATTTGGTGTCAGGCTCCTCTTCCTTTCTTCTTTTCTGTCTCTTTCAAGTTCTCCTCTGGCTTGGTTTGGGTTGAAACCAAGCACTAAGTAGAGCACACGACCATTTTGCCTTTTTGCCTTCTCTCACACATGTCTACCCCTTCCTGGTGTGTGGGTCTCCAGCATCATCATCCACTAAGAAATAAACCAGCCTGGCTCTGCTGCAGCCCCTCTTTACTTTCTGGGTTTGCGTAGCAAAAATGGGCAGCCGATGTTTGGAAACATGACAAAACCTTTTCTATTAGCCAAGGATTTAGAATTTCTCTGATCTCTTTTGTTGTGCGTTCCCTTTTTTTGCTTTCCCATTTTAAGAACCAAAGGTGCAGAGCAAGATTGTAGATTGAATATCACCATTTTGCTTTTTAACTCGATATTTTTTATTATTTTAACTTTTTCATACTGAAGAGAACGCGGGGTCAAAGTAGTAATAGTGAATAGTGGGGAGTAATCACTGCCATTTCTACCTGGTCTACTTTTTTAGAAATACCACTTCTTGTACATTGGGACACGGAGCCACACTTTAAGGAAGATTCCTTTAACAGAGAGAGATGGGGCATAGGATTTTGTAAAACTAGTCATAATAATAATGCCTATGGAGTGTGGCGAGGGAAGGATGTTGTATATACTTGTACAGTACTGCTTTAAATTATTTAGACCTATTGTCACCAGTCTTGAAGCCCTCAGTCGTGTTGCTGGGTCTTTTATATGCACACCGTGTAATTTATGTAAAGGAACATACACTTTTCGGGGTGGTAGCGCAGCTGTGGACTTGTGACCTGTGTGTATGTTTTCAGAATTTGGGATATTATTTTTTTTGGTTGCTTGTTTTTAAATGACGTTTTAGGATGGGAATTGGCTGAGCTGCTGTTTGCTACGGGACCGAGCCGTGACTGTCACTGCTGTAAAGCACAGATTGCTCTATTTATTGTAGAAAGTGAGTTTATTTGCTTTCTAGAATTGTTTATATCAGATGGTATAAGAGAGGTAATAAGAAAACCTATGCTTGTAAAGAAAAAAAAAATGCTAATTTTACCTACTGTAATCTGACTGTCTGAGACTATATTTTCTCTCTGAGAAATAAATGTTCTAAAGTATTAAAAAAAAGGATTTCTGCTGTTGTGCTTCTTGGGTACGCAGTGCTGCCACTTTGGGTGGGATTAGTACATACTAATAAAACACCTTTTCTCTCCAGCTCCTTCATCATTTTCTCCTTGAACAAATGAAGTTATGACTTACTGCATTACTCTGTGGATAAAAAGTTTCCATGACACTGGCATCTCCCATGCCTGGAACCATCAGCAACTGCCCCCAGCTTCTCCCTGTGAGCCAGAAATACGGGAAATGGAAGTGAGGAGCCACAGGAAAGGATTAAAATCGTAATAGCAGAGATGGTGCAGTGACTTTGCAGGGTCTCAGCTCAGGTTTTTGTGGGGGGTTTTTGGGGTGGGGGGAGGGATAAGCCCATGCTGTGACTTCAATTCTCAGACAATTAATGTTTTTCCTGAGTATGGTGCTAAACGGTTTTGTGGATTGGGAGAATAAGGCAGGAGGGAGGAATGTGACTTACCTGAAGGCCCTTGGGGCAACGCAAGGAGCTGTTGTGCAGTCCAAGCACACGCCAGCCCGCCCCGTCCTGCACTCGACCCCAGTTTGTTGGTATTTTTCTTATGAGTTATGTCGAACTGCCACAGAGCAGCTCTGGTTCAGAGAAACCACAAAAGGTACACAAATAAAGGAGGTCTAAATGCCCAAGAAGAAAAAAGCAACTCTGGATTAGGAAAGCAGTTTCTTGAGACACTGGAGTTTTATTGGCAACAAGGCTCTGCCTTTCACATGCTCAGCCCCTGCTGCCCCTTCCCACAGGGCATCTACATGTTCTGTCCCAAGAAACATGGGGGTCGTATCTTTCTCCCACTCCCCAGCCCTCTGCAGGAGGGGGACAGAAGGAAACCAGCCCAATAAAACATTCACAATTGGTTTCATTTAAGAACCCAGGGTGGTTTCTGGCTGTGGTCTCTCTCAGAGGATGCATCCACACTGTAGGGAGCAGTGGGCACAGCCAGCACCGGACTGGGGACCTTTGGTGCCCAGAGCCCCCTGGTGGCACTGGCACCACGGTGCCCTGCAGCACCATACCCTGTATCTCCTCGACCTGCTCTCAGCTCCCATCCCCTTCCAACTCCTGCACTCCTCTTTGCAGGGGAAGCCTCGAGATACACATTTCTGACACAGCTTCCTGACAAACTCAACACTCCAAACGTCAGGACAGAAATACCCGTGGCTCTGGCTTCACCCCCCCTCCAGAGGGGTCCAAGGCCCGACGCTGCCATGGAGAGGACGGGGAGAACAAGGGACCCACGTTATAAATATAAAATCATATCTGCTACAAATGGAGGACATATATTGTACATCTTTGACCCATATACACAAGAACACAATATACACAGAACGCCTCGGAAGAGTGGGGGCTGTGCAAGGAGGTTTCAGAAGCCCCCTGCTGCCCTCACACCGCGAGGGGCTGCGCCGATGGCACAGCAGAGCGTCTCAGCACAGCGGTGTGCATCATGCAGACCACAGGGGTGGGTTAACACCCACCATGCCCACCGCGCTGCCTCACACCTGGAGAAAGGCAAAGAGGAAGGAGAGTAGAGGGCAGGTGTGAGCAGCTCCCTGGTGAACCCACAAGGCTTGAGGAATGAAGCTGGGCCCTGAGAAACTTCTCGCTCTGCAGCCCAATGGAAGTTCTCCAGCCAGTCACTGATAAGGCATTTTTGTCTGGGAGCTGGATCACACTGCAGCTGAAGAGAGAAGGGAGCAGGTGGGGCAGCACACACATGTGAGGCAGTGAGCACGTGTGTACACAGGTGCAGCAGTGGGCAAACATGTCACAGCATAGCAAGGCAATCAGCAGCTGGACAGGCCCAAGGCAGGGCTCAGTTATCTGTAAAGCTGTCCCCTGCCCCTTCAAGCCTCGCTCCCTGGCTCAGGCCACCAGCACAGAGTGAAATACTGACAGTGGTTGGAGTGGCACATCCAGGTGCGTGGAGTGGCAGACAGGCACACAGAAGAGTTAAGTCAACGTGAGCTTTGTACAGCGAAGAGCAGCTCCCAGCTGAAGCATCCGAGGATGTGGATGACACAACGCCACAGTGATCAGATCAGGCCAGGAGGAAGAGGTGGGCAGAGGAGGGAGTTCAGTCCTGGCCCCTATCGGCGGTAATGATTGGGAGCGTCTGCAAACATGTACTTGAGTCTGTAGGCTTCAGCAAGGAGGAGCCCAATTTCTTCATTGCCCCAGTGTATTGTCGGCAGGTTTTGTAACAACATTAGAAGGCCCTGGAAGAGAAGATGCTCACACTAGGGCAGCTGATGGCAAAATACAGGCGCAGAGGAAGCCCAGGGATGGAACGAATACAGGCAACAGCATTTGGGAGTTTTGGCTCATCATGCTGGCAGGTCTGAAAGGCTCAGAAGAGCATTAAGATGCGCTCGTGTCAGCTCTGAACAAGTGAAACACCCTCAGAAGCCCTCAAACCTCTTGCAAGGAAGGGTGCTCCCAGACAGCAAAAGGCAGCCAGCCACTGTGGGACTCACTGCGCCCAAAGCTCAAGCCCAGCAGAGAGCTGGTATTTGTCCAACTGCTCAGTTCTCTGCCCTGAGCACAAAGGCTATGGGGTTACTTCTGAGCAAAGCTCCTGAGACTGGATGATCTTAGAGTCAGTTTTGAGATGACAGCTGAGCTGTCATTATATATCCACTTCCATTGCTGTGTTCCCACCGAAGGCAATTCCCTCCCCTTTTGCCCAGAAGAATTAGCCCCACACACCGGGGACTTACTTGAAAGTCTTCCTCATCTAGGATCTCCTTCCGCCACTTGATCAAGAAGGCGGCACAGACATAGAGGTGGAAATGCGAGAACCCCTCTGGCTCTGACTGTAGGCAACAAAACTCTGGGTCAGCGCCCACGGCTCTGCTGGAGCATAGCTCCCCCAGAGACATGTCCACATGTCACCTTCAGCTGTCTATAAACATTCCAGACTCTGTTCCTCTAACCTCCCCAGCTGCACGGTGCCTCATCTCCCTGTGTGAGGGAGGTGGCCCCACAGTGAGCAGCCAAGAAGGGATGGCAGCATGTCCACATACCTGGTAGGTGTCCCAAAGGCGGATTGTGCAGCGAAGAGGCAGCTCCCTCATGAGCAGATTGTTCATCCAACGAAAAGCAAACTGCAGATATTCAACTTCATACTTCCTAAAGTGATTATGTACCTGCTCTGAAACAGCACAATTCACTTACACACCTGGGGATCGCAGCACCCAAGCTCCTGCATAAGGCACTGTCCAAATCATGCTGGCTTATGTGTACTTCAAGGCTGAGGTCTCACAAACACCTCCACCACTCACCTCATCCTACCTTGCCAATGAAATCCCACCCCCAGGAGCTTTTTGGCCAACCATGCTCTGCCCCTACGCACTGTGGGCAAGCATCCACCCCTTGTGCAGAGGACTCCTTCCTACTTGCAAAGCAAGCCTCTCACTGTTGTGACAGAAGTCCTCCCCCACTCAAATACCCTTTTCACCTACCATCAATCCGGCTCACAAGCTCCTCCAGAGCTTTGACTTTCTTCTGAATCCCTGGCTGTGCAAAGGTGTAGTTATCCTGCACAGAAACGCAATCAGTCAGAAGGAGCAGCTGCAACAATTGGAAATGACCAAAACCAGATCCCCAGCTCTGCACCAGCCAAGGAGATATGGCTCCTGATTGCCAGGATCAGCTGTCTGCTGTGAAGTCCCCAGTAATTGGGAAGTTGGGACAGTACTGGACTGGCTGCACAGCTGCAGCTCTTTCTTTTCCCTGGGATTTTGTCCCCAGATCATGCCCAAAGCAGCAGAAATGTCCATTAATGCTGGGATACACTGTCAGAGAACAAACATAGGCACAACTCCAATTTTAAATGCTAGGAGTGCTGCAGGTCTAGCTAGTTACTCGCTAGTTCCAGGGGAAGGCAATGGTGCTACTGCATCAGGCAAGGGGAGACAAGTCTGCGGCTCCAGCTGCTCACCTGTATCCCATCCAGCAGCTTGCTCATGCACCAGAAACTATCAGCTTCGATGCTCCGTAAAACATCCTGTGACAAGTTCGTCACATCAAAGTTCTCCACATCCTCTTCTGCAAAACAGACAGGGAGGAGAATAAGGAGGATGGAGGGCACCAGGTGGTTCACAGGAACACCAAAAGGCTTTTTTTGCATGCAGCTGCCAGCACAGCTGAAATGAGCAGCTTTCCCAGTACAGAGTAGGACACCTCTGCATCGACCTGCTTCTCCGGGCCAGGTGAGCACCGGCACCCAAAATAGTCAGCAACCATGATCTGAACCCAGCCCAGCTCCTCAAGGGACCAGGAGAGGGTCTCTTCTGCTGCTGTCACCCCTGAGGGGCCAGAGCAGTGCATGCATGAAGGCTCCGACATGGGTGATCTCTGCTGCTACAGCACATCCCTCTGTGGGTGAGGGCAGCTCTGCCAACACCTCAGGAACAATCAGGAGAGGCAAATCCTGCACTGCTGACAGAAACCAAAGAAGCAAAGGCTGCCCTGGGCCCAGAGCTGAACGAGAAGGCTGAGGTACCAACCCTGGTTAAGAGGATTTATCCTCCCAGGACTGAAGCACAACAGAGATAAACAGTCATGCTCACCTTCCCCAAGCACCTGACCATCTCAGGGCTCAGCTTTCAGCCCCCCACAGCACGCTGGCTGAGAATGGGTGAGGCAGCAGGACATGAAACTCAAAAGGCAGCTGCCAACCCCAAGGAAGAACAGGCTCTCAGGAAGAACTTGCCAAAGCCTCAAAAGCCTTCACAGGAGAGCAGGACTCTGGCCCAGATGCAAGGACCCTAAAGTGCTCAAACATCTCCTTGAACAGTGGAAGTTTCCAAGTTAATTCCAGCACAGAGCCTGACAGCAGTGCCATTAATCAGAGGGATCGCTCAGCTTTGCAGAACACCTCCTCCTACTGGGCTGAAAGGAGAGCTCCATCAAACAGAAGCAGCCCTGTGCATGAAAAAGCCTTGTTGTGAGAGCAGCAGAGATCTGTGGAAGCTTGTTTTTAAAACTCAGTGCACTGGGGTCCAAGCACAAGGGCTATCAACAGCTCTGTCCCCAAACGGTGTTCAACTAAGTGCAAATTGGTTCACAATGTCCCAGGAGAGTCCATCACATCGCCCTCAAGGGGCTCCTTGTCAACACTGACTGCATTTGGAGCAGAGATGCCCTCTCCTCCAGGCCAGCCTCACCTTAACCCGGATACTGCACAGGGCAGTGTGTGTGGGCAGACAGAGGAGGCAGGGGTTAGGGAACAACTCTGGGTCAGGTGACACAACTTCAGCCTTCGGCTCAGCCAACACAGCAGCTCCATCCCTGCTTTCTTCTCCACGCAGCTCACAGGAGGAGTACCAGCTGCACTGCTGGCAGAGGCCTCTGTGGGAGCTGTCACCACTAAACTGAATCAACAGATGCCAGGGCTGAACTGGCCCATCTCCAAGACCAGAGGCTCAGAAATCTGAACGGACGTCTTTGATCTTACTTGGAAAGGAGCTGAGATGCAGAGGCTGGGATGACGGCTGGAGCCAGGCCACTCTGTTGGCTCAGACGTGGTCACAGGTCAGCAGCACCATAAAAACCAGTGACAATATATCCTGGCTGTGGGGGGGTGGAATGGGATTGAGCAGGGAGTCCAGTGCTGCTCCCACCTCAGCCCCTTGTCTGCAGCTTACAGGGCCTTAAGAAGGACATGGACTTAAGGTTGCGACAATCTCACAATCTCATGCAGGAGAAAGACTATCAGAGCTGTTTTCCAGCTGTAGGTCATCATCCCAAATTACCAGTTTCTCTATCGCTGGCTCCTCAACAGCCATCCTCAAGTTCCCAGGTAATTATAAGGGCAGGCAAAAACTCTGTTTAATAGATATCTACCTCCTTTCCTTGATCATTTCCCCTAGCAGGAATATGTGCAAGGTTAAGGAGCAGGACAAGGCCAAGTGTGTACAGCTGGTACTGGTGGCTCAGCCACACAGCTGTCACCTCGTGCAGAAAAGCTCCCTGCAGGGCTCCAGGCAGGATGAGTTCAGTACAAGTGCGACAAAAAAAGAGAAGTGGTAATAATTCCAGGTAACAGGAAGAGCCTGCTGCTTGCACTCACAGGGACAAGGGGGCAAAAGTAGCAACTCTGCGAGCAAAGAAAGTCTGCTAGGAGATCCTGGGCATGCTGCAAGAAGCTTTAGGGGAAAAAAAACTAAACATAAAAATAGTCTCCAGGGGGCACAGCTCAGCTCAAGCATCTGTTCAGCAGCATCATTAAGAGGCCCTGTAGAAAGGAGCAGGATACTCAACATATGGCTCTGAAAGGGAGCTGGTGGCACAGTGACAACCACTGAAGGCAGGCTGGGGGCAGCCAGGACACTGCCACCAGTGCCACAGTTGCCCAAGGCTTTGGGGGGGAGGGAGGAAGGGGGGAGAGGGCAGATCTCCTGTGATTGACATTTCAGTGGGGTTTAGCTGGCTGCTGAGACGTGAGTACATCATGCTTCTGACCTGAAGGTTGGCTTTGAGTCCCAAACTCTGGAGACAGAAGGGGATGTGTGGTATTGCTTGGGTAAGTACAACTCTCAGTGACAGGCAGAAGGCCACATTCAAAGGATAAAAGGGGCCTGAAAGATGCAAAGAAGTACAGCCCCAGTCAGACAGGTCCTAGCCATGAACAGAGAGTAGAGACCTGATATCCAACATGGTACATGACTGCAAGAAGTCATACAAAGTACCTAAAGCAGCTCCAACATTATACTAGCTTTTTTCTGGCTCAGTTGACTCACTCTTTACTTCCCAGAACAGAGAATTTGCTCCAGGTAGCAGTAGAGCCCCACACTGCTTTCTCCTTCAGACTGTAAGGAGCAACAGTATGGCTTGGAGATTAGACCTGACCACATGGCTGTAGCAGTGTAAACTGAGGTGGCTCAGCTCTTCACAATGTCCCCAAAAGACAAAGACCACTACTAGTTTACAAAGCTTTAGGTAGATAGTGGAAGGCTTTCAATGACTTCAATAAGCTGTGGATCAGATCCTAAATCATTTGTCAAATAGGATTTCTCTGTCATTGTCTTAGAAAATCCTTTTCCTTTCTCTTTACAGTGAAAAAATAATCCTTATGCTTAAACATTCTTATGGCATCCCAGTGTTCATGTCAATCCCAGAACTCAGCAAGTGCTGGAGAAAGAATGAAAATCCCATGGGTGAAAATGACTTGCTCTCCAGCTAAAAGCAAGTGGCTGACAAGAAAGCCAAAAGTTGCTGGGAGAAGTCAATTCAGTTTCTGAAACTCCCAGCTTGACAGAACACCTGCACTAGACAGCACAGGACAGGAATCATTATTTAAACAGTTTTTTTACATTCTCAACAGGGTTTCTTTATATTTCAGTCTGTCCTCCTAAAGCAAGAATGAGCTCCAAATTCAAGCTTTGAGAGCAATATCCTCCCCACCACCCCAAGTTCAGGGCATCAAGGCTTTGCCTAAACTCCCTCAGCACCTAAATTGGAGGAGGGTGGGGTACATTCAAACGCAAATCTACTGTTACACCTTCAACTTTTGCAGAGCTCAGCAAGGTTATGAAGCTGAAGTCAGTTCAGCCAGGCAGCGAAGATGCACTAAGAGATGCACAAGATGCACCTCTAGCATGGCACAGGAGCTGAAAGAAAACACATCCCCTCCAGCAAGACAATGCCAGCACTTCACACCATTGCAGTTAAGAGGCAGTGAACATCACTTACCAACATATTCAGAGAGGAACACAACAAAGAATGGAGTGACCAGGTCATTGATTCCCTGTACATAGCCACTGGCTGGGTGTCGAATGGCCCATATAAACAGGATTCTTTCAAAGATCTAGGGAAGAATTGAAGGAAAGCAGGTACCTGCATTAGCCGTGCACAAAGGAGAGCAGAAAAGCATAACTGCTAAGCTCAGGGAGCAAAGATCATGCACTGACAGGCTCTTCTGCAGCAATATGGTTAAGATAAGAAGATACCAGTCCTAAGAGACTCCTGCACGATCCACAGATCCCCACAAAGGCCAGCCCACTCTTCCCAGAACAAGATGACCCAGACTCCTCATCAAAACTGCTGCTTGAAGAAGAGCAGACACCAACTTTCCAAGAGCTGCACATCTTGCTGAACATCATGTGGACAGCTGTTACCTGTGCTCTTTATCCATCAGCTGTCAGCACCGCACTCCCAGCAGAACATCACAGATTACAGTACCCAACAGAGCAGCCTCCATAACCTACAGATATTACTCCCAGCCAGCCCCAGGATATTGTACTCTGACACACCACACACCCAGACTGCTTCCAAAGACAACAGATGCTCACACCTCCTGGCCACCTCTCCAGCAGCCCTACGTGATTTTCTCACACGTTGCTTTGCACAGAGGCGTATTTGTAGTGAAACACAACTGATATCCTGCTCTGTTTCAAATTCATTGGATTTGTTTCAAAACAAAAGCTTCAGGATTATTACCAATTACTGTCAGAAAAAAATGCTGACCTCATAGCCCCTGGTCTCTAAGACTGATGTGTTTCAGAAAGTTGAGGACTAGACCTAGCAGCATGAGCATGTATTTGCTGATCAGCTGGACAAGGTTTTGAGAGCTGTCATCCAGGATATTTGATCTGCAGAGTTAACTCAGTCTAATGACACTGTTGGTCTAACTCTGTCCCCTTACCTCCTGGACAAGTGGCTGCTGAAAGAGGGGGATGAGTGGGTTGGTCCTTGGAATATCGATGTGAATCTGGAAGAGAGCGTGGGTCAGACACATCAGTCATGCTTTTAAGGGGCACAATAACTCAACATGACAGAGGAGAATCCACCCAGCAGTGCCCCTCAGGCGAGAGCTGCACTTGCTGATGAGTGCTGTGAGCACTACAAATTACAGCCGCGTAGGGAAAGTCACCTGCAGCTCTGCGTTCAGCATCCTTTGCTCAGAGCTGGCTGGTGACAAGAGATGGGCTGGGAAATCCAGTTATTTGGTCAGTCTAGGGAAGGCTCACTCCAGGAACTAACTTGTAACTAACATCTACCTGTAACTAACAGGTAAAAGTCCTGGTATGACCCCAACTCAAAAACATGCGGTGGCAAGGGGCAGGAAAGCCAGGCAGACAGCAGGTACCTGCCGGTAAGTGTCCTGATGGTGCTCTTCATTCCGGGAATCGTAATACTGCTGGATGAAGCCAAAGTACTCCTCCCGCTTGCGCTGTAAGGTTAGCTTCCGACGCTCCATGTTTGCAGGGAGATAACCCTGCAGGAGGGAACCCCAGGTCAGGGCAGCCCCTATTCCCTCACCACAAACCAACCCCTAAAATCCTGCCTGGCAGCTGCACACACGGATGCAGATGTGGGGAATCTGGAGCAGGAGAAGAGTATTTGTGGTCTTCAGCTTTCCCACACTCTGATGCCTTTTCTAATCTGGTACAATCCAACTTCACAGGATTCAGTTTCTTGAAACAACAAGCCACATTCCCAGCACCTGCCTGGGGTTTGTGCTCAGGAGATGTAGCAATTACAACCCCTGACCAGCAAAATACTACAGCTCATTGGTAGGCTGGCCACAGATACAACATGAGCAAAACCAGATACGGATTTGCTCCCATGAAGGTGTACGAGTGCCCCAGATTCCCCCCAGCCTCCTGCATCCCAGTTGCAAGTACTCACTGAGAGGAGACGCCACGTCACAGGCCGGACCTCTCTGGGCACACCAGGCCAGCTGCATTTCCTCAGCTCATCTGCAAACGGACAGTGGTGGCAATGGATTAGATCCTAGGCACGTCCAGGCACCACTACACCTAAAAGGAGAGGAAAGCCCAGTCTGCTCCTGCAGGCTCTGGAGACACTGAGCCTCCAGGAAGGCTCCACATTAACAGTGACTGGGGATGTGGGTCTGTGGCTGAAGAGTGGGGACACTTGGCTCAGCACTGGGACAGGAGCACCGGCTGTCAGGGCACTGACCACTGGTCCCTTTTCAGGGGGCTCAGTTCTCATGCGAAGCCCAACAGCTCTCTATGACCACAACCATTCCTTGTGACCAGAAACAGACTGGAAACAGGCAGCTGCTGGAAGAGGTCATCATCTGCCAACATGCAAGTCATTTTTTTTTCAGCCTGGAGTAAATAGTGCACCATGTTTCGCAGAAGCAGCAGGCTTCCCTCTGCCTCCTCACCCAAAGGCACCCGTTATGTCACTCACCCAGGTCCGTGTTATGGCTGGAAAGGAGCTGTCGAAATTTCTCCAGGCGGGTTTTCTCCCTCACCGTCATGGGGGGAGCACCCGAAGCATTCTGGTCAGAGATTCGGGCAACAAGTGGGATGACAGGTCGAAGGGGGAGGGACTGCTGCTTCTGGAGGGGGGTCCGCATACAGGTCTCCTCTGCACAGAGCAGACATTGCAGTGAGGATGGGAAGGGGACAGCAGCTCTTCAACCCCACTGTGCTCCACTGACCACAGCCACAGGCTCGGCACAGCAGGCGCCATTTCTCTTGCCCAACCCCAGCATACAGAGCACTGCTGGCCCACTTGGATCAGCCAGTCCACAGAGATCTGCTGCTGCTTTTCCATCCCTTCCCCCCATTTATTTTCCTTTCCTTCCTTCTGCATCAAGACATCTGCCTGCCAGCAGGTCAGACTTTCCCTATGAGATATGGGAGGACATGGGAAAGACAGAAGATGAGGCAGAAGGAAGCTGAGGGAACCCTGGAAAAAACAGCTTGCAGATATGCCCCAATGAGCTTCAACCCAAAGAGTGAACAAGGTAACTGCAAGGTCCTCTACAGGGTCTCGTCCTGACCTTGATTAAGAGCAGCACATGCTGACCAAGAATTTAACAGACTTTTAAAACTCCTCAGAGCCTGAAAACAGGATCCTTGAAGACAGATGTCTGTACCCATGATACTGAGCGCCAGAAGCTGCTCCTAAAGACAGCTCTTACCAGAAATCCTGGAGAGCTGGGCCTCGCTGCTGGACTTGTTGACCTTGCAGTTGGTGGGCACGTCACTGAGAGCAGGCTGGGCCCTCTCAGGTTTCACCCGCATCTTGCTGTGATTCTCCAAGACCTGCGCAGCTGTGGCCTTGGCCACTTTAGAGTTCAAAGTTTGCAAAGAGGAAGAAGAGGAAGTAAAGTCTTCATCTTCATCATCACCAATGTCCCAGGCATCACTGGTGTTGCGGGCAAACTCATGAAAGCTGGAGGCCTTCTTACTTTTTATAGGCAGCGCGTTGGCTTTGGAGCGGTCCTTGATGAAACTGGAAGCCAGAGAGAAATAATGTCAGAGTAGCACTGTTAGATAATCCACTTTCCTTCCTTCACTGAGTTCTAGCTCCACACAGGCAGTCCCTGGCTTCCCCCAGTTTCCTAGTTCCACCTCCTGAACCCCAGGGCACATTAAGCTCCTTGAGGCTGCCCAAGCTGGTATGATCTCAGGACATGGAAAGCCACAGTGCCAGCTAACAGCTGGAGAGGTGCCAGCCTCCTCGGCTCAAAAGGGCAAACAAGACAGACATACAGTTTCTCCAGCTCTGCTTCCTCCCAACCCACAGAAAACAGGCAGATGTATGCAAAAAGAAGTCTCGTGACCTGGGGAGAGGCATGCCAGAACCAGTCTATGCTCCTGGAAGCTCCTGGCACAGCTGTAGTCGCTCCCAGCAGACAGACCACGCTGTTTCTTTTCTCAGGTGCAGGAGGAGCCTTTCCATTTACCCTTAAGCTGCAGGAGTCAAAGTCCACCGGCTGAAGCGTCACGGACAGGAACGTTCACTGCTGCACAGCATGAGATAGGGATAAGGAGGCCGTGCAGATCAGTGCTGCCGCTTCCCGCTGGGAAGGGCGTTGTGGCTGTGCTGCTGACCCTGCCTGCTGCCAGGCTGCTCTACGTTGCCCTTCCCTCAGCTCTTCCCTATCCAGTGGGTGCAGACAGCACCATTCTCTGCAGCCCTTCTTGTACATGCCTGAATCACAGCTGCACCAGAGAGCTCAGACTGCACAGAGCACGGGGGATGCACAGTAGGGCTGCTCTGGTACCAGGACAGCAACCCCAGAAACCATCTGAGTTTGTTCAGGAAACGTGAATGAAGCTGCTACATCATTTCTACATTCCCAGCAAAATGAACCAGTCCAATCAGGAGGAGATTAAATATCACAGGGCCAGGGATGCTGGAGACTTCTACCAAGACTGGGCCAAAAAAAAAAAAAGAGAGAGAGAGAGAAAGAAAAACAAAGCACGCAGGCCATCCAGGAGCCAAACTGCACTTACTTTTTGGTGAGGCGGGAGTCCAGTGGAGGATGCTGTGCTCCATAGACAGGCTGAATGCTGCAGGGAGGGAAAAAGAAAGAGACAGTGCAAAATATCTCAGGGCACCCACGGACGGTCTGCTCAGCCTGGACTGGGGTAACACTTCTTGCACTCTGTTGGGAGCCAAATACAGACCAAAATCAACTTCAGTAAGCTTCTGCCTTCAAAGCCTTAGATCTAAAGAGCCACAATTAGCTGAAGATTTGTTCTTTGTAGCAGCAAAGAGAAGCTTTGTTTAAATTCCTAGGCTCTTTCCAGCCTGAACTGGGATTTGCTTCCTTGAACAGATATCTGCTCTCTGCTCATTTCAGCCACCTGCCACACACAAGCATTGACATTCATACTCTTTTTCAGTCTAAATTAGAGGATCCACACCTCTGAGCCCTCCACAATAGGGAAGGACTCTATCCAGCAACACTGAGGCTCCTCAGCACCAAGTGTTTGACCCCCACACTGGCACTCAAGCTTGCAGCCAACATTACAGTAAAGCAGCCTCCAGTACAGGGTTTGATGCAGGTCCAAATCCCAGCTTAACCAACCACTTCCTATGCGGTCTGGAACAAGTCATGGCTCAGCCCCTGTGGAGCTGGATGAGTGCATAGGGCACAGAGCCTGAGGGCTGTTGGCACTGCATGGGGAGCACTGCCTCAAAAAGGAGCTAATAGACTCCACTCACCGCTAGTTTTACCTGCTATGGAAGTGAGACAGATCCTCAGTTATTACCTCAATGTGGGAAACTATTCACAGCCACGCCACCCCAAAAGTCACACTTGGATCTCTGGACACAACCAGCCCTCTGTAGCCCCAGCACACAGCACAGCCCCACATCCCACGGCAGAGACAAGGGCAGATTCAGAGCTGGCACACAAAGGACAGGCTTCCTCAGGTCACTAGAGCTTGCCAGGGCCCTCAGATGGAGCCCGGCTGTGGCGGGAAATCACAGCATTTGGAGAGCCAGCAAGGGACAAATGGGTGCCAGGGAAGTGACAGCAATAGGTCCACCTGGAAGGGAGAGGCATGGAGACCCAGGGCAGAGGCTGGGAGTAGCCGCAACACAGAGAGCGGCCAAAGAGGGGTGGGCTCCAGCTGCACAGGGCGGCTGCTGGAAGCTGTTTCCAGATGAAACATGGCAGCTCCCCACAGGAGCCTGCAGTCTTTCCAAAGCTCAGCACCAAGCTCACAACACCTCCTAACAACAGTCACAGCACTGCTCTTCCCTGCGAGGGGACCGGCATCACCCAGGAACGTCCACAGGCTACCAACAGGTACGTGATCTGATTCCCACATGAAGGGACGAAAACTACACGTGGGTCTGCGTGATGCTCATCAGCAAAATGAACAGTCAGAATAGGGGATGCGGGAGCCAGTAGTGCATGAAGAAATGCCTTCCTTATGCTCTGAAGCAATCAGATGACGCTGTTGCTGCTAACGGCCGACACAACGGCAGTGCTCCATCTCCCAGGCAGATCTTCTGTGAAGAGCCCAGGCTCCCACACAGGAAGCGTCCTGGGCTGATCCACTGCACAGCACAGCAGCTGGAGCTCCCACACAGGCAGCTGAAGGTGACAGGTAGAGCTGAGTACCACCATCCCACATATGTTTGTATATAAAAATATACACATCTATATGAAGCAAGCTGGAAAGGAAGCAGAGCAAATACTGTGAGACATGCAACAGGTGAGCTGGGACATGCACCTTCACAGCTGCCAGATGGCAACTCTGCACCACAGAGCCTGATCCTGCTCCTCCAGCTCAGCCCATCACTGACTCTCAGCACATCCTAAAGTGCCTCACAAAGCTGCATCAGCAGATCCCACTGCTACAGCTCAGAAAACAGAGGCAGGGCAGCAAGTGGCAATCAGTAAATACCTCATTTATTCCCTTGCCTGGCTCTCCCTAGAGCATCAGTCAGATGAACTGGCCACCTCCAAGCTTAACTCTGACTTTTGCACAAATGGGAAGCTCAGGGCAAACGCCACATGTTAGCAAATACCACTCAGTCAGGAGTTGAGACCTGTGGTGCTGCTGTGCTCCCAGATTGACAGCACAAGTCCCCCATCCTCCTTTAGAGCTTGGCAGGACAAGGTACTTCCCATCACCCCCCTACCCCACTGCCTGACGCAATCTGTGCCCGAGCTCCGCTGTGGCACCTGTGTTACACCTTTTATGGGCTCAGATCATGAGCACTGCAGCAGAGAGCATATCTTCAGCATGACAGGGCAACCGCAGAGACTGAAAATGCTTTATTCCCAGTAGAGTCTGCTTCTCCCTCTTTTAAAAGAGCATTTAAACAACGCACATGCTGATGCTTTACTACTCAGCTCTCCATAGGGCAGGAAATAAACAGTGCATCATACAGGACAACGCGCCAGACCAACCTGCCAGCACACCCCAAAAGAATTACAAGGTTGAGAACTCCCAGTGCAAAAGATGCAAGGCAGCACTGGAGACATGAAACACCATTATTAGTAAGAGTCTCTGGAAAGGACTGGCACACAGAGCATACGGAACTGGTAATGAGCCGCCTCCACACCACAGGACAGGGTATTTGCAAACTTCTCTGTTAGGAGGGGAGAGCTCTGACAAAGCCTTCATGTAGGAGCGCATTGTCTGTGCAGGACTGGCTGCCTCCCAGACCGGTTCACCTGGTTTGAGCCTTCCAAGCTGGCTCTAAGTCATCAGCTGTGCAAGAGAGATGCTGGCAGCAGAGCCCAGCACAACACCTGGGGATGGGACCACGGAGCGACCTGGGGCAGCACAGCACCGCCGTCCCACAAGAGACAGAGGAGGGATGCACAGCGCTCAGTGCTTTCCCTTTAGTTGCCACGAACTTAGGCTGCCTCACCAGTCCAAGGGATATTGAGGATATCACAGAATCATTAGGGTTGAAAAAGACCCTGAGGTCACCAGGCGCAACCATCAGCACCACGACCGGTGAACAACAGAGGAGGAGCCTACGGGGAATCCGCTGAGCTGGGACGGCTCGTCGGTTCCCTCCGCCTGCTTTGGAAAGGCCGCAGAGGCACAGCAGAGCCCCACAGCTGCACTGCAGACCGAGCCGAGAGAGAATGTTTCATCCCAAACCTAACCGGCCCCGCAGCCAGCTAAGAGCAGGAGGGGAAGGGCGAGCTGCGGGCGGGACTGAGCGTAAGCGAGGCGGGAGGGAGCCCCGGGGTGCGGGTGCCCCCGAGGGGCGCTGCGCCCCGCTCTGCTCACACGGCCGCCCAGGATCCGTCCTCCCCCCACTTCCTACCCGAGGCCGCGCGGCCCCGGGCGCTGCTCCTTCCCCTCCACCGCCACCACGAAGGCCGCAGCACGAGGGGAGCAGCCACAGCCCGGCACCCCAGCGCGGCCTCAACCGGGAGGGCGGCACCAAAGGCGCCACACGGGGCGAACGGCCGAAGACTCGGACCCGGTCCTGCGCTACGGCCCGCGGGGCTCCAGCCGCGCGCGGGGCACACCGGGCGCGCACACACCGGGCGCGCACACACCGGGCGCGCACA